>JAOWBW010001622.1:124848-239879 GCA_026119855.1 Campanula takesimana | reverse complement strand
TAATCCGTTTTATCCTGGGAGACTAACGCCCGTGAAAACCTCAGCACTCGTAGAGAGGAGGACGAATTAGTCTTAAGGAGAGTGTGTTCTCACACGACTCGGATACAAGAGATCAAAGATGGACAAAACCAATGAAGAGATCAAATACGGTTGTATCGTTCCTTTTATGTTTTTTTCATAATTTTTGTATATTGTATTTTCAATGTTGTAATTTGTTTTCCTTTCAATATTTATAAGATATATTCCAACAGAGATATCTACCGACAGATTACGCCGGCAGTCGAAACCAGTTCAAAACCTATCCAGAGCCTAGTATTTTGTTAATGGGTTCCTTCTTTTCCTTTTGTCATTTCCTTCCAAATCTTTTTTGTACAAATGTCAAGTAAGAGGTTGAAACCGCTTTACTTGTCGGGAATCGGGAAGTCAATTTGTAATGGTTATATCCTCCGGCAAAGCCCATCACCGAGTATCAATTTTGAACGGGTCCATTTTTTTTATTTTTTTTTTTTAAATGTTTTACTAATTAAGTAAAGGATTCCCATACAAAAATATCAAAAAACAAAAAACAAAAAAAACAATCTTTAATTTGTTTAACTTTTGATCAAAATCATAAAATTAATTTCTTGTGCTATTTATTCTACGTAATTTTTAAAAATAATAATTTTAATTTTTTTAATGGATTTTCCACTTTTCTCCAAAGGGAGTCAAACCCAAAATCTCCCCCTAAAAGAAACCCTTACACACCCACCCTAATAACATTAGACCAGAAAATCATTGGTGTTCATTTACTGTTGAAATCCTCACATCTTTCAAAAAAACATATCCTCTAAGGATATGTTTTTTTGAAAGTGAGAATATTAATTTAAATTTTACTATTTTTTGATTAAAAATAGTAATCAAAAAGTAAAATAAACGGGGATACATATTTTTTTTCTATGTGACAGAGAGATTCTGCAAAAGAAAGAATGATATACTACCTCCGTCCCAGCTCAATGTGCACACTTACCTTTTAAGTGGGTGTCGTTGATATGTGCACAATCCAAAAAAGGAAAGTTTTTTATTATTTTTATAATCTTCCACTCATTCTCTCTCTTCCTCCCAACCACTCATTATTCTCCACTCATTCTCTTTCTTCCTCTCAACCACTCATTATTCTCCACTCATTCTCTTTCTTCCTCCCAACCACTCATTATTCTCCACTCACAATACTTTTGAATATAAATAATCTCTCCTTAAATATTGTGCCAAACAGTAAAGATGCGTATTGAGTTGGGACGGAGGTAGTACTTATAATAATTATTAAGCAATAAGCATTTATAGATAACACGAGTATAGTTAAATAAGTTGAAAGAATCGCCAATGAAGAAGTGAGGAAAAAATGAAAAATGTGAGATGTTACAAATGTTATTCAAAATTGAGTGTGTTTTGGAGGAAACTAGTTTCTTCATAAGTTATAAAAAGTCATGTTTTTAATCCTTAAACCTCAAACTTAAAACCCTAAACCCTAAACCTTTTACCCTGAAAAAACAGGACTTTTAACTTATTTATGGACAAACTAGTTTCCCCCAAATTTTCTTTTCAAAATTTTTATTGGAAAAATATAGATAAAAATAAAAATATTATGAAAATTATCATGAAAGCTAAATACTACTCCTGAGATAATTTTGCATGAGTTTATAGCCACATAATTTTTAAAAATTTATAGCCAATCATACCACTAAAGATTTATGAAATATCTGCGCAAACAATATTTATCCAAAATCCACGTTGGATAGCTGCCAAGTCCACTTCCCTGAATTCATTTTAGTACGAGTATCATTTTTCATGGTCTAGTATTTGATTTTTCCCCTTGTCCTTACGTTTGAGTACCAGGAATATTTCAGTTTCTTTGGTTATGGCCGGAATCCCATTCCATGAACAATGTTTTTTTTTTGTCCAAAATACCCTCATAATTATCCTCCGCACTAACCTTTATAAATTCAAATACTCCTTTTTCTTATTGGATTCCCGCCTTGGTTCGCTCATCTCACCGTACCCTCGAAGCTAGCTACAGACACCGCCGCAGTTACTTTTCCTCTTTCTCGGATATTACTTCGCCCTTCTGTACGTAGGTATATACACTCTCTTTCTTTTTCATCTCGTATGTTGCAACCCAAGTTTTAGTTTGGTTTGAATACTTGGCGGAGTTAGAATTTTTCGTGATGAGGACAAATTTATAATATATAAATGTGTCACTTTTGCTTTAAACTTGTTATCGATATACTATTTAAAGTACTATCAGTAATTAGTTTTAAATTTTCAATTCAGTATTTACTTTTTCCTAAGTTTTATTCAAAGTTCTATAAAATTAATCACAAAAAAGTGAGATTAATGCTTCCGAGGTAATATGAAAAATCAGTTTTATGACTTTAAAGTTGCTTGTCATTCACTTGGAAAATGTGAGGTTAACAATCAAATTATTGCAAGTTATAAACCAGAGACAAGTTCAAACATATCATCACAATTGTTAATACGTCAATTTTAAGAGCAATGCTAGGGTCACAAAATAAGGTCACAAAATTTTGCTTACAACATGAGGTAGCGATATTTTATTGGTTGCATCGATAATGGACCCGCCACACTCTAATTAAAAACACCAATAAAATTATTATACCTAGGATTTTGTGAGCAAGTTTTTGTGACTTTTTTGCAGTGTTCTAAAAGACGTCCGTCTAGGCCGCCTAGGCCCCCACCTAGGCGCTAGGCGTTCATGAAACACCTAGGTCCCTTCTAGGATATTATAGTTATTTCTGAATTCTCGGCCCCGTCTAGATCCCGCCTAGGCGCCGCAACCGCCTAGCGTTTTTTAGAACCTTGTTTTTTTGTGCCCCAGTATTATTCCAATTTTAAAGCTGTAAGATACTCCCTCCGGTCCCAAATATAATCAAAAATAACTAAAATCACACATATTAAGAAAGTAGTTAAGTTAGTTAATTGTCTTGATTTTATAATAAAAACATGTTAAAATTACTAATATATCCTCATATTAAATGTGTAATAAATGTGCACTTGTATTTGAAAATGAATAATTAAATAGGGGCAGTTTTGGTAAGAGCGTATTAAATAGTCTTGAAATCCCTTAGAGTTGCTTATATTTAGGTCCAAAAAAAAACCCAATTTTGTTGCTTATAATTGAGTCCGGAGGGAGTACGTCAAATAGTAATATGATAGTATTAAAATGGCGGTTTTAATAAGTAAACTCGCAATTTTGAGCCTAAAAACCCATAATTTTTTGTGTTACAAAAAATCTATGTTTTTTACTCTTAAATGCAACGTCTCAAAATTAAATAGTACTAACATGAAATGAAAAGTATTCCCTCCGTTCTTAAATATAAACGGTTTCAAATATTTTCACACATATTAAGATAAAGTGTATCATACTATAATGATGCTACTATCAAACCAAAATTTTGAACTCCTTAATTAATAATGCTGGAATTTTAAAGTTATCATTTTTGCCTCATTTTCTTCTACTAGATATTAAATAGATTAATATGGAATTTTGCAGTGAAACAGCCATGGCTATTGCTGATCCAAATGAGATTCCAGTCAAGATTGAGGTTTGTGAATATCCTATGCTTTTCATTGTTGGTTTTAGCAAGGAAGGTTGCTTTGTTAACGCGATTTACGACTTAATAATATTGAATTTCAGGGGAAGTTTATTTTGTATTCATTTTTTTTTTTTTTTTTTTTTTTGTGAAATCAGGGAAGTTTATGGCGATGGTTATTTGCTGGATTCTTGGATTTGGATCACTGGCTTCTTGGAATAGTATGTTGACCATTGGAGACTACTACTATGCTATATTTCCAGTAAGCCCTCAATCTTGGTGTACATTTGTTTTATTTTCAGTCCGTCCCTAAGTAAATGTCGCTAAGCTCAAAAAAAAAAAAAAAAAAAACCAAGATAATTGTTGTGTTTCTAAACAAGGAAACAACCATATTATGCAGTTTTATCATACAAGCGATGTACAAACAAGTAAAAAACACATTCTTTACAAAGTTTGGACCGCGATACTTACTATGGAATGGAGGATTAAGACGTTCTTCACTTTGTTATTAGTTTTCACTTTGATCTTTGAGATTTCAACATTTCATAAATATGGCATTCATTGTGATATTCTATTCAGAGATATATAAATTATAACAAGGGTTTTCATTCTTGTGTTGAAGGATTATCATCCATCAAGGGTACTTACCCTAGTCTATCTACCATTTGCGTTAGGGGTTATGGCTGTACTCGCGTATAATGAGTCAAAGATCAGTACTCGACAACGTAACATAGCTGGCTACATTCTTTTCTTCTTGAGTACTTTGGCCCTAATAGTGGTAAGAGTTTAATCCAATCATCTTCTCAGCTTTTTTACTCTCCGTCTTTTTTTTTTTTTTTTGATTATTTTGTTCAACCAATCTGAATTCATATTGTTTATACTTTGTGCAGATAGATGTAGCCTCATCCGGGAAGGGTGGCATTGGTAATTATATTGCTATATGTGTTTTTGTCGCTGCATTTGGAGTGGCCGATGCTCTTGTTCAAGGTGGAATGGTTGGAGACTTGGCTTTGATGCGCCCTGAATTCATCCAAGTGAGTGATTAAGATCATGTTTGTTTGGGCTGAGTGAGGCCTCGCTCTGAATGGCCCAAAAGACAACTACTCACTCAGACCAAACAAACAGACCTAAGTCTTAAAAACTTTTAGTATTTGCGCATTCTCCTAGTCCTAACTCACATTTTTCTTTTAAGATTTACTTTTTAATTTATTTATTTTTTTGGAATATAATAATGAGCTAAGCAAACCAATGCTTGACCTTATGCATCTTGCAGTCTTTCTTTGCTGGTTTGGCTGCATCAGGGGCTCTTACCTCTGCTTTGAGGCTGGTCACAAAAGCTGCCTTTGAGAAAGCTCTCAATGGTCTTCGTCAAGGGGCTAGTAAGTTCTTTCTTCTCTGATACGTACGCGAGTTTGAAATATATTTTTTTCCTTTTATTTTTATGAGAGAGGTGCCGTCAAATGTTCATAATGATATGTTAATAATGATATTTTTGCAGTGCTATTCCTTTGCATCTCCGCATTGTTTGAGCTTCTGTGTATTTATCTATACGCTTCTGTCTTTGCTAAATTACCAATCGTGAAGTACCACCGCTCAAAGGCAGCCAAGGAAGGTTCAAAAACTGTTTCATCAGACCTTGCTGCTGCTGGCATCAAAATACAATCAATAGGAGTACGTCGTTTTGTTCTGGTGCACTAGAATAAATACTCCCTCCGTACCAGAATGAATGTCCGAATTTGTTCTTGATTGATCAAGAGCGAATTCAGACATTCATTATGGGACGGAGGTAGTAATAATTAGGCGCCCGACTTCCAGATTTCTTATAAAACCTCACTGCTATCCTTGCAGGTTAATGGGGATGCTACAGTGCCAGAAATATTGAGCAAAAGACAGCTATTCATTCAGAATATTGATTATGCACTGGACTTGTTTCTGATATCTGCTATTACTCTATCCATTTTCCCGGGGTTCTTATATGAGAACACAGGGGCCCACCACTTGGGATCCTGGTAAGTGCTCATTCGAGTTGACCATGAAAGTCAAAGTAAGACCTTTTTTTTAGGACGGAGGAACTATATGTAGAAATGTATGTAATAACATGGATATACAAAATTGTGGTCATTTCAGGTACGCTCTTGTGCTGATAGCAATGTTCAATTTATGGGATTTGATATCAAGATACATCCCACTTATCCCATGCCTAAAGTTGGAATCGCGAAAGGGGATAATGATAGCAGTTCTATCGCGTTTATTGTTCATCCCGGCCTTCTATTTCACTGCAAAATATGGTGATCAGGGATGGATGATTATGCTCGTATCGTTGTTGGGATTAACCAAAGGTTATCTCACTGTATGTGTCATGACTCTGGCTCCTAAAGGTTACAAGGTGAGGTTACTTTCACTTTGCATACAACATATACAAATATATATATATATATATATATATATATATATATATATATATATATATAGGGTCGTGCTCCTGTGAGCACCTAAATATCGTGAGAACCGTGAGAACTTGGATACATTAGGTAAAAAACTAATGTATCCAATGTGCACTTGGATACATCATTGGATACATTAAGTTCTCACGGTTCTCACGGTATTTAGGTTCTCATTTGAGCACCTACCTATATATATATATATATATATGAAAATGAAATAATTCAGAATTATTTTAAAAAATATCCAATAAAAAAAAACTGCAAAAAATTAATAAGTGAATATAGTTAAGATGTGTGTTGGTTGATTTGTAGGGTCCAGAGGCAAATGCACTGGGAAATTTATTAGTGCTGTGTCTTTTAAGTGGCATATTTTCAGGTGCTGTTCTTGATTGGTTGTGGATAATCTGAATATATTCAGAGCCAAAAAATGTTTGAGAGTTAAGATGGTAACCAAAATTATATACCAGATTGTATTTTTAGACTTTTAGTACATACATATCCCTCAATAATTGTTCAATGTATTCCTCCTTGTATAATTTTTTTCAAAATTTATTTATTTCATTTGATTAAGTTTAATTTCCTTGCTGTAATTGGAATGTTGGATTGCGGTCACAAGGCAAAGAATAAAGATCAGTAAATTGTTAATTGTTTCATCTTACCTTGCTAGTACATGCATCTTAACTAATATGAGGAGGAAGTGCAATGACATACTCTATTGGTTCTAAAAAAAAAAAAAAAATCCATTTGACAAGTCAAACTTGTTAAATATGACGTTTTACGTGCTTAAACCTTCTTAAAAGTGAACTACAAATATTACTTTGTTTTATAAATGGGACCTTATTTAAGACAAACAAAACAAAAATGGATTGAACTTTTTTTTTCAGGGAAGATGGGGTATTCTTTTTTATTTTCTCTTAAATTAAGTTGTTTTCGACAGAGTTTTCCCATACTTCTAATATTCACTACCGTTGTCCTAACAGAAGCCCATTATTTGCATGATCAATAACCAAAATTGACATTTATTTTAAGATAGTAGTGCAGCTACTAGCATAGCATCCTTAATGTATTGGACCTCTACTTGACATTGGTCCCCAACTCTCAATATTCTTGGGGTTCTTACATGATACACCCTTAGTCGGGAAAAGATAGTCGATCAACACAAATAAACTTTGACCAAATATTAATATTGATTTAATTATTTCGATTAAAATTCTAGGAATTCCTAGTCATAAATCACTTTGACGATTTATTAATTACAAATTTTAAAATTTTGCTAAAATGATTAAATTGACGTTAATATTTAGTCACTGTTCACTTAAATTGAACATCAAAATTAGGGATGGCAATTCGCCCGAACCCGATCCGAACCCGAGGGCGATCGCCCCGAAAAAGTAGGGTTAGGATCACAGTTTTTAAAACCCGCACGGGTTCGGGTCGGGTTCGGTATTACAATCTGCCCCGCCCCGACCCGACCCGAGTGTATAAGTGATATACTTTTATTTTCATATAGGACCTTCTAAGTCAAATTAAGTGTTGTTAAATTTATTTTTATAGTTGTTTGTGAGTGAGGTTTTGATGAGTTAAGACTAATTTGTATAACTCATTCAAATTAAGCTTAAACATAAATTAGGCAAAATCAAATATGGGATGGGAAAATTAGATTTTATGCCACTCGGGTCGGGTCGGGTTCGGGTTTCATTAACTTCGGGTCGGGTTCGGGTCACTCTGTTTGAGGTTAGGGTCAGGTTCGGTTTTGGAGAAACCCGCCCCGAACCCACCCCGTTGCCATCCCTAATCAAAATATAAAATAAAACTATCATTTCAAAACGAGAGTGTGTTACAAGAGAGAGAGAGAGAAAGAGTTCTTTCCAAAAAAAAAAAAAAAAAAAAAGAGAGAGAGAGAGAAAGTAGGCAGTATCAATAAAGTGGCCTATTTTGTCCCTAAAATAAAGTTGAGTGTTTGATAGGGGAAGGCTGATGGACAACGGCCTATCCTCAAAGGTCGTCAATATAAGATACCCAAAGAGAACGACTCCAGATCTCTTGCACTACTTTGTGTGTCCTTTTCTTTGTCACAAGTGATCCATCCGTTTGCAGTCATTAAGATTATCATTATGTTGATATTTCCAAGCATATAAACGGTTGAGATTATAATGGCACAGGGAAGAGCACACAAAGTGGTCTTCTCATTTGCTATTTCTTGCTGTCTCAAAAAGTTCTTCACATTTCTACAATTTAACTTAAAAGTGCCTAAACAAAACATGGCTAGTGAAGCAAAGTGTTAATATTCTTAAAAAGTTTGAATAGTCAAACGCGAAGATAATATTAGAACGGAGTGAGTACTTATTTTGGGACGTATGGAAAATTATAAATGCTAGATTTCTATCTAATAAATTTAACTTGACAATTTTAAGTGATGGACGAAGAGTTTTGTTAGTCAAACTAGATGTTGAGAATTGTTTGTCGTATTGACTATTCCCTTCATAATAAAGTGATTTGTCCAAATTTAAATTTAAAAACTATTAGTTTTATAGCACAAAATCTTGTAAAAAACGTGTTTTACATTAACTATGTGTAAAACGTGTTTTTCAAATAACGGCTTAAGAGGGATTAAAAGACGCGGTGGCAATTTTGTAAATAAGTTGAACTCATGGAAATCTCAGCAGGCACATTTTAAAACAAGAGGAGGCATTTTTCAATACTTCACAGCAGGCATATTTTAACTCTAGATGAGGCACTTTTTTAGAGCATGCATGTTTTAACTCTAGAGGAGGCACTTTTTTTGAACTTTTAACAGTGCCTTTTTTGAGAAAAAATAAGTGTCTGCTCTAGTTAAGAAATGTGCCTCCTGCAGTTTCAAAACATGCCTCCTCCAGTTTCAAAACATGTCTCCTGAGATTTTTTTGAACTTTTAACATTGTCTTTTTTAAAGTAAACAAATGCCTGCTATAGTTTAAAAATGTGCCTCCTGCAGTATGAAAATATGCCTCCTCCAGTTTTAAAACATGTTTGCTTTAAAATTTAGAAGTGCCTCTTTGAAAAAAATGTCTATTATAGTTTTACAAAGTGCCTGATGTGGAGTTCAAAAATATGCCTCCTTCAGTTTCATAATATGTCTCCTGCAGTTTTAAAATATGCCTCCTGAGATTTCATAAGTTTCAAATATTTACACTTATGCCACCGCGTCTCTTAAACCCTACTTACCGTTATTAATAAAACACGTTTTACACTAAGTCTAGTGTAAAACGCATTTTACAAGAGACTTACTCAATAATTATAATTGGACGGAGGGAGTTTTAAAATGTTTATGCCATGAAAGGAGAAAGTAAATTATATTAATCATTAGATCAAGTGTGAACCTAATTAGTCCAACTTAATTTAAAATTATACGCACCTTACATTTTAGGTTGACCAAAGCAACTTGCTTATCTCATGGTTTTATCTAGAAAGCTTATATTCCAAAAAGCCTAATTTCTTTGGACTTGTGTGTGTGGACGTATTATGATTTATGGCTGAATGTCTCAATTGATTCTCTTTTTCAACACTTCAACGTCACACAAAAGTCCAACGATCAAGTTACCCAAATAACACTTTTTAAGCTATTACTCCAAATCTTTCAGAATAAATGTCATAATTGAAAAAATATTCTTAGATATTTAGATGTGTTTCCTTGATTGCCCCGATCTTTTTATATGGGTAGAGTGACAATTATCAATTTTACATTAGTTTGTCTTATAGTACCAAGATCTCTAAACCTATAAACAATTATCAATTTTGTTATTTGAAAAGTATAATCCGTCTAACATTCTTTAACGCTAAATATTTAATCAAATCTTAATAATCAAGTCTTTAAATCAAAGGAACTGTTAGATTGATAAATGATTGAAGCGGTAGATTACAAATAGGATACTAGAAATACTAAAGTTTAATAATTGAATTGAAATTACAATATCTAATTAAAGTACTAATATTGATCAGAAAATACAATATACTCCCCTGTCCTAAAATTGCATTTCGCTTTTTTTTTACGTTGAAAATAATTTTAATTTGGACAAAAACTTGTGTGAGACGGGTCTTGTTGAGAGAGTAAATGGTTTTCCCCCCTATGGGTGGGGTGGGGCAAGCCATTTCTTCTCTCGTCGAGATCCGTTTCATGTTTGTGAGACAATCTCACACAATACTTCTGTTGGAAAAATATGTAGTGTGTGTGAAGGAAATTGTGTATTTTTCCTTACATGAATCGTTTGCAATTTGGCAAAGATTATTGTGGGTTTATTTCACTCCGTGTGAATACTAAAATGATATATCTATATGTCCAATTTAAGATTGGATGAGAAAGATATAATAGCTCAAAATTGGTGGGTTGAAAGTGTAAATTATACAATTTAACCCCACTATTGATGTGTCATGATTCCTTAGATTAATTGAAAAATTAATTGGGATCATTACCTTGGTGTTGTGGTTACAAAATTGTGGAATAAAGCCACATAAATACAATGTAATGAACCACAAATTAATTTATGAATTAATTGGAAAATCATGGTTTTGTTGGTGGAGCTATAAAAGACATATCCACTAGTCTTTGGAAAGAGATGAGAAAAAAGAACACACAATTGAGAATTTTTCCTTCAATCTTCTTCCTCCCTCTTGCAATTTGTTCATCTTCTTCCTTTGGCCTCCTAGAACAAAATCAATGGTGATATCGTCCAAGCATATTAGTTCATTTCGCCGGAAGGCTTAAGTGCGAAGTGGTTCCGGTTAATCCGTTTTATCCTGGGAGACTAACGCCCGTGAAAACCTCAAGCACTCGTAGAGACGAGGACGAATTAGTCTTAAGGAGAGTGTGTTCTCACACGACTCGGATACAAGAGATCAAAGATGGACAAACCCAATGAAGAGATCAAATACGGTTGTATCGTTCCTTTTATGTTTTTTTCATAATTGTTGTATATTGTATTTTCAATGTTGTAATTTGTTTTCCTTTCAATATTTACAAGATATATTCCAACAATCTTAAGACTAATTCGCTTGTTGAGAAAGAATTGCAGATTACATGGATCTTGTGGCGTGGTAGCTACGGGAGAAAAGATGAAAGACGATGAGGAACAATGAGAAAGAAAGCAAGAAAATTTCTGCACAGATTTTTCTTGACCAGCTGTAGTAAAACAACATATCCTGCTTCGTTAACCGTTGGATTGGGTCGAAATGTTTTTTACATGTTCACGACTCATAGGAGAAGATTCTGAACGGTGGAGATTGGGATCTATATTGTGAAAGTGAAGATAAAAATTTCGGAACAGAACAGTTTTTGTGAAGTAAAACACTAATTTTAATTTCTGTTTAATGAGATTAATAAAGATGGAAAGATTGATGCTCCGTGACATCAACTATGTTTGAATGATTGTATAAACCAAGTGTGGCTATGCCTCATGTAGTGGTTATACATCATGTGATATGTCTCTTATATTTCATTTCGTATGAATCATAGTGAAGAGATTGGAAAGTTCATTGGAACTTAAAACGTTGAATGATTAAGTCTTTAACGTTACGTTGACAAAAATAATAGGGCTTCTTTTGAGAAGTTGTTAAAACCTAATATTGTCCATGGTACGAAGTTCACAAAGATTAACATAATAAGGCTTCTTGAAAAGAAGTTGTTAAAACTTATTATTGTTAATAGTGACAAAAGTTACAAAGATAAAAACAATAGAGCTTCTTGAAAGAAGTTGTTGAATTCTATTGTTGTGAAGTCACAAATACTAAAACTATAGGGCTTCTTGGAAGAAGTTGTTAAAACCTAATAGTTGATGAGTGACTAATGTCATGAAGACAAAAACAATAGGACTTCTTGAAGGAAGTTGTTAAATCCTATTATTGTTGATGATAAAAAATGACACAATATTTAGAAGGAGGACTTCTAAAAAGAAATTGTGTATTATGAGAATGAGAATGTAAGTTTCTTGAATTTGGAGGTACTCCAAGATGAAACTTTTAAACTTTGAAATAATTAACCTTTAATTGTTATTCCATCAAGGAATTAAGAGGTTATAATTATGAGTTGTTACAAGAAATAAATTGTGTTAATTCTCTTATTGAATTAGCAATTTATTCTTAGTAAATTCTCTAATTAAGTTAGAAAATTGTATTTGTAACAACAAAGTAATAATTTGGTATTTAATTGTTGAAAAATTAAAGCCAATGTTTTGAGGGAAGGCTCCTTGTGTGGAGATAAATTTCCAAGAATGTGAGTGTTCCAAGTATTTTGGTCACCATTGTGAGAAGTTAGAAAATTTTGTTGGCCTCGACTTTATGTGAAGGCAACAAAAGATGTTCTACTTAACCACCTTGAACTTAGTGATATTTCTTAAGGAAAATCCTACAAAGTTGGTGAAAATGAGACGGATGTTTAATCCGTGAGTGCGGTTGAAGCATATGAGTTTCTTTTGTCGGAACTATATATTTAACGGATTTTTGGTTTCGTTATATAACATATATAGTACCAAGAAAAAAGAAAAGAATAGTTGGAGTTTTGGACTATAAAATAAAATCGAGAATGTTGGTACAATGAAATTCATTGCAGGCCGTTTCTTGATTTAAAAATAATAGACTCCATAAACCTAGAAAGTTAAATGAAAGAATTGAAATAGTCTTTCATGAAATCCATGCCGAATGGATGATGATAAGTGAAATTTTCAAGTGATGAAAATAATTGAAAAATTACTATTCACTTGGAAAGATTTCAAGAAGCAAATCAAACATAAATGAATTGAAATAAATGTTGAGATGCTTGCTATTTATCTTTGTGTTGAAAAAGTGAATAGAGCTTCAGATAAGAAGTTGTGTAACACTTCTTGTGATGAAAGCAAATGTGGTGGAGCATATTGAAATGCTTAAGGCAAAGACAAAGTTTGTCAAACTTGGTCAAAAGTCAAACTTGTATGAAAAGCTAAACTTGTTTGAAAAAGTCAAACATATTTATGGTGTCTTAAGAGACAAATGTAGATGTCATCAAGGATGATATCCATGATGTTTGAATATATGAAATGAAAATTATATCAACCGCGGCTTGAGTTGGTGACTAATAATGAGATTACGTCTCTCTACTTGGATCACATTTTTCATTCAAAAAGAAATTCAAACAAGACATGAAATGTGTGTTGAATTATATCATCACAAGTTAAGCATTGCGATGCTTTGTGATATGTAGAGATTTCAAACACATAGTAATTGTTATATATTATAAGCATTGTCTCATTGAATGGAGAAGTTGGAAAACAACTTAGAAATGAGATAATGAAGATAAAACACTATTGAGTATAGTGTGTGTGCATAACATGTGTTTGTACACAAAATATCCATCTTGTAAATCACTATCAAAATGGTGTTGATGAAAGAAATGATAGCATTATTGCTAAATTTTGGACTAACCCAAAATGTGAGGGTGAGTCTACTTTGCAAAAATAAATACCTATTGATTAGGTTACCCCAAGAACAATGTAAATTTCATATGAAGTATGGAAACGTAGGCCTACGTACACTTGTGAATGTGGGGGATGGTTTGCAAAGTAGAAAGTCCAAAATCAACAAAATGGATAATTGGGTACAAGATGGTGAGTATGTAAACAATGAGTTTACATAATGGTTGTTATATATGATTCAATGACTTTGAATATATATATAAAACAAAAGGAAAAAAAATGAAAATCAAGTATTGATGTCAAGTTCATGAAAATGAACAAATGATACTTTGAGTGAAATCTAAAGTGATGCTTTGAATGAAATAGATCAAAGTAAAATCTAGAATAAGGTGTGCAAGTTAGTAAAGTCACTAGATAATTTAAAACAAGCACAAAGATAATGACATCAAAAGGTTGATTTTGTCAGAAAGTGGATTAATCAAATATGACATGAGTGGTTATGTCATAATGTTGATTAAATCTATCAAAAATATGTTGAACTTGAGAGAAGTTTAGCATATGAGACATTTGGATTTAAAATTTCAAGAAGAACTAATGAATTTGCACTAAGCAAATTAAGATATAATTCTTGGAAATTTGAAAAGGTCACGAGATATGGGTTTAGCGGATATAATCCTTGAAGTGGAAATTTCTAAGAAATTGAATGGACTTGCTTTAAGCTACTCACATTGTGTGGATAATTCTTGAGAAATTAACAAGGATAATTTAGCAATGGCTAAAACCCAATTGGCATGAGTCAACATCTATTGAAGAATAGAAGTGACATTGTTTCTCAAGTTGAACACTCGAGAATTATTGAAAGTCTAGTGAGTTGGAACACAAGTAATCCAAAATGTATAGTGAAAGTACTAAGGTACTTGAGATACAATCGAGATTACGGATTACATTACACTGGACATCTATTGATAATTGAAGGATATAGCGATGCTATTTGGATATATGAAATCAACGACTTAAGGTCTACGAGTGGTTTCGTATTCTTATTAGCGGAAGCGACTATATCATGAAATCTTCTAAATAAATAAGTTATAAATAGATTCAAAGCGGAATCTAAATTTATAGCTTTAGATAAATGTGGTGAGAAAGCCGAGAGGCTACACCAATTTATAGAAGATATTCTAAGGGATAAATCTTGTGCTAACAATTGGTTGTATTGCGAGAATTCAACCGATGATTGATTGAACACAAAGCATTATGTGTAATGGTAGGTCTTGACATATATGTCAAAGACGTAATACCATTAAGAAACTACTCTCAACTAATTTGACAATGTGAAGTCAAATGAAAAACGGATCCGTTAACCAATGGGTTAGAACCGAGAGTTAGTTATAAATTATGGAGGGCAATGAGACATAAAGCCTCTTAGAGTTGATCACAGTGGAAAACCCAATCTAGATGACTGGAGATCCCAAGAACTAGATTCAAAAGGGACCACCTAACTGTTAAAAGACTCGCGCGTCACTGTGGGGGTCAAATCCCCCAAGTCCATTCCTATTAGTGATATCCCGAAGGGACAAGGATAAGAAAAATGCTTTTAATGACTCTTACGCGTCGAGAAAGTCGAGCGGGGTAATACGGGTTACTTTCAAGAAGTCACCTATGTGAGAGAGAAGTGGGGCCGCTTCGAGGAGAATTGTGTGAGGCTCAATTCTTAGACCCTCTCGCAGAACCAGACATTATGTTCAGGGCCATGAACGAACATAGCTATGAGAAATGAAATATGTTAGGACATTACTTGTGTCTAGTATATGATCGGCTACACAAAAAGCATATCGATTCAAGGACATCGCGTCTATCGACTTGCGAGTAGAGTAAATATGCTAGTTCGAGCGGAGGTTCAATGGGCAACCCCACACCTTCGTATGCAAGTTTTTGTCTGCCGGACTTTATGACCAACTCGTCGTCAATTTCCTTCATGTGGGGGATTGTTGGAAAAATATGTAGTGTGTGTGAAGGAAATTGTGTATTTTTCCTTCATGAATCGTTTGCAATTTGGCAAAGATTATTGTGGGTTTATTTCACTCCGTGTGAATACTAAAATGATATATCTATATGTCCAATTTAAGATTGGATGAGAAAGATATAATAGCTCAAAATTGGTGGGTTGAAAGTGTAAATTATACAATTTAACCCCACTATTGATGTGTCATGATTCCTTAGATTAATTAAAAAAATAATTGGGATCATTACCTTGGTGTTGTGGTTACAAAATTGTGGAATAAAGCCACATAAATACAAGGTAATGAATCACAAATTAATTTATGAATTAATTGGAAAATCATGGTTTTGATGGTGGAGCTATAAAAGACATACCCACTAGTCTTTGAAAAGAGATGAGAAAAAGGAACACACAATTGAGAATTTTTCCTTCAATCTTCTTCCTCCCTCTTGCAATTTGTTCATCTTCTTCTTTTGGCCTCCTAGAACAAAATCAATGGTGATATCGTCCAAGCATATTAGTTCATTTCGCCGGAAGGCTTAAGTGCGAAGTGGTTCCGGTTAATCCGTTTTATCCTGGGAGACTAACGCCCGTGAAAACCTCAAGCACTCGTAGAGACGAGGACGAATTAGTCTTAAGGAGAGTGTGTTTTCACACGACTCGGATACAAGAGATCAAAGATGGACAAACCCAATTAAGAGATCAAATACGGTTGTATCGTTCCTTTTATGTTTTTTTCATAATTGTTGTATATTGTATTTTCAATGTTGTAATTTGTTTTCCTTTCAATATTTACAAGATATATTCCAACAACTTCCTCTTAATTGAGTAAAATTATACTAATGAAAATATAAAACTTGTTATTGATATACTAGTTATAAATATTATTAATAACAATACTTTTAGGATATTTACTCTAAACATAAATTAATTCTCAAAATTTCATTGCAATAATATTAAAAAAATAAAATGAGAATAACGTTTCAAGACGGAAAGAGTATAAACATTTATTTTTTTAAAGGAGGCCCTCCCCACTTTGGGGCACTGTGCAAAGGCTCACTTTGCACATGCTATTAGCCGGCTTTGGGGTTAAGGTTTAGGATTCAGGGTTTAAAGTTGACAAAAACTTATGTGAGACGGTCTCACGTGTGAGACGGGTCTTATTGAGAGATTAAATGGTTTGTCACTTATGGGTGGGGCGGGGCAAGCCCATTTTCTCTCTTAACAAGACGCGTCTCACGTGTGAGACCGTCTCACACAACACTTCCTCTTATATTAAAGTTGAGGGTTAAAAAATATATACTTTTTATAACGTACGGAGGAATTAGTTTCCCCAAAACCAACTCAAAATAAAATTAAATGCTGTGATTGTGGACATTATTACTTATAAAATAGATATGCAATAATGATTGTTAATTGTACGTGGCGGACTGTGATACCGTAAAGAAAAAACATTGCTTTACATGAAATATTTAGCAGCTCTAGTTTATCAAACCAATTTTCTTGTAACATAGAGCATCCACAATAGAAGCTTTTTAGGAGGTCATTTTAGAGTTTTTGAAAGAGCACTTTACCTAAAGAGCTCTCTTTCCACAAAGAGCTCTTTCTATGAGCTCTTTCATTAACTTTTCACTAATTCTCCCATGGTAGCCATTAAATGTTAAATGCTCTACCATTGTAGAAAAAAACATTGAGAATTTTATTATCTATTTGGCACGTGAAAATCATAAAGAAACAATTTGAAAAAGCTCTGTCATTGTGGATGCTCTTAAATAAAATAAAAAATAATTTATTGTTCTCAAAATTTGTGTAACCAAAAGGAAGCTATATACGTGCGGGGTGGGTTGATTATGTTGAAAGCTATTTCTTCTATCACGTAATCTTTTATGTCCCATTTTAAACTTTTTCATTTCAATTTCAGTTGTTTTATTTCAAACTTCAAACTTAGAATGAAAGTTTTTTATACTTCTTTATTTATGAACTACATATGTACATAATTTTTTGTCAAACTATTGCGTAAAACGCGTTTTACGAAACGCTTAGGAACAACATGTTTTTAAAAAACACGCGGTAGCATTTTTGTAAATAGTTGGTACTTCTCAACGGTTCTGGATATCGATATAGTGCCTTCTGGATATGATATTGATATCCAGAAACTGTGAATAGTCAGAACTTCTCAAATGGTTCTGGATGTTAATATAAAGCATTTTGGATATGAGATTGATAGCCAGAACCTTTGAAAGTGATAGCCAGAGGGATTCTGGATATCAATATAAAGCCTTCTGGATATGAGATTGATATCCAGAACCTTTGAAAGTGATAGTCAGAAGGTTTTTTCTGATTTTTTTTTAGAGTAGCAGAAGTGCTAATAGATAGCCAGTGACAATGTTTAGGATGACCAGTTTCTGTGTTACGCATGTCCAATGAGTGTGTTAATATGTGCCAGACGATTTTGAAAAACACGTTTTTCCTAACCACTAGGAAAAACGCGTTTTACATGAGACCAACTCTCATTTTTTTCTTAATTTTTGTATTCAACTACTCCCTCCGTCCCAGACTATATGTCCACCCTCTCATTTACACGGAGATTAAGAAATGGTGGAAGTGATGTAAGTGTTGTGAGTATAAAAGTAAAGTAAGAGAGAGAATGAGTGGGAGAGAATAATAAGACCATGCACAATGGTTAAACCAAACTTTCCTATTCAACACTCACTTTATCACTCCACATCATCTTCTCTCTCATCCAACTAATCCATTCAACACTCATTCAATTTTTACCCCTACAATGGTTTGTTTAATCCTCATTCAACACTTTTCTCACTCATCATCCTATACCCCACCATTTAAAATTATTTTTTATTTTTATGATTAGAGTTGAAATGGTTATTATTGGGATCCATTTCAAGAAAAAAAGTTTTTTTTTATGTGTCGAAATACAATGAAACTTATGTCAATTTAAAGAGATTTTTTTTTAGGAATTTTGGTGTAAAAAAAAAATAATAAAAACATTTTATGTGAAATAATTGAGCTTAAATAATTGGGATAAAAATAAGAAAGTAAAAAGAAAATATGGTAAGCCAATCACTTGGAGACACGTGGCAGCACCATCAAAAAGCAAAAAAAAAAAAAGAACGCAGGCTGGCTTTGACGCCCTATCACTTGCGCGTGAGTCACAGGCGCTACTTTGGCCCAGTCCCAGATCGTCACGTGTCCGACAACTCTGCATTCACACCCGTTTAATTCATTCAACACCTTCATTCACACCCCCTCCATTCACACACCATTGCAAGCATTAAACATTACATTTTGTGTGAATGGACCATTAAACACCCTAAACATTTGCCATTGTAGATGGTCTAAGTTGATTGGTGTTGTGAGTATAAAAATAAAGTAGGAGAGAGAATGAGTGGGAGGGAATTTTTTCTCAAATAATTCCTTTATTTTTAAGTATTTACCAGAGTAATACCTTTTTCAAAGTATGTACCAAAATGACCAAGTTTGAGGTAATTCGCTTGTGACGAAAGCGAATTATAGTAGTTCGCTTTTGTCACAAGCGAATTGCAGTTGACCTGATGTTAATTAACTGTTAATTAATGTTAACCTCGCTAATTCGCTTCTTACGGAAGCGAAATAGGTTATGTTTTCTCAATCCCTTACACCTACTTGCTTCACCCATACTCTTGTCCTACTGATAGACTTCGCCATTTCCAAAAACCAAGTTTTACCCTTTTTCTTTGTCTCATTCCCTCACTTAGATTCTAGGTCTTCTTCTTCTCAATTGGTTTAATTTCTTGTTCAATTTACTATCTGGGTTTTTTAGATAAGCTCCGAAAAAAATAGTTTCTTGATTTGTGGAGTTCTGGGATTTCTTGGGTTTTTCTTTATTTTGGGGTTTATGGATGTCTCTTTGTGATCTTGAAGTGGATGTCAATGGTGAAGAAATATTCTTGATTAATAAGGTAATTTTTCACTACCGTGATGAATTTGGGGATTGTACCGTTGAATTTATTTGAGCCGAGATCTAGGTGGACAAGCTCCGGCATGGCTGCCATGGATTCCGGCGGAGTCCCGGATAGTGAGTTTGATAACAGTTAATTAACAGTGTTAATCAGCCTGCAATTCGCTTGTGACAAAAGCGAATTACTATAATTCGCTTCCGTCACAAGCGAATTACCTCAAACTTGGTCATTTTGGTACATACTTTGAAAAAGGTGTTACTTTGGTAAATACTTAAAAATAAAGGAATTATTTGAGAAAAAAATCGAGTGGGAGGAATAGTAAAGATTATTTGCCATTTTTGGAAGTAGACATATATTCTGAGACGGACTTGAAACGAAAGGTGGACATATAATCTGGGACGGATGGAGTATTTTTAAATTTTTAAATGAGACGAGGGAGTAGTAGTATTTTTATTTTTTTTTTTGAAATCCTAAACCATCTAATTCATTTCTAGCCAGCAGGGGGTATCGAGCTCAAAACTTCTACGACAGAAAGACTTAAACCATGCGGCTTCGGCACAAACCGCTGGAGTAGTAGTATTTGGATTTGGATTCCTTCCTACAATAATGCCTATAAAATGGACAATTTAACCCTTATTTTTAGAAATGACAGTTAAGATGTCAATCCACTAACAAAGTGACCGATTTGCCCTTCCCATCTCAATCCTTCACTCCCTGCCCGCAACGCCGATTTGGACATCACGTTAAAATATTCACTCCATCTACAAAATTGTCCCTTTTATTTTCTTTTTAAATTTTTCCTCACAAAAGCATTTAAATATAAAAAATAAATAGTAAATAAAATCATAATATTGATAAAATACTGAGAAAGCATATCGTAGAGTAGTTGTGTTTGTCGAGTAAATTAGTTTTATATTTTTGGAGAAGATTTGGAAATAGTAAAGAAATAGAGAAAACCAGCTCATTAATCTATCACATTTAATGCCTGCCGACCAAAAAATTGTTACAATTGCCCTGCCAAAATCAATTTTCTTATCTTTCTTTTCGGGATTCACATTTGAGTTAGAAATAAATGCTTCATCCGTTATTAAATATACTCCATAAATCATTTTAAATTTTTTTACAAGTAAATTTATTTGTAGTTATGATAATTTTATTTATTCTCTATTCTAATCAATATTTTAGATATTTTAATTTAGTTGTGACTTTTTCACCACCATTTTTACTTCACTTTTTACAAAACATCAAATAGATTGACATGTTTTCTTATCAAAGTCCATTGCACATTTGCACTAAAATCAAAATGAGAGTAGGGAATATTTAGGATATAAACTTGTGACACTAAAGTATATAATTTGAGTGGTAATCAAAAGGATTTTTGTATGCGGATTAAAAAAAATGTGTACTTAAAAGAACTTCAAATATTGGACAAAAACTTATGTGAGACATGAACGGGGCGGGGCAAGCTTTTTTCCTCTCTCGTCCCACTCGACGATCTGTTTTATGTGTGACACCGTCTCACACGAGACTTTCTCCCTATTGATACTCCATTTCATTATTTTTAGAAAGAAAATCTATTTAATTTTACCATAAAATAAATTGTTTTCCAGCCAGTGACCAACCCATAAAAGTAACGCTTTCAGATTCCCCAAATTTCCTGGACTTTCTGTCATCATCGATCACAATTACAAAAGAGATTCCGATTGTTTTTAAAGTACGTATAGTATCTTTCAATCTTTAAGGACTCTGTGGTCAACGGTCAACCCTCCAGTGTTCACACAACCCAGAGAAAAAGTAAGCTCATCCTCAATAATTCAATTTTTCTTTTTTAAAGATTTTTAGTCTCTTTTTGTTTCATACACAGACAGAGCCTATATGTTTTACTATATCTATGCGGACTAGGTGTTTGTGATATTGTCTCTTCAAACCCTTGCTTTATTTCTTGGCTCTATTCAAGGTTTTTTACGTTATCTCATTCATGGGTTATCCTTGTTTTCAGTTTTTATTGTGTAAAAATTGTTTCTTGGAGGAACCCAGATATGAATTTGTCAACAGAATTTCATTCATAATTTATTTATTTCTTATATTGTCTCCATGTTATGTTTTAAATCATTTCCAGTATAGGATTTTCATGAATATTGGGGTTTAATTGTAAATTTGTTTGAATTCAGAAGGGCAGCCATGACTACTACTGAGCCAAATGGCCCTCCGGTCAAGCTCGAGGTTTGTGAATTCTATGCTTTTCATGATTGGATTTTGGGTTAGGAAGGCTAATCTGTTGACCATGATCTATGTCTGATGTTTTTTTTTTTCAAAAATTCAGGGGAGGTTTATGGCAATGGTTGTATGTTGGGTTCTTGGATTTGGATCACTGGTCTCTTGGAATAGTATGCTGACCATTGGAGATTATTACTATGATCTATTTCCAGTAAGCCCTTAATCTTGATTGTTTGCATCTTTCCCCAGAAATTAGCCTTCACCTTGTTTCGTTTCATTTTTGGAAAGGGATGATATAAAAATGTATAAACATCTCGGTTGTTTGTATCTTGTTTGTTAATATTCTACACTTTGTTGCTGTATTTTTTTTCACTTTTATCTTCGATATTCAATGGATTTCTAACTTTTTCATAATACATCATCGAGAGTTCAATTTTGAGAAATAAACTCTGACAAGTATTTTGATTCGTGTATTGAAGGACTACCATCCGTCAAGGGTGCTTACCCTTGTCTATCAACCATTTGCATTGGGGACTATGGCATTACTTGCATATAATGAGGCGAGGGTCAACACCAGGCTACGTAACCTAGCTGGATATATCCTTTTTTTCTTGAGTACATTCGCGCTAATCGTGGTACGAGTTTGACTGCCTTTTTTACCCTTCGCCTTCTTCAAATTTTTGGCTCAACCAATTTAATTTGATAATTTTTTACCACTAACAGGTAGACTTAGCCTCATCCGGGAAGGGTGGCATTGGTAATTATATTGCTATTTGTGTATTCGTTGCTGCATTTGGAGTAGCCGATGCTCATGTTCAAGGTGGAATGGTTGGGGATTTGGCCTTCATGCAGCCTGAATTCATCCAAGTGAGTTATAGGGACAAGAAAGTTCAATTAAGCGTTCTCCTCGGAAACCTTTTTCCTTTTTTCAATTCAAATATTTCACCAAATTAAATCAAATAAAGCTTGACTAACCAATGATTCCGGTTATATATTGTTGCAGTCTTTCTTTGCTGGTTTGGCTGCATCAGGTGTTCTTACCTCTGCTTTAAGGCTAATCACAAAAGCTGCCTTCGAGAAATATGACGATGGTCTTCGCAAAGGAGCTAGTAAGTTTTTTCTTCACTGATGCTTAAGCTGGTTTTTGTTGTTCATGGTTTGACTAATATTTTTATGTAAGGTCAAATTTTTGTGATTAATTTTGACAAATATGTTAATGATGATACTTCTATTTGTGATGTTTTTCAGTGTTATTTCTTGGCATCTCCACATTCTTTGAGTTTCTCTGTGTTTTGCTATATGCTTTCATCTTCGCTAAGTTACCAATCGTTAAGTACTACCGCTCAAAGGCAGCCAAGGAAGGTTCAAAAACTGTCACATCAGACCTTGCTGCTGCTGGCATCAAAACAGAACCAACAGAAAGAGTAATTCATGTTCTTCTTTACTTGCATACTCTCTGTCCCGGAATGATGTTCCCACTTTTTTTGTTGTCTGATTGAAGGAACTTTTAGCATTAGTTATAGGTTAATTTAGTTATCCTAATATTGATGGTATTTATAACGGTATATCAGTAACAAATTTTAGATTTTTATTAGGATGATTAAACTAACCTATAATTATTGCTTAATGATCATTCAAACAGGAAAACAAAAGTGGGAACATTATTCTGGGACGGAAGGAGTATTAAGTTTTTTTTTAGTTCACGAATTCCTAATTCTTATAAGACATACTTGTTGTCCATGCAGGCTGATGGGGATGCTAAGATTCCAGAGCGATTGAGCGTCAAACAGTTGCTCTATAAGAATATCGATTATGCATTGGACTTGTATTTGATATATGTTCTAACTCTATCCATTTTCCCGGGGTTCTTATATGAAAACACTGGAAAACACCAGTTGGGATCATGGTAAGTTCTCATTCTACACACCCCATAACCTCTACTTAAAATTTGATTGTTGAGGGCATGAGTTATTCATCATGACCACTACTTTTAATAAAACTAAAGCGGCGAAAAAGTGAAAACATGAAGATATTTTAATTCATCAGCCCCTAAAAGCTGGAACTACTGTTCCCTTCTTTCTGCATACACTTGAGATCATTTTTTCCTTCCCTTAATTTAAGTAATTTATTGTGTCTTTTAATCGATAAAAGTCATCAGCGTCGTATTTCAAACAAAATCTTTAGCGCTTGATATATTCTGTAATAACATAAACAAGTATTGTGGTCATTTCAGGTATCCACTTGTGCTGATAGCAATGTACAACTTATTGGATTTTATAGCAAGATACCTCCCTCTAATCCCATGCCTCAAGCTGGAATCACGAAAGGGTCTTATGATTGCAATTCTTTCCCGTTTCTTGTTCATCCCCGCCTTCTATTTCACTGCAAAATACGGTGATCAGGGATGGATGATTATGCTCATATCTTTGTTGGGATTAACCAATGGCCATCTCACTGTATGTGTCATGACAGCTGCTCCTAAAGGCTACAATGTAAGTTCACTTCACCTTTCATGCAGCAAAAAAAAAAAAAAAAAAAAAGAACTACTGTCGACAAAAGCTTAAAAAAATATGTGCTGGTTAATTTTGTAGGGTCCGGAGGCAAATGCGTTGGGAAATATATTGGTGCTATTTCTTCTCGGTGGTATATTTTCTGGTGTTGCGCTTGATTGGTTGTGGATAATCGGGAATGGAAAATTTTAGAGAAACGACTTGTTTATGTAAGTATCAGAGTGGAGAACGAGATCAGAAGTCTTTAAGCTTAGAGGGAGATGACATTAGAGACATATTGTTAGTACAGGCACGATCCTCTGTAATCCTTTGGGTTTTCAACTCTTTGTATATGTTACCTTTTTTCGTTTTATGTTAAATCTCCCTTTCATTTTTTTTTTTTTTTACTGTACTTGGAAATTTGGATTGTGGCCACAAGGCAAATAATGAAGATGATGAAATTGTTTAGTAAAAGAGTTAGATGGCATTGGATGGTCTACTACCAATTCAAGTGGAGTTGAATTCAAACATTGTGTTTGTTTGTTTTATGAAATCCCAGAAGTATTACTACTTTCATTTCACTTATTAATCAACTTTGTTTGTCAGGACAAGTTTTACTGCAGTCGCATTATGTTGGTTTCTTGATTGGCTCCCTCATCTTCTGGAATATTATGATGACAATATACTCCGTCGCAGATGACATTTAAAAAGTACTCCCTCCGTCCCAAAAATGATCTTCAAAACTGCTCAAACTTTTTAAGGATATGAACACTTGCATCACTAGTCATGTTTTGTTTGTGCACTTTTAAATCCTAGATTGTAGAAATGAGAACAACTTTTTGAAACAATGAAACATGGCAAATGAGAAGATAATTTTGGGACGGAGTATGTGTCTTACTCCCTCCGTCCACGTCCAAAAATACTTGTACTTCCAAGACTTCTGACACATGTTAAGAAAAGAATCAATACAATGACAACCACGTAATCATAAATAAGGATAGTTTAGGCTAAATGCGCCAAAGTTATACCAAAAAAAATTAAAATCAGCTTTCTTATTTTGCTTAGAGCTCCAGCAATCAGAGCTGGGGTAAGTTAAAATCAATCACAAGATACAGGAAGTAAGCTACTCTACTCGTATTAATCTGAGATGGCCTCAACAAAAACCATATGATAAAATGAATGAATAATGTATCTTCTCGTGATCGGTATACATACTTAGCCTAATACGATATCAAAACTTGTTTAAGGGGCCATGAGCCCTTCAATAGTGTAGGCTAGTGACTTTGCCCAATCAGCTTTTAGGAGCAACGTTTGCAGCGTATGCATAACATCATAATCTGGGTCAAGCTTCCGCTGCCATCCCTACAATTATTAAGAAAAAAACGTGCAAAAAGCTTTCACTCAGTAATCAACTAACTACAATTCTCAGGTACTAAGAACCAGGCCCGTCTCAATAACTTTAGGGGTCCGGTGGCAAAACGAATATGCCCTTTAAATTTAAAAAATTTACACAAAAAAACAAACAAACAAACATACTCCCTCCGTCCCAAAATGATCTTCTCATTTGCCATTTCTAGTTGTCCTAAAAAGTTCTTCACATTTCTACATTTTAGGTAGGCTTAAACAAAGCATGGCTAGTGAAACAATTGTTCATATCCTTAAAAAGTTTGAATAGTCAAACGCGAAAATCATTTTGGGACGGAGGGAGTATATAAGTAATTTATATAAAATTAAATTTTTGCAAAGTTGAGCACAGCAAATTCAAAAATAGTTTATTACATCGATCATAACTTTTAAACACAGCTCAAAGATTTTATTTAAAAAGTGATATCTTTCGAGCGCTCTTTGAAGCAAAGTTATCAATCAAATCTTCATATTAATGTTTGTCCCATAATCCCATAATGATAGTCCCATTTGCCATTATTATTTGTCCCAAAAGATAGTCCAATTTCCAAAATTGATAGGTTAAAACCATCGAACTACCGAAATCCTCAACCGAGGAAGAGAGGGGAGGGTGGTGAGCGCCAAGGAAGAAAAAAAACTAAAATAGACTGTTATAATATTAATGTTTGAATAGTCAAATGAGACTATCATTATTAGACGGAGGGAGTATGTTTCGCTGGCACCTAAATTGATCTTAGTTTATGTTAATGATGCACGAGATTTTAAGCAGCAAATATAGTGAAAATATAAAATTATACATACCTCAAGAACCAACGTAGTAACCATCACCGTGCATACATTGCCATCAACGTTGACTTTATGACGGCGAACATTCTCTAGCAAATGGTGCATGCAGTCAGCAGGATGGACCAAGTCACCTTCTGGAGTCCCCCAAAAATCAAATGCCTCCGTCACTTCCTGTTAAAGCAAGAAAACAAACAAGAAAACATGAAAGTTCAACGGTACCATCTTCCCATTTCTTTAATGGGTAAAACTCAATATTGAAAGAAAAAAATCATACTCCAACAAGAACTAACATACAAATTCCAATGGGGTTTAACCGTTCAACATGGATCTTCCGGTTCACGGTTATTATACTAATGAAAATCTAAAACTTGTTATTGATACACCATCAACAATAATATCAATAACAAATTTTAGAGTTTCGTTAGGATAATCAAATCAACCTAAAATTATTGCTCAAGATCATTTGTTGTAACGATGAAAAAAGTGGAAAGGTCATTTTGGGACGGAGGGAGTATATAAAAAAACAAATTACAAAAGGTCTACACAGAAAACTATCGCATCAAACATATAGAAGATCAGTACACTGTGGAATGTACCTTAATAAAGGCCTCCGGATTAGGGCAATTCTGTTGCTTTGATAGCTTCAACGTGGACTCTGCTGCCGTGCGACCATCTCGGCGAGCAACAGCTTTGAAAAACTCCAGTAAATTTACTCTATCGTTATTTGAAAGTTCAGCAGTCATGCCAACATCAAGGAAAATGACGTGAGGCTTTGATTTGAATAGCCGTCTTTGAGAAGCCTTGCTCTGACCAACCCGAACAAGGATGTTTCCAGGATGCATGTCAGCGTGAACAAAGTTGTCCACCTGAAATAACAGAAATTGCATAGCTTATTATACCATTATTTTTGAGAGTAGATCAGGCTTCGTATCATTATTAACAAACAAAAATGGCCTCAGTATATTAAATCACACATTGTAAAGTTCACCGATGCCCATGAAGAGGTAAGAGAATATATACATTTGTATTGCTTTGCCGTCGACTAATTACTAGGGATGGCAATTCGCCCGAACCCGAAGGCGATCCGCCCCGAAAAAGTAGGGTTCGGGTTGCAATTTTCATGACCCGAGCGGGTTAGGGTCGGGTTCGGGTTTTGATGTTGACCCGATGTGATCCGACCCGAACCGCAACACTATATACGAAGTTAACATTAGTTAACCATATTATAAGTGTTTTGCAATTTATTTTTATAGTTGTTTGTGGGTGAGGTTTGATGATGTAAGACTGATTTATACAACTGGTTCAAATTTAGGCTTAAACATAGATCGGGCCCAAGCAAATATGAGCTGAAAAAAATAGATATTTATACACTTCGGGGCGGGGCGGGTCCGGGTTCCACTCACTGCGGGTAGGGTTCGGGTCACCCTCTTTGAGGTTAGGTTCGGTTTTGGCAAAACCCGAACCCGACCCGTTGTCATCCCCACTAATTACTATGTGGTTGCACTAAAAGCATAACCACTTGCACTGAAAGCAGTACATTTGTATTGCTTTGCCGACGACTAATTACTATTTAAATTCTTAAAAGAAAATGATTCTCATCAAATTCTCTACGTTTGCCTAGAGTTAAGTTCAGATAACAAAATGTGTTTATCTGCTAAATTTATTTAACGAGTAACATTGTCAGGAAGCAGCATATCTGTGTGTATGCTATCAATTTAGAAACCTTGGCGCTGACATAGTTATTAAAGGCCCAAGGCGCACCAAGGCGCAAAAGGTGTGCCCGGAGCTTAGGCGAAAGGTGGGCGCGCGCCCGAGTGACGAAGCCCGCAATAATGCCTTAAAATAATACTAAAAATATAGTATACATACGACATCAAGATGAGCAATAATAGTATTTCCTCCATTCCAAAATGAATATCCAAAAACATTAAAATTTGCTTGTTAACAAGAGCAAATAATAAAATGAATTTTCAATTTGACGGAATAAGAGCAAATAAAAATGAATATTCATTTGGGACGGAACAAGAGCAAATAAAAGAAATGAATATTCATTTTGAGACGAAGGAAGCAATATACATGAAGTTTAGTAATTGTCATATCAATTTCAAAATACAACAACAACAACATTACCCCAGTGCCGCAAAGGCTCCCACCTATGGTGGGGTAAGGGGGGTCGGATGTACGCAGCCTTACCCCTGTATTAAAGCACAGAGAGGTTGTTTCCAGATGACCCATGATGACAATTGCGTCGAAAATTGCATGGACTGATTGCTGCTTCATCACAAAGAAGCGCAGACAGTTTAGTGACCCATTTTGCTTTATTCCATCATATTCCCAAGCCAAAAAATAAATGTATCAAATATCATATTGGAGTAAGGTAAAAAGGTGATGTTTTCAAAAGTTCGAAATAGCGCCTCGCCTAGCACCGCCGAGGCTCCAATGCCGCGCCTCTCTGCGCCCGGGGCCTAGGCGCGCGGCTAGGCGGGCTTTAAATAACTATGGGTGCTGAATAGGCCTGGCAATTTTGACCCGTTACCCACTAACCCGCACAACCCAACCCATTTAAGTTAGCGGGTTGAAACAGGTTACCCGTCTCAACCCGTTAAGCTTAATGGGTCGACCCAACCCGTTCCAACCTGCTTTAACTCGTAAACATAAATAGGCAGAATTAATTAATCTAAGGCACCCCGGTCAAAAAAAAAAAAAAAAAGGGTCGGACCGTTTCAACCCGCCAACCCAACTCGTTTCAACCCAACCCATTTGACACGGAAACTTAAACGGGTTGTAGCGGGTCGACCCGTTAACCCACCACAACCCAACCCAACCCGCACAATTGCCAGGCCTAGTGCTGAAACTGGGCAAAACATAAGGAAAAAGTAGAACATCTTGCTCCACTTCCACAAGTGTTTTGCAGTTCAATGGTAAAAGAGAAAAGCTAACTACAACAAATGTGTAATAAACCATACATAAGGCCTTAAACCAAGACTACAAATTGCATACCATACATGAGGCTTAATTTCACCACCCCCCCCCCCCCCCCCACCACCCCAAAAAAACACACACACACACATAAGGCCAATATAAAACCTACAAATTGATGCATCATACACAAAGTCTAAACAGGATAATTCTTGAAATTGCAATCCCCCCTTTTATTGCATATCTTTTGTTGCTCTACATCTTTTTCTTTATTTTTCAACTGAATTATAACTATTAAATTTTCCAAACATCGACTCTTTGCTTGTAGAAGGACTGATGTAGCACAAGTATTATTTATTTTCCTATCTTTTATTATTTTCTTTTTATTTTCGTCATTATTTTTAAAGGGTCATTTAAAGAAGGTTTTAGAGTAGGATTAGGAGTAATTTTGCTATTTTTGAGTCGTATTATGTTACCATATAGGTTAGGGTTAATTCTAGAATGTTTAGGAGTGATTTTCAAGTTTTATAGGCACTATAAAATAGGCCTAATAGTGTAATCCGAAAATTAGACTTTGTTTAATAAAAATTTGATTGTTTTGCAATTGTTGGGTTTTACCCTTAAGCTTCGTGCTTGCAGAATAATCTTTTAGGAGATTATTATAGAGGGATCTTTATCCTAGTTGTTCAAAGGGTTGATTTCGATCAATTCTTTGTTATATTCCGCTGCGTTTCACATCAAGGACTGAGTAGAACATTTGAGAAATATCAAGGCCAAATTATTAGAGAACTTATGTTAAGAACAAGATCTCAGGATAAAGGGACAATCAAGTTATAGCACCATCATCTTTAGTTGCAGCCACTTAAACCACACAAACAGGAGCTGCATCCCTATACAGAAGTCACCATGATCTTAAATAAACTTCCTTTCAAGCCTTTTATATAATGACTGTGCACCACTGCAAACTTCCATAGCCCTTCACACCCCAACCCTTTTCAACCATTTAAAAGAAAACCCTAAAGACGAGACCACCCATCTGCTATTACACCCACCCTCAAATGGAAGGAGATTGTATGAAGATGAGTTATTCGTTTAGATCACTAACTACAAGGACTACATTTTCCTGCCACTAATATGTTTGGTGCAAAGAATATTGTGATCGCTATCAATGCTTAGGGGGTTCGATAATATATTATGGAGGGATGATGACTCTAAGACATTAAGTTTACTTTTAGAGCACAAATATGTGGCAGCAGATATAATAGCCAAAAAAAAAAAGGTTAAAGGCACAGCAAGTACTACAAGCACTAAAACAATAATATGAATTGTTACCAGCAGCATCTTCAGAAGTGCATGAGTCCCAATATGAGCAAGAGAACTTTTGAGTCGTTCATGTCCCTCAAGGTCATCAACATAGTGTGCAACACTTTCTCCTAGTTCAAATGTTTCCACCAAAACAGCAGGATGCACAAGGGGATATACCGGTTTTGGGAAAGAAACATCCTTCCACCTGCGAAAGTTATAAGTGAAGCGGCCCAGATGCGCAGCTTCCCTTGCAAGATCAACTTGAGACATCATAAACACCCCAAACTGCTGTACACTTTCATCCAGTCTCAACCACTTCAGTGTCGGGATGAAACTTGAAAGCTTTGCTACTACATTAATTATATCAAAATCTCTTCTAATTGATTCACCCACTCCTGGGTGTCTAACTTTTACTGCAACTACCATCGGCTTTATCTGCTTACCACGATATCTGTACCTCAAAACAGCTCGATGCACTTGGGCAATACTTCCGGAAGCCACAGGTACCTCCTCAAAATCATCAAAAATTTCTGAAAGCTTACGACCGAAAGCCTTCTCAACTGTCTTCTTTGTGTAGGCAAAACTATGTTCAGGAGCTTTAGTGTGAAGCTTAGAAAGCTCAGTACATAAATCTCTAGGGAAAAGATCTGGACGTGTAGCTGCCCACTGGCCCCATTTAATGAATGCTGGACCTGCTTGTTCCAGTGTACGATGAACAAGCTGAAGCCACAATTTTCTATACTTGACTCCAAAATAATCTGCAAATGGGGCCATTGCTATACTTGGAGAGAACAAAATAGCTAAATAAAGAGCTCTCAGCATTAAGACTAGACCTTCAAATAGCGAAAGGGCTAATGAGACAATGAATGCATGCCCATCCTCGGCCCGCATGTACAATGAATTCCTTGGCTGGAAGAAATCTTGGTTTGTTTCTGATTGCGCCCATGCTACGCCTCCACATGATAAAGCAAGCACACTAGGAACAACCACATGAGAGCGGCTCAAAGCCAAGCTAAATGCTTGAGCAACCCTACTAATGGGAGAAAAAGTTTGCTCACTGATTGATGAACTCTGTGAAAGCCTTCTCCAAGCAACTTTTGCATGGTGTGTTATTGTATTAGTGCCTGCCATGGCAGAATACCTTTTTGTAAACGTGGTCTTACTAAAACCTCCCTTAATTCTGGATGCAACGATTGAATCGGATCCCCTACTAGGAAAAATATTTTGTGAAAACAATCTGGACTGAGGGGTGTACAGCCCAGGTCTAATGAGTTGGCCATAATTCACTTCTTCTGAATGTATTCTCCAAGGGCTTCTTCGAATGGATTGTTCAATTCTCCTAAGATTTCGAACGGCCAAAAACCTGCATTCACAATGACAAATTACACGAACGACTTAGATGAGAAGTCTGGCTAGTTCTGCAATCAAGTATAGGTCTTAAAAACAATCAACACGTGCGGAATCATCAGAGGACAAGAACAGTCAACAATTGGACAGCGCCAATTGGATACAGAGACATGCAAAACCCAAGTCAATAAATATTATGCAGAAATGTGGCATACCTCCAACAACATTAGATATGTACAGTTGATCTATTTTGGGGATAAACTAGACTTCACGTTAAAGAAAATTGAACTATAAACGTAAGAACGGAGTAAAAAGCAAGCACCAAAATTAAAGATTCTCAATTCACATGCCGAAAACCAACAGCATCACTGCATCAGGTAGGTAAGAACAAAATATAAACATTACAGCTGCATGTCTCGCCCAAAATAGCTGCCCAATCAGGGCCTAATATTCCCTCTTCATATATAATTTAAAGAAGAAAAATCTAGAGACCAAAAGGGGGAGGGGAATTTACCAACGAGATTGTAATGGAAATACAGAAAGCGATCAAAAGCAAAACCCTAAGAGGAGAAGAAAACGGCAATGACCTTGACATGACGATGATTAAAGATTTATGAGCTAATTGAAGGTATTGCGCGCAGCAGGTTGTCGGCTACGGCGAGCATTATCTACCGGTGGTGGTTGACGGCGGCTAGATACGAACCAAAAGGGGGGAGATTCAATGATGCCGCACCGAATTTGATCTGCATATGGATCCTTTCCTTTTTATGATTCCGACAAAACAAAGGCGGTGATTATAATTAAGGCGGCGATTTGGAGAAGGTCCGGACCAGGGGATGCGGGTTGGGGTTCGACCGGCGAGGCGTGCACGGTGCAACGGTTGCGGTGGGTGGGAAGATTATGGCCACTAACGATTCCGACCGGGAAAATTTATTTGTTTATTTATATTTTTGAAAGAAAATATTGATTTCTCCCCCCAAAAAAGTGATTTTTACTTATGTTTGGTTAGCACATATTAAAAGTGATTCTAAAAATAATAAATATCAAAAATACCCTCATATATACTCCCTCCGTCTCAGAGTAAGAGTCCTACTTTCTATTTTGGTACGTCCCAGAGTAAGAGCCCTATTCTTAAAATGGCAAAGAATCTTTACTATTCACCCCACTCATTCTCTCTCCTATTTTACTTTTATACTCACAACACCAATCAATTCATTATTCTCTCCACTCATTCTCTCTCCTACTTTACTTTTACACTCACAACATTTACATCACTTCAATATTTATTAATAAGCGTGCAAATGAGGGATAGAACTCTTACTCCGGCACAGAAGTAATATATATATATAAATGTATGACAATTGTCCACTAAATTCATACTCTCATCTCAAAATGTCTAAAGATAATTTAATTTTGCTCATAACAAAATACATTCAACCTATACACAATACTGTAGATAATGATGCTTGAATAGTAAACAGTGCTTGGTTGGAGTGTATTATTCCACTTGAATTTCCTTACCCCCAACACAAAGAAAGTCATTCCATGTCTCCTGCTTTCTCAGATTGGGCTCTCTTTCTCTCTCTCTCTCTAATTCACCCTCAGCAAATAAAACTCCTGAGCTCAAAAAATGGGTTAATATGTGTTTCTTCATAATACACTTATCTCCATTGTTGCCAATTATGAAGTCGAAGAGCAAATCGAGGAGACCAGCTTCTCCGAGAATCTGTCTCAGCTTCACTACAAGATTTGCAAAATTGAAAAGCAAATCGATCAGAGTCTAGGGTACTGCCGCATCCGAAAGTAGTTTGATACTTGGGTAGTGAAGTGGATCGAGCGATACTGTTTAGGGGCAAACCAATGATTTGATTTTTGTTACTGATTTTCCGACCAGCTTCTCCGAGAACGCACAAATCTGCGTTTGAAGACCTTAAACCGCTAACGCACTTTTTCTCCCAAACACCAGTGTGCGTTGCGTTCACCCTTAGAACGCGCGTTTGGCCTCTAAGAACGCAACCCCAACTCCCCCTAAATATGGCGCATCTCTAATGTTGCGCTATACTCTCCTTTTTCTTTCTTTTTTTTTTTCTCTTTTTATATATACTCCTCCTATCTCAAAATAAATATATTCATTCCGTCTCAAAATAAATATATTGTATTATATGATTCTTCCTCCTAAAAAATAATAAATTTTAGAATAATAAAATGAATTAATTAATTATAATTTTTTCCAGAAAAAAATGGAAATTATGTTGGGTATGCTTACTATAAACCACTCCTATTACCTAGATTTGATTGATCTCATAACCTAATTTTATCTTTTGTGGACTTTAGGATATATTGTAAGAAGTGTTAAACTTCATTTTTAGAATAGTCCACTTTAGTAGTATAGGCTTTAGATTGATAGGGCTTAAAAATTTCTAAGTCTGGAAAGCTCTCGACCGTGAGGCCTCGACCGCAAGTGAAGATGTCCAAGTAATCCAAGTTTATTCAAACTTAACCATAGTCACACTTGTGTCCAAAACTATGGTTAGTTTAGAACGTTGTTGAATTCAAATTTCAAATTTGAATACAACTATTAGTAGGACCACCACTACTCTGCAACAAAAGGACAACTCAGACTAAGCTCCAATCAGAATTCAACAGCTCATTGTCCTTCAACTTGGACCCCGAATATTTCTAACGGCTAGTCTCTCATTCAAAGCTATAAATAGCCCTTGAGTTCTTCATTGAACATTGCTGAGATTCAAAGAGAGAAATTGCTGTTGAAATACTTGGTGATTGAAGATCATACTTAAGATTTACAAAATCCTTTGAATCTTTAAGTGCTCACCTTCAAACTTTCAAAGATCTCCAGCAACAAACAAGTCATCTCAAGCATTATACCACACAAGATTCTTTAGGCTCTAAATCATATAGATTTCAAAGAGCTTCAGATTCTTACACACACACTCACCCCAATTGATCAATCACATAGATTGAATCAAAAGGGATACACTGGTCTAAGTCTAGGATTTATTCTTCATAGAAAGTAGGTGTAAATTCAAAGCTTCATCTCTGTAATCTGTACTCAAGAATCAATATATAACCTCCATTCAAAATCCAAGACTGACCATCTTGGTAAATGACGTAGATCTTTTAACAGATCGAACATTTCCAAATACTTGTGTCATTTACTTACTGCACTTTAATTTCTGCAAATTTACTTTCAAGTAATATTCATCTTGTTCTTCATTGTTCATATTAATCTTGTTTGTCGTTTAGTGTTTTGATCTTTCAGATTTATGAACTGTTGTGAATTGTGTTTGTTTGTTCAACTTATTGCCTAAGCTAAAATCTGACTAACTTATCTTTGCCAAAACTTGTAAGACAACAAACTTTCAAACTCTCAACCATTCTTGACCGCAAGTCTCTTGACCGCAACACTCTGACTGCTTCTCACTCGACCGGAAACCCTTGACCGTGAGTGAGCTCATACGTAGAGATTTTGTCAAAAACAACCTTACATTATTTCTATCGAAAACTTCCGATGTGCATATTACACCTTGACGGTGTGGTTTTTAACTTGACCGCAAAATTCAAGTTTGTAAGCACTTGGTTGAATTTTGAAAAATGGTTGAAATTTTAAGTAGGCTATTCACCCCCCCCCCTCTAGCCTCCTTTCTCATACCCTTGTTGTGTTTTTGGGACCAACAAATTATTTTGGGACGGATCAAAAATAAAAGTACGACATTTATTAAGAAATAGAATAAAACTAAAACAAAGAAATAATGGATAAATGAGCTCATTTTGCACTTAGAGATGCCCTAGTTGATCATTTGTGGGATGAATATACGAATTCAGGCTGATTAGATATTATATATCATCATGCAACTTATGTTTTTTTATTTTTATTGTATTTTGAAGTATCATAGTTTAATTATTTGTTTTAAGTGCATTTTAAATGTTTCCATTTTAAATAAATAAAATTTATTTTATTTGATATTCTAACATAATTATGTAATTTCATGTCTTGTTAATTAATTCAATAAAATATAATAATATAATATTTAATAGTAAAAATATTAAATGAAATGAAATAATAAAGAATATTTTAAGAATATGCTTTTTTTGGTGCAAGATTTGAAGTATGATGGTTGGGGATGATGGTAGACATTTGGTGCAAACTTTGCACTATTTTGAAGATATAGTGCAAATTTTGCACCAAACCATTGGAGATGGTCTTATACATATATTCCTCTACGTTAGTGGCGCGTAGGGGTGTAAACGGTTCGGTTTAGCTCGGTTTGAGCGGTTTTAGAGACCGAACCGCTAGTCATCGGTTTGGGAAAATCTCAAACCGAGCTGAACCGCCAAAAACTCCAAACCGAACTGAACCAAACCCCAATGGTTCAGTTCGGTCCAGCTCAAACCGTGGTTTGATATATCGGTTAAGACCGCGGTCTAAACTACTCTTATAGAGAAGATTGATTTGAAGCCGGAATCTGGAAAATCACATCGCCGGCAACTAAAAACTAAAGGCAGTCGCAACAATTTCAGGCTTTTCAGCAATTTTATACCAACACCCTCAACCCAGATTGACGAGCTTCACTACAAGATCGTAATCAAACCCAAACGGAAAGTGCTATGCCCAATCCTAAAATATGATATTCAAGAGATATAGCTCCGACAATATAATTATACGCAATACATCAAATTTGAATACGATGGCTCCGATCAAAACTCACCGCTGAAATGCTACGGTGGAGAGAGATTCGAAGGCGGCTCCTTCGACTGCACCAACGCTGTTGAGGTCTTAGGAGACGGGAAAAGCCCAATTTCTCACCATTTGCCAAAGAAAATCAAATAATATCGTGCAAATGAAACATAATTTGCGATTGGGGGATTTCTATTTCATGTTTGTGATTGGTAAAGGTGGCGGAGTAGATCGGTCGAAGACGACGCGAGGGAAAAGGAGAAAATTTCAGAGACGGTGTTACCGCCGTCGTCTCGTCCGTAATTAGGTTACGGGAAGAGATGTAGAGCAGGGACGCTTGAGATGGAGGAACGTGGAGGCGGAAGAAGAGGGAGGCGATGGGGAGAGGAACTGGGAAGAATGGAGTCGAGAGTTGAGAGCAGCGCCGCTGCCTGAAAGCCAGAAACTAAATGAATTGAAACTAAGTTTTAAACGTGAATAATGAAAATAGGGTTTCCCTAAAATGAACGGTGGATAATTAACATAGGTAAAATATCAACGGTCCAACAATTACATGGTTCGGTTTAGTGGTTCGGTACCTCGGTTCAGCTCATCGGTTCGGTTTGAACAGTTCGGTTTAGCTCGGCTTGGTTCGGTTTGGTTCGACTTCAGTGGTGAGACCGTGAGCTGAACCGAACCACACGGTTTATTGATTTTCAAGACCGTAGCTGAACCACTGGTGTGTAAAAACCGAACCAAACCATACGTTTTGGTTCGGTTCGGTCTCGAACCGCGGTTCAAACCGAACCACTGACACCCCTAGTGGCGCGGACCCAGGATTTTTTCACAATGGGACAAAATTGCATAACACATTTTAAGGGGCAAAAATAAATGGTAATGCATTTTTTTTTTTTACAAAAAGGAGGGCAAAGTCTAAAATATTGCACTAATACTCCAATTTTTTTTAAAAAATTGCATTAGTAATTTTTTTTAAAAAAAAAACAAAAGGGGGCAATTGCCCCCTATCCACTAGGTGTAGGTCCGCCGGTGCTCTACATAACACTCTATCTTTAGACAAAGTTTTTTTTTTTTTTTTTTTTTTTTAAATTTGACATTTACTTTTGAATACAAAAATATAAATATGTTACTCCCTCTGTCCCTAAATGAGTGTTCAAATTTCATTTTAAGGGACACTGAAAATCTCAATTTTTTGAACAATTTGGTAACAACGATTCATATATAATCTTGTAATCTCCTTTCTAAATCTTTAGTTTTGCACGTATAAAGAAACCGGCGAAAAAAAAATCGAAAAAAAAAAACGTTTAGGGAGAAAATTATGTTAAAAAAAGACACTCATTTAGGGACATATTTCTTGAAAATAGACACTCATTTAGGGCCAGAGGGAGTATTTATTTTTGAATGTGTAACTTACTAATTTTGATACACAAATTGTCCAACCATAACGAAAAAAATCTTTTGATCTTGGGCTTAATATGCTTAAGAAGAAATGTTTATTAGTGCCCCTTAATATGTTTTTTTTTACGATATTTAAGTCAGAAGTTAAGAAGAGATCGAGTTTAAATTTTAAAATCTCATCGATAAATTTTAGCTGTACCGCTGAGCTTGAAAACTAAACTTTTCTTATACCAAAAAAAAAAAAAAAAAAAAAAAAAAAAAAAGAGCTAAAATATTGTTGTCTTGAATTCAAGACAACTATAGATCCATAAACTTTGCCATCGGTCCATCACCATGATGGGCTTGGAGAAGCTTAGATTCAGTTGGGTTCATTACTTGTACATTTAAGTGCCCTAGCCCAAAAAAATAATACTCTAGTACTATTAATTTTACAAGTATCAGATGGCTGTAAACGAGCCGAGTCGAGTCGAGCTTTAGGGTGTCGAACTCGAGCTCGTTTAAAAATTATCAAGAAGCTCGAGCTCGATATCGAACTTGTGGTGTGTATCGGATTGGTGGAAGAAGTTGACCTTTAATTTTGGTATAAGACCTACTATATTTCAACTTGGTTTATGAAAATCAATATTCCATTGTAACCACTTGCATTCTAATGACAGAAAGAACAAACATATTAAATGGAGATGAGTATGGCCGAGCTTGATTGGGTCATAGATTGCATTGACTTCATTCACATTGAAAAAGTTGACCTCCATCGATCATCAATTAATCACATCCTTGTAAAAAATAATCAGAAACTATTAGCAAGAAAATTAAGCTATACTCAAAATCAACTTTCAAAATAGATTGAACATTCCTAAAAAATTTAAAAATAGATTGAGCTGGATCGACATGAACTACATACTACTCCTTCAGTCTGTCTGAATGATTGCCCGATTTTTTAGATGTTAAAGCAGAATGAACTTTGAGTAATAATTTAGATTAATTTAATTATTTTACTGTAAATTTAAGTATATATTATGGTGTATTAAGCACAAGTTTTTAGATTTTCATTAAAATAACTAATTAACTTAACGTATTTTTCAATGTTCATTTAAATTAACAAGTAAAAAAGTGGAAACATCATTCCAGACGCATGGAGTATACACCCTCCGTCCCACCTCACTTGAGACTTATTTCCATTTTAGTCCGTCCCACTTCACTTAAGACTCTACAAAATGGTAATCTTTTTCTACCACACACTTTCCATATTTTATTCTTTTTTCTTAGTTATTGTGTCCACATCTTAGGTCTCAAGTGAAAGTGAGGTGGGACGGAGGGAGTATATAACTAGTTACTTATCTAATAGGAAATAATAACATCATTTATATTTATAATTATAACAATATTATTATTGTTTTGCTTGTTTCCTAGTGTAGATAGATTGATTGCTAAATAAAGAAAGTTCCTATTTTTAATTTAAGGTTTACTTGAAGACTTTTTGCTTAATTTAGTGTGTGTTCTAACCAACCATTTGAAATATTTGAGGGATTACATCAAGATTTCTTGCCTAATTTCCGCTCCCTAACCTGGGCAAGCAAAAGAAATATACTAGCACACAATAATGTTGCTTGTTTTACAGCAACAAAAAGTACAAAAACAATTATTAATACTATTATGAAATATAGAAAATCTGCTTCAAGAAGAAAAACAAAAGCATGAAATGGTCAACGTATATAATTAGGCCATCAGCCAATCATCGAAAAAGTCACAAATTAAAAAGTCTAGAGTTCGATACATTACAGTCTACAGATCAGTGTTTGACGAAAATTAAAACCGCTATTCGGTACTACATGATCTAATTCATTTCAAGGCCTATACAATAAAGGCCCTTGTTTGTACATTAAGGATTGAGATTTTTTTATAAATGTGAGTTCCACGTGAATTCAATATACTCCCTCCGTTCCACCTCACTTGACACTTAAGAAGTGGGCACAATAACTAAAAAAAAAAATGTGTGGTAGAAAATGAAGAGAAAGAATAAGTGGAGTTATAGTAGTGTTGGTTGAATAAATTGAGTTGTGGAAAATGAAGAGAGAGAATGAGTGGTGAGGTTGAATGAATATAAAATTATATAAAGTATGCTATTTTGGGAAGTGTCAAGTGAGCTGGGACATATTAAAATGGAAATAAATGTAAAGTGAGCTGGGACCGAGGGGGTATATCGGCCATTAATTTACACTTAAAAAATGTGGTCTTGTCCCTACGACTATTAATTGCACAACGCACTTTAGGCTGCAAATCTACACTATATACTATAGTATTTTAAAGTTGGTGAAACTTACTTTGGGAATGACACCTAAGCCAAAAAAACGGGTTTATCTTGATTTAGAAGATGCCATGTAATATGATTTTTGGAATCATGGAAGCTTTTGGCATTCTCCTACCTAGGTAATATCCATATATATGATAGTAGGTAATTTAGTGATTCTATAAGGGCATCTCCAATGGCAGGTACCAAAACCAAATTTTGGTACCTACCAAAGGAGTTAACATCAATGTGGCAAGCTTGAGGTACCAAATTTTGAGTAAGAGTTAAGCAAGGTACCAAATTTGATACCTTGTTTAACTCTTTCTCATTGTTAAAGTATTACAAAACTTGTAAATTTTATTCATTTTTTAATTTTTTTTTACCTCTTGTGACTTTATTTTTATTATTATTAATATTATTTTATATTTATTTAAAATTAAAAAATATATATTTAATTGTTAAAAAAATTTAAATAGTTAAATATTTTAAATATATAATAAAATTAATAGTATTAAATAAAATTTTGATTATGATACCTAGCATTGGAATTACTATTACATTTTATATAGGTATCAAAATTTGATTTTGATACCTACCATTGGAGATGAAAATTTGGTACCTTATGAATAGTACTCAAAGGTACCAAAATTTGATTTTGGTACCTTTGCTTAACTACTACCCCCGGTCCAAAATAACTGTCTTGTTTTGCATTTGCACAACTCTTAAGAAATGTAATAATTATCATGACTTAAGGATAAAAGTTCCAACTTTACCCCTATTAAGTGTGCAACTTTCTTACATTAATTTCTCACACTAAGATAATTAATAAAAGAGAACAAGTTTCAATGCAAGGATAAGAGAGACATTTAGCTCAAAAGTGACAATTATTTTGGACCAAAATTTTGGTCCAAAAGTGACAATTATTTTGGACCAGAAGGAGTATTTCCATTGGAGTTTCCCTAAGAAGATAAGAATAGATTCATATCTAATAGAATATGTACTCTTATATACTCCCCCGTCCCATTACAATGGGCACAAAATGACTCTTGCACAAGAATTAAGAAAAGTATAAATGTTGTGAGTATGAAAAGTGAGTGGGAGAGAGAAAGTGTAAATGTTGTGAGTGTAAAAGTAAAGTAGAGAGAGAATGAGTGGGATAAATAGTAAAGATTCTTTCCATTTTTAGTAATATGCCCATTGTAATGGGACGCCCAAAATGGAAGTTTGTGCCCATTGTGTTGTGGAATAAGCCCTCTCAATACCCAAGCAAATCGCAAGAAATCACCACACCACAAACAAGCACAAGAAATAGATAACCAAAGCAAAAGACAGAAGAAACACAAGAAATTGTTTACCCAGTTCGTCAATATGTTTGACTACATCTGGGGGGCGCTACCAAGCCAGGATCTTGCACTATAATATGTAAATATGGAGTTACAATGAGTATGTAAGCGGGACCCTGCTTATATACATAACCTAGAATGAGACCAAACCCTAGTCTAATTAGAATTCCCGAAATTCAGCATATTCCCGTCCAACAGCTGCACGGCCGCTCCTGCTTCCATGCTCGCCCGAGCAGCTCGCCCGAGCACCTTTCATCAGAAGGTGTGTTTTCTGACCCGTTAATGCACGGCCGCTCTCAAGCCTTGACTTGCCCGAGGCGCACGGCCAAGTCCTTTGCCCGGATCGGCCGCTCCTCGCCTGCTCTGCGACTTTGCTGATTTCTTCTATTTAGATCGCTAGTTCCCGGTTTATCTCTATTCTAACAATCTCCCACCTAGAGATCAACCTGTATACAAGCCCCGTATCCGTCTTCAACTCATCCTTAGTTCCATAGTGCTCACCTCGATCATGGTAGTACCATCCTCCTCCCTTATTCTCCAAGCCCCGTTGAAGCTATGCATAGCTTCAACTTATCCTTGCTTGAGAAACCTGGAGCCTTGTCATCCGATCTACACTCACTGTTAGATTTGCGCAGCGGAATATCTGGTCCTGGAGTATTTGGTTCATCTTCAGAGACCCCTTGACCTTGGTCATCATGAACCGTCTCGCTCCCACCCGAGTCTGGAATATCCATGCAAATTTCATTCGCATCACATCATTCCTCAAACTCCCTGAGCTCATACTCTCCACCATTCTCAGACTTCAAGCATTTGAGCTTAAGTCCCATCTGATTCTCCACCAAGGCCTTCCACTTCTTAAATATCCTGAAAGCTTCATCTTTCCCCTTTAAAAAGTAAACTCAGACCTTCCTTGTAGAATCATCAATGAAGGTCATGTAATATGACACACCACCTAGAGAAGTTACCGGGGCCGGTCCCCACAAACCCGTGTGAACCAATTCCAACTTTACTTCTCTCAAAGCCCTACCTGTCAAACCTGGTAGTTTCCCCTTTGAACAAAGTACCCCCTTCTCACCCATGTGACCCAATCGACAGTGCCACAAATCCGTATCACCCTTGGCTGACGCCACCGCGATACTATCCTTGGTGTTGTTTGTCAAATACAATCTTCCTTCCCTATTACCCCGAGCGATCTCAGAATCCTCCTTGGTAATAACTCAGTTCCTGCAGCTAAAGGTTACCGTGTAACCTTCTTCACCCAGCTGCCCAACTGATAATAGGTTCTTTTTCAAACCTGGAATGTGTCTGACCCCGTATAGATGTAAGACCTTCCCGTCCGATGCTCCTATTCTGACATCCCCCTTCCCCTTGATTTCCAAAGGCTCGCCATCTGCCAGATAGACCTTTCTGAAATCACCGGAAGTGTAATTTTCCATCTCCCTTGTATGTTCGCATGAGTGGAATGATGCCCCCGAATCTAGCACCTATGATTCTAGCGCACTACTAACGCTCAGAATCAGTACATCTTCACCTTCAGTTATCACATTCGCCGATTTATCCCCTCGCGTGGGACAATCCCTCTTGTAGTGTCCTAACTCCTTACAATGATAGCACTTAACCGATCCCTTGGCAATCCTTTGTGCATTCTTGTTCTCCCTAGACCTGTAATCACCACCTTCTATGTTTTCCATTGATTCGGTTCTCCCCTTGTTGCTATTCCCCGGCTTTCCCCTGCTAGTTATAGCTAAAGCCGATTCTGAAGTAGATGGTGTCCCCAACTTCTTTATACGATTTTCCTCACCTAAAAGAAAGTCCTTAACATCATCATACTTCAATTTATTCTTACCCGCTGAAGCATTTAACGCCGTTACCGTTCCGCTCCAACTTCTTGGTAAGGATGCTAGCAATTGACAAGCATGAACCTCATCCCCAAATGTAATATCCAACGCCGCCAATAAGTCTATAACACCCATAAACTCATCGATGTGTTTAGCTATAGATCCTCCCTCTTGCATCTTGAGATTACGCATCTTGCGTATCAAATCAACCTTATTTGCAGCAGATGGAGTTTCAAATCTCTCAGTAAGATAATCCAATAGCTCCTTGGTGGTTTTCGCCTTCTTGGTAGTCTTCGCGATCCACTTTGTCAAAGTAGATCGAACCACCCCTAGGGCTTTTCGATCCATAAGATCCCAATCTTCCTGTTTTCGCTTTCCGGCTTGATTCCTGTTAGAGGCTTATAGAGATCCTTACCATATAAGACATCCTCTATTTGCATCCTCCAATATCCATAGTCAGAGCCATCGAATTTCTCCACCGCTTGTTTATCCTTACCCATTCTTGATTTCTTGATAAACCCAGATCGTTAAACCGGAGCTCTAGATACCAGTTGTTGTGAAATAAGCCCTCCCAACACCCAACACCCAAGCAAATCGCAAGAAATCACCGCACCACAAACAAGCACAAGAAATAGATAACCAAAGCAAAAGACAGAAGAAACACAAGAAATTGTTTACCCATTTCGTCAATATATTTGACTACGTCTGGGGGCACTACCAAGCCAGGATCTTGCACTATAATATATAAATATGGAGTTACAATGAGTATGGGGGCGGAACCCTGCTTATATACATAACCTAGAATGAGACCAAACCCTAGTCTAATTAGAATTCCCGAAATTCAGCATATTCCCGTCCAGCAGCTGCACGGCCGCTCCTGCTTCCATGCTCGCCCAAGCAGCTCGCCCGAGTCACTTGTTTAGCTCGGCCGAGCACCTTTCATCAGAAGGTGTGTTTTCTGACCCGTTAATGCACGGCCTCTCTCAAGCCTTGACTCGCCAGAGGCACACGGCCGAGTCCTTTGCCCGGATCGGCCACTCCTCGCCTGCTCTGCGACTTTGCTGATTTCTTCTATTTAGATCGCTAGTTCCCGGTTTATCTCTATTCCAACACATTGTAATGGGACGGAGGGAGTATAGAGTATTAGACTAGGTAGACATATACTCTTATATATAGAGTATTAGACTAGGTAGGGTTTGGATGCATTAAAGAACAATTCATTAAGAAGTGACTTTTTAGTTTTTGACTATTCAAATTTTCATAATTCAATGGCTTTGATCATTTCATGTATTCCAAGAGACAACATATTATTCAAAACCATTGAATTATGATGGAATTCTTAAAGTTTAAAGTATCAAGTGAACTTGAAATCATAGAAAATGAAAAGATAAGATGAACCATTGTAATAAATAATGCTAAAATCTAAAAAGTCTCTAACTTACATTTTATTAATATGACTTACATTTATGCTAACATATAAAAAGTTTCTAACTTACATATTATTAATAAGACTTGCATTTATGATCTCATAAGTTATAAGACTCTTCAACTTTAAAGACTACTACAAAAATATAAAAACCAAACATTTATTTATCAAATAGTACTTTTAAGCTACCAAAAAGACACCCTTCTCATTTTAGATGCAATGATAATTTCATTGTTCATACTTTTCTATACATAAATGAAGCCAAAGGGAAGAAGACGACGCAATGATTTATCGACCCTCCATATCGGTAATATAATATTCGATTTCAATATTTCATGCATTATATAATAACTATTGTATTTGTTGTTATATTAATTTTTGTAGGTATTCCTTCAAAAGAAATTGCTAAAAAAAATCGTGCTATGAAGCGTGCTTATTTGATAAGTAAAAACAAATAAAAAAGGAAGTTCAAATTTACAAGCGAAAGAGAAGGAAGGAACAAGTATGTCGAATGATGGAAGAGAAACTTTTTTCGGCCAATCAGGTTTGAAGTCAGGTTTCTTCCATATAACTAAAGTCGCTTGCAGAGTTTAAGAATAATATTCGTAATAAAATTTGGGTAGTTAACCTATACACACAAGCGGCACACACAACACACACATGTATATATATATATATACACACTAAACACACATGCAATTTTCCATATCCTCAAACTTTTATTTTGTTTACAGATTCATCAATGCGTACATCACAACGGACGAATAGTTCCAGAAAAAGAAATTTACTATTGGATAATGAAATTGGTACCACATCCAATTACAATGTTAGGACATCAGGTATGTTGAATTTGTTAATTTAATAGAGTATGTAAAATTGTTGCAGTTAATTACTAAGATTTAGTTAACTACAATAATTTAGAGAAAACTACAATAGCTATTGTATCTAACATATCAATTCGGACGGAAGGAGTATATAGGTAGTTAGGGCTAAGTAGTAAGCAACGGGTCTTCATTCCATAACTTTTCATAGCTTCTCACATATGTGACTGAGTGTATATGTATTAAATATTTTACAAAAACATACCCGCATTCCTATGACTATTCAGCAATTTAGGAGAGAAATTTACTTTCATCCGTAATTAAACTTAGGAGAAATTCAAAACTGAAATTATTAACAAAAAGTTTGGAAGGAGTATAACTAACAAATCCAGTTTAACCTTCAAATAAATTATTTAAATTTCATTATCAAATAATTTTAGCAATAACATGATCTTTTAAAAAAGTAAAAAAAATGAGACAATTTAAATTCAATATAATATCATTAGGTGTTCTAGCTCCCATACAGAGCACGGGTTTATTTTCTAGTGTACTCCCTCCGTCCCAAAATGATCTTCATACTTTTTTCGCTGTTATTGCGAAGGAACTTTGAGCAATAATTTTAGGTTGAATTAATTGTCTTAATGAAAATCTAAAACTTGTTATTGATATTATTGTTGATGGTGTATCATTAACAAGTTTTAGATTTTCATTAGGACAATTAAATCAACCTAAAATTATTGCTCAAAGTTCTTTCGCAATAACTGTGAAAAAAATATGAAGATCATTTTGGGACGGAGTGAGTATTTGATTTTTGTGATCAAAATCGGGTGGTTACGTACATTACATCAACAATATCATTGTTAAGCTGAATGAGAAGCATTCATTTCTGTTATAGTGATAAATGAAGTGAAGATTTGATTGGTTAAATGAAGTAAGATACTACTCCCTCCGTCCCAAAATACTTGTAGTTTTAGAATTTTCACACAAATTAAGAAAAACAATAAATGCATGTCTAATGGACTAAATTACCCTTGAAACATTTCAAGTACCAAGACAATTAAATGCTTTTACAATGACAACTCCCATCATAAATAAGAGTATATTTGACAAACAATGCCAAAGATGTCTAGATAAAAGCAAAACTACAAACATTTTGGGACAAACTTTAAGCCCTTAAACTACAAGTATTTTGGGACGGAGGGAGTAGTAATTATTAGAAGTATGAACAATATAGGTAGTGGTGTAAGTGGTTCGGTTTAAACCACGGTTTGAGACCGAACCGAACTAAACCATGCGGTTTGGTTTGGTTTTCAAGCACCAATTGTTCGGTTCAGTCTCAAATATTGGCAAACCACATGGTTTGGTTTGTGGTTTGACCTTTCCAGACCAAACCAAACCGAACCGCGGTTTGAGATCGCGAGACCGAACCACCAAGCCGAACCGCTAGATCAAACCACATTACATAAACTAATCTTAACCCCAATTTCACATCCCATTTAATATTTTTGTATATTTATTAAAATTTATTATTAGATCGTTACATAGGCTAATCCTAACTCCCATTTTGTATTTTAATTAATATTAATTTCATCGTTCGTTATCTTCATTGCAATTTGCGATACATAAATTACCGATTTCTCTCCACGATCTATATTATAGAGTGTTTTTCTTCCATCGGTCTCTCTCTTCGTCTAGTCTCTCTTGTCATCCGACTTTCCTCTTCAAGATCCACATCTTTTGCACTTCCTCCATGATCACGGAAAATTAAAGCAAATGCAATAATGAGTTGCGGTTTGAATCGTAATTTGAACCGTAGTCTAAACTATGGTTTGAACGGCGGTTTGAACCACGTAATTAAACCGCGGTTTGAACCAAACCGAACCAAACCATAGCGGTTTGGTTTGGTTCGGTTTATAATTTTTCATGGTTCGGTTCGGTTTGAAATTTTTCACAAACTGATGACTAGTGCTTCGGTCCGTAAATACCCCAAAACCGAACCATTTACACCCCTAAATACAGGGGGCCCATTCGCGAGATTAATTTGTATATAGATTTCTTGAGGTGAATTATATGATCTAAAATGAGATAATTGTAAAAAAAAAAAAAAAAACTTTGTGCAAGTTTTTACGTTGCAATTTAAACTTCCAACGTAAATAAATTGCATGAAAAACCTTGTACATAGATTCTTGCTGCAATTTAAACCTTCTTAGCTAGTTAAATATAAGGGGAAATGACAATAGGGGGTCCAAAGTTTGGGGGGGGGTGTGCCAATAGGGGTCTGATGTATCAATTTTATCAATCTAGGGTCCAAAGTTAATAACGTTAAGTCAATTAAGGGTTTTTGGACTAAGTTGCAAAGAAAATCCAGTTAAGTAACAGAAAAACTTAACTGAAGTTAGTTTTGGATGTTCGCCTGGGCTGTCATTTCACACACCCCTTATACAATGGACCCTAAATTTTCTTTCAATTTTATTATTAAATTTTCTAATAATTTTAATTAATTCAAAAATAATAATAAATAAAATAATAAGCAAATAAAAAATTAAATTGGTTTTTTTTTGTAACCGCAAATAGTGAAGTTATAAACAAGGAAAATTAATGACAAAAATAAAAAATAATTTTATAAATAAAATAATAATTGGAATACTAATATTAATAATGAAACAATACTAACCACCACCACAGAAAAAAAAAGAATTGTCCAAATCCCCACTTTCTTCTTTCTAAAAAAATAAAGTGGTTTTTTTTTGGAATATAGTTTTTTTTACACTTTTTCCTTTTTAAAAATTATACTTTTTATTTTATAGTGGTTCTAATGAAAACAATATTTTTATTGTATTTCTTAAAAAAATATTTTCGGTAAATGACGTCTTAATTATTAGTTAATTTAATATAAGAAAGTAAAATTTAATATTTCATTTTTTTTTATTAATTTTCTACATCTGAAATGACAATATGCTCATGCAAATAATAAAAACAAACTCCAGTTAAGTCCATGTCAAAACACTTGTGACTTAACTGGATTCCGTTAATAAAATCGTTAAAAACCCTAACCTGCACAACTTTTGCAACTTTGGACCCTAAATTGATAAAATTGATACATCAGACCCCTATTGGCACCCCCCCAAACTTTGGACCCTAAATTGTCATTTCCCCTAAATATAATTTTGAAAAATACACTTTCACCCCCTGTGACTTATCCAATTTCTAGTATTTCTCTAAAGCTCAATTTATTTATGTTTGAGGTTTAAATTGTAACGGAAAAACTTGTACAAGGTTTTTTATGCAATTATCTCATCGGGGAAGGTAGAAGGCAAAAAGCATATTTTGGTCACTGAACTCTAAGTCAATTTCAAATGTTCTCACTAAACTTTTTTTGTTTCAAGTGTTCTCACTAAACTTTTTTATGTTTTCAAATGTGCTCACTCCATCCATGATTACGCTATAAAACTGACATAATCTTGCTATGTGACTTAGAATGACTAATTATGATAATTTAATGGAAACTAAACCCTAATACTATTTCTCCTAATGAATGGCATAAAAATGAAATGTGAGTTTACAGAGAACACCCCTATCCCAGAGTATATTTGTACCTAACCTAAATAACGAAATAAAAAATAAAAACATCGCAAAACGTGAGTCTCCTCTACTTCTACGGCAGTGTTCTAAAAGACGCCCGTCTAGGTCGCCTAAGCGCTAGGCGTTCATGAAACACCTAATTACCGCCTAAGATATTATAACTATTTCTGAATTCTCGGCCCCGCCTAAGTCCCGCTTAGACCCGCCTAGGCGCTAGGCGCTGTTGTGGCGCCTAGCGACCGCCTAACGCTTTTTAGAACCTTGCTTCTACCTCATTCCCCTTCCCCACTCCCCTCTCTCCCCCACCACAATCCCCTCCTGCCACCCCTTCCCCTTCCTAATCTGTTCGCACCTTCGTCTCTCCTCTCCTCACTCCGCCCACTCCCCGCCTCCATCTTTGTAACACCCCGAATTTTCTTATAATATCTGAGCATTTAATGGCATTTAATAACAATAATAAACAATAATAAATACCTTAATTTAGGGTTCACAACGGCCCCTTATTTAAACCATAAATTCAAAACAATAGCGGAAGCGTAACTTAAACTTGTCTTGGTAGGTAACAACCCTAACCATCAATGTACTTCAACTTACATAAAAAATAAATGTACTTAAAACTACTAAATTAAGAATCTTCAAATCCACCGTCTTCCTACGGCTGCTTTCCTTGTCTTGTCCTTCTACGTAAATCCTGAAAACAAAATTTATAGAGAAGGGATGAGCGAACAAATGCTCAGTAAGTTCATACGTGGCCTCTCCGGTTACTAAGGAGAGACGACAAGAACGAATACTATGAATAACTTTTACAAAGATAGGTTCAGTTACTTTTGGATTCAAGACTGCAGAACAATACAGTCGTATTACTTTTAAGATTTTACTTCCAAAGGATTATGGCACTACAATCCAAAGGGATTCATTCAAGTTCCGTCAATTCCTTGGTAACGTACATTATAACCTCAATGCCAAAGGTACAATTTGTACACCTAGCTTCTTCAGCCAATAGTGTGGGTCGTAACATATATGGTATCCACACACATATGCTCGGGGTCTAGAATCATCCTTGTAATCAGACAATTCCTGAGAGAAGGCATGTGATCACTCATGCAATCCCTAGTTTAAGGACAAGTCTTTTCTAACTGGACTGTCCGTCAATGTCTTTTCTAACTGGACATTTGCCACTCTAACAAGTAAGTGGTTAACTTACAAGTAGAATGAGAACATACCAAGGTACAAGTATGTGATACAAGTTTCAAACTTCGATACTTAGTAGATCAATGGGGACATCACTAAGTATAGATTCTTTCAAGGAACGTTCAATAACGCAGAGTTCATTCAAATACTATCATGCCATACTGATAGCTAACTTATAGAAAGAATATGGAATTCCAATAAACAGGAGTTCAAATACTGTAAGGAATGTAATCCCTTACCTGAATTGCTTTTCCTCGCAATCTCCTCTCTGTGCAAATCTACAAGGCACGGAGTAATTTACTTTAGTACTCTCAACATTGTTAACTATTTCTACTTAGTTAACTGAGAGATGCGTTTTAACTTCTTTACTTCGTTACTTCTTTTCTTACGTTTAAGTTTCTAACTTTGATTTACGAGTCAGTCCTTTAACTTTGATATAATTGCAATTAAGTCCTCTAACTTTGGGTTAATTACAATTTGGTCCCTCGACTTTGGGTTAATTGCAATTTGGTCCTTCGACTTTAGATTAATTGCAGATTGGTCCTTTAACTTTAGTTTAATTGCAAATTAGTCCTTTAACTTTGGATTAATTGCAGATTGGACCTTCAACTTTAGTTTAATTATAAATTAGTCCTTCAACATTGGATTAATTTCAGATTGGTCCTTCGACTTCAAAGGTTTTCCCCTTTTTATTCCTTTTTAACTTTAACTTTTTCAGTTTAGTCCTTTCCCGTTAGGAAACTAACTGAAATCTTTTAATCTTCCTCCTTTCCGTTAACTTTCTAACTTTCAAGGTTTTCCAAGTAACTATCACATCCTTTCAAGTTAGTTTTCTAACCTTCTAACAATTCTTTTAACGATTATGTTTTCTTTTCATTATAAACTTAACGAAAATACTAACTTTCCGTCCCAATTCTTAACATTCTCAATCAAGAATCAACACCCAAATTATATAGCTTTTAGGATTTTCATCAATCGCATGAAACACTATTCCCAATTCAGTTCACTATTCACAGCGTAAATTACTATTCATCGCAGATTACTATTCACATCTTTTTAAACTCAGTTTACTATTCACAGCGTAAATTACTATTCATCGCAGATTACTATTCACAGCTTTTTAAACTCAGTTTACTATTCACAGCGTATTTTACTATTCATCGCAGATTACTATTCACAGCTTTCTTAAAATATGAATTCATCCCTTTCATGATCATAGAATCAACTTAAAATAAAGCTAAGCATTTAACCATTAAAATTCCCACCATTAATTGACTAGCATGCAAAAACCCTAACGATTATTTCCTTTAAACATGCATAACTTATGATTTATTAATCCGAATTCAATGAAACAAATTTTGGAGAGTAGGATTTAGCATTACCTTGAGAATGGTCGGATTACTTCTTCCAAAACAATGGCGAAAATTTTCTTCTCCCTCCTCCTAGGTTCGGCCGGCGGCTATGCTAGGTAAGGTTTAGGGTTTTTGTATTTTGTTCTTTTTGATGATTAAAGAATAACCTAATTTCACTAACCCAAGTATTTATACTTTGAATGGTTTATTAATTGGGTTGGGTTTATTAATTAAAACCTTCGGGCCAACCCATTCCTTTCGGCCCACTCATTAATTAACTTATTAATTCTAATTTTTATTTAACTAAATTAATGTTACCAAATAGTTAAATAATAATTTTTTTTTTTACGGGTATTACAATCTTCACCATTGTCGTCAAAATCTACAGTCCAACCCTCCATATGTTCTTTGGTTGGGCCGTTATCTCCCTCTAGTCGTCCTCTCCTTCCACCTACTCGACCTTTTCTCTCTATCATCAATTTCTTATTCCCATCAACAATGGTATCGCATTCGCCTCCATTTTCCTCCTCTGATTCCTAGCTCTCCGTTACAGTGGTTGTTCAACAATAAGGGATTTAGGAGCAAACTTGGTAGTGGTGTTCAAAGTTACAATATGGGTATTAGGTTGTGTTAGGGATGAAGGCTTCAAATGTTAGAATTTCACGGCAGAATAAATGAAGATTGGTGGGTATTTGTTCTCAGGAAAAAAAGAGAGACTATTCTTACAGTTTCCCCTTTAAATTTAGTCACCATACACTCGTTACAACACCAACTTAAATTAGTCACTCGAGGTCACGTAACTAGATTCTGTTAAAAATTTAGCGAAATTATGGATGGAGTTTGGAGTGAGCACATTTGTAAAATTAATAAAGTTTAATGAGAACATTTGAAACAAAAAAAAGTTCAATGATAACATTGAAAAATGACCTTTAGTTCAGTGACCAAAGCTTTTTGCCAAACCCAAAAATATAAGGAAACAACCAAAACACTATCAAGTCGAAGACTGAAAAGGCAATTAAAAATAACAAATATATTAAATATTTCTCGTTTTTATTTGATATTATATGCACAGTTAACATGTTAATTTTTTTTTATAGATTATATTTTTTTTTTGAAATTTATAGATTATATTTTATTTATTTACTTTTTATAAATTAACATTAATTTTTATAAATGTGCCACTTATTTGACATTGAGATTTTTTTTTGTCGTACTGTATATAATAATAAGACATAAACCCACTTTTGGAGTTTAGGTTTGTCAAAGGCCTTTTTCTTGGTCGGTTGAGAAGAGATGGTGAGAGCTAGCCAGGGAGAGTGTGTGTCTTTTGAGTGTGAGATATTGACTATGGGGATGGGCGGATAGTCGGCCACGGTCAAAAGACCAAAGCTAGCCGCATACTTTGTACTCCCTCCGTCAGTCTAAAAGATTTACTACTCCCTCCGTCGACGGACTCGGAACCGCTCCACCCAGTTAGCTCCACCCTCCACCCAATGGTGCTGATCAAGGCCACATAGGCGTGCCGACTGAGTGTGCGGCTAAGATGATTTCAATTTTTTTTTTTTGGTCCCACAGAATTCGGACACTTGTGGCCTTGATCGGCACCATTGGGTGTAGGCTCCAATCGGCACCGTTGGGTGGAGCTAACTCCCCGGTGGAGCGGTTCGAAATCCTCCGTCGACGAAGGTTCTTACTTTCCTTTTTGGTTCGTCACAGATTAAGGCTTTTAGTTGCTTTATTACCTAAAATGGACAATGAGACCCACTTGTAATTCTCACAATAAAAACTTTTTACCCACTTTCTCTCTCCTACTTTCTCATACTTCAATTTTCATACTCACACTATTTACTTTTTTTTAATCTCCGTGTAAAGTCAAACTAAGAACCTTAGTTAGGGACGGAGAGAGTACTATTTTGAAAGTGATAAAAAAATGACTTTAAAAATAGGTTGTGAGAGGGTAGAAGTGACTGGGTATAACAAGTAATTAAGATCCATAATTAAAATACGTGAGAGGAAAAAGGAGAAAATTTTGGGGGAAACTAGTTCCTCCATAAGTTATAAAAAATCTTGTTTTTTATAGGGTTTCAGGTTTGGGGTTTCAGGTTTAGGTTTTAGGGTTTCAGGTTTAGGTTTTAAGGGTAAAAAAAAGACTTTTTATAACTTATGGAGGAACTAGTTTACCCCAAAACACACTCAGGAAAAAGTTAGTTAGTATGACAAGTGGAGACGATAATTTAAATATGTGAGAGGAAAAATTGAGTGAGGTTGACAAGTGGAGCCTATATTTATAAACATTTCAAGAAAAATAAAACTTCTAATATAACACCATTTTAGGGAAAATAAAAATAAAAATGATGATTCTACCAAAAACGAAAATGGTATGCTGTATACTCCATCCGTCTCATTTTAAGAGTCAATTTTTTTTTAAAAGGGCGTCCCATTTTATAAGTCAAAATAAAAAAATAGAAAGTGAGTCCTACATGTCATACTGACAACAATTATCCACTAACTCTTATCTACCCTACTTTTTCTCTCATACCCAATTATCAACGCTCACAACACATCACATTTTCCTTAATTTTTGAACTCACTCATTTTTTGACTCTTAAAATGAGACGGAGGGAGTACATTCATTGGCGGATCTAGGATTTAATGTCAGGGGGTCAAATTTTTAGATCGAATAAAAAAATAATATTGGACCGTCATATGTAAGAAGAAAAAAAAGACATGATTTATAAACTTTAATTTTTAAAATACTCCCACGTCCCAATATAAATACACTTTGGTTTTTTTTTTTTTTTTTTTTTTTTCCTTTTTTCCTTTTTTCCTTTTTTTTTTTTTCAAATTTATCAAACTTTAAGATTTTCGTAAAGAAAATTTATCTTCATTATATACAGAAATTAAATTTTTCTTCTGTATATCATTATATTTGTAAACAATACAAATATGAAAAAGAAAATCCACCAATCTTGCAGATGATTGATTGCTTGAGATTGTTGCAATTTAAAACATTTCCTTAAGTAATATTACTAAAATTAATCATTTTCCTTATACGTTTTTTATGTCTATATATATGAAATTATTGTTTGAAAATTTTGAGGGGGTCAAATGTGAATTTTGAGGGGGGTCAGCTGAAATTTTTGAAGGGCTAACATAATAAGTCTCGAAAATATAAGGGTCAGATTGAAAAAACTTGGAAAGTCAGGGGGTCAGTTGACCCCTCCCCCTTGTATGTAGATCCGCCTAACATTTGTTCCAATACTTTCTTGTGTATTTGACACGTTAGTCATAAAACTTTCCTTTTACACAAAAAACCCATGGGCCATGACAAAGAGAGACGTTACTATCTCTTGCCCAAAAGTACAGAAATAAGTTTGACTTTTTTTCTAAACGAGGATAAATCATTAACTTTTTCAATTATTGATCATATTGTCTGCCCTCCAATAGAATATTACATTCATTCTCAAAACTGCAAAAGTAGTCTTCTTGTTTTAGTGACTAATTTAATTAAAAATTTCATAGAAAATAGAAAAAAGTTAATATGAAATTTTAAACTAATTACTCATACACTATTATAAACACTTTTAATAATTATATGAGTTTAAATAAGATATTTAAATAATTAATCATTAGTCAATCAAATTAAGCAATAAAAACTGAGACAATATTTCTGTAACGAAAGGATAATATTTAGGAAATTTATTCTTCCTTCAACCATATTAATATGGTTTTCTTTATATATTTTTCTTACTTCTATTTTGAGGTCCTAATTTTATTTCTGATGCTACAATATTCAGGAAAACAAAATCAAAATAAAATTTTGGTTTATGACATTTGATTGTGGTGATGTGGAGTGAGATAAAAATATCACAACGCTATGTTCAACATTTAAACAAACAATCTAAATACTAATGACTTGAATCCAGTGACGGAGCTAGTATGGGGCAAACCGGCAAAAGGACCAATTGCCCCCATTGGTTTAAAAAAGAAAGACTAGTGCAATTTTTTCAAAAAATTATGATTTTAGTGCAATTTATTGAAACGTGCCTCCTTTAAAATATAAGAAAAAATACACAATTTTTTTTATTTGCACTCATTGATACCTTATGCATTTTTTGCCCACTGCAAACAATGTTCAATAAAATGTTAAAAAGTTCCTCAAGAAAGGACATAACTAAATAACGAAAATCCCATTCTTTCAAAAATTAAATAGGGTTAATGACAATTTAGACCCTAAAATCATATACCACCCTCCCAAACAAACCCTGATTTTTTTTTTCCGCCAGATCAGACCTTGAAGTGTAAAAAAGTTACCAGTTAAGGCCTTTTTGACGGATTTGGTTAGAAAAGTCAGTTAAGTAGCAAATGCCATGCACATGATTGACAAAATGGATGGATTTGTAATTGATATTAGTTATAAAGGGGTTTAGTGAAATTCTTAAACCTTAAAGGGTTAAAAATCAAATGTACAATATTTTTCTGCATATTAAATATATCAAAAAAATCCAAAAAATTATAAGAACAATTTAAAAATAAATCTCAGATTTAGAATTGATTTAATTAAAAAATTTCAATAAAATCTTAGTATTTTTAATATATTAAAATTTAAAAATATATAAAAATTATCTTTTTGTTTTTGTTTCTTTCTTTTGGTCATTTTTTATTTGTCTTGATTTGTTGTTAATGTAATAATTAGTAAGATTATTTTTTATATATTTTTAAATTTCAATGTATTAAAAATACTAATTTTTTATTGAAATTTTTTAATTAAAATCAATTCCAAATCTGAGATTTATTTTTAAATTGTATTTATAATTTTTTGGTATAAATTTTTGACATATGAAATATGCAGAAAAATTTTGTACATTTGATTTTTTTTTTAACTCTTTTAGTTTTAAGAATTTCACTAAAGCCCTTAATAGCTAATATCAATTACAAATATATCCATTTTGTCAATCAAGTGCATGACAAATGCTACTTAACTGACTTTCTAGCGAAATCCGTCAAAAAGGCCTTAACTGGCGACTTTTTTACACTTCAAGGTCTGATCTGACGAAAAAAAAATCAGAGTTCGTTTGGGAGGGTGGTATATGACTTTAGGGTCTAAATTGTCATTAACCCAACTAAATAATACTACCTCCGTCCCAGCTCAATGTGCACACTTACCTTTTAAGTGGGTGTCGTTGATATGTGCACAATCCAAAAAAGGAAAGTTTTTTATTATTTTTATAATCTTCCACTCATTCTCTCTCTTCCTCCCAACCACTCATTATTCTCCACTCATTCTCTTTCTTCCTCTCAACCACTCATTATTCTCCACTCATTCTCTTTCTTCCTCCCAACCACTCATTATTCTCCACTCACAATACTTTTGAATATAAATAATCTCTCCTTAAATATTGTGTCAAACAGTAAAGGTGCGTATTGAGCTGGGACGGAGGTAGTATATGAAATTAGATAAGGGAGCAGATGGGTAAATGTGACACTGACGTATATGTGACGTGGGGCTTAGGTTTGCATGGTAGGAGGAGTACATGCAAAGTGAAGTTTTGACTTTTGGCCAAACAGTTGTCAACTCCCATCCGTACGACGTTAAGAAAGAGGGCGGAAAGAAGACCGATTAATTGGCGTGTAAGACCTGAAGTTGTTCATCTAGCTTGCAAATGTCAGTTAAAAGGGAGTGTACACACTTTACTCCGCGTTTCAAAAAAGAGGAGCGTTCCAAAATAAAATAAAGTGTTGTGTTATACAAGTCTCACATACATGTGAGACGGGTCTCGACGAGAAAGGAAATGCGCTTATCCCGCCCCGCTTATTAAGGGCAACCCATACTTTCTCAACGGGACGCGTTCCACGCAGTGGCGTATCCAGGATTTGTGGCGATCAGGTCGGCTTAAAACTTTAAATGACAAAAAAATTAAAATCACACTATAAAAATGCACCAAGAAGGACATCGGGCATAAGAATACTATATGTATTATGTTTAACACTCTGCACCCCTCTTCTTTCAAAAATAACAACTTACACCCCTAAAGTTTTTTTTTTTTAATAATTACTCGGTAATTTTTTTTTTTGGAAAATCCAGGGTGTGCAGCTGCACTGCTGCACACCCTGGTCACACACTGGATCCGCCCCTGGTTCCACGTGTGAGACCGTCTCACACAAGTCTTCAAAACAATTATCGTTTTAGGAGTAAAAAATTGTTTCAAAATATTTGTCATTTTACCATTATCAAAGCATCTTTGCTCATTTATATTAATTTTAGCCTTATTAATGATTGTAAAATAGCATTTAATTATCTAAGAAATTGGATTATTTGAGGGTAGTTTAGTCTTTTTAACATACATTTATTACATTTCTAAATATGTGTAAAAGAGACTAAAACGATCATTATTTTGAAATGGAATGAGTAATTTAATTTGGATTTCTCAAACAATACATTTGTTTTTGTAAAACAATTGTGTTGTTGTTTTTCGCTTACTTTTTTACTTGTTGTGTAGTGAAAGTTATTTGCTTTCTTTCTTTAGTTAATTGAGACTCAATATTTAAATGGAAGGAGAAATCTTTTTGTTTGTTTGTTATTTTTCTAATTAATCAAACAATAGCGACGAATCTCGCATTATATCATAACGAAGAGGATGTCATTGTTTTTGCTACACAAAAATGCTTCGTGAATTTTGAGATGCCTGGTAGACGTCTCTTTATCAACCCAGATTCTCAAATATATCGAGGGTTCAACGCGAAATATTATCTGAATGCGGATTGAGGCAGTGTCCAAATTCTACTTAAAATGGAACCCGAACGCTCAAGATTTAAATCGAAAATGTCATTGTTGTAGGGAAAATGTCATTGTTGTAGGGTAAGAGATGGATAGAAATACTCTTGATATTTGAGATGAGCTTCCGGTCTTTGTGGAGTGTCATCTGTTTTTTTATCATTGTGAATGAAAAATTTATCATTGACAAATTCTTATATGCGACTGGTGCATGTGGTGGGACTGGTGCATGTGGTGCGACTGGTTGACCCACGGGTCGTACCCGTCCACCCGCAAGCCTCTCCCTTATTCGCAGCGCGACACATGGTGTACCTAAAAAAAACCTCCAATAACTTTAAAATGTTATATCTCAAGATTTATAACTTGGGAAAAAATAAAAATACTTTGTGAGACGAATCAAACTAGATAGATCATGATATGATTTGATTTTTTTTTTTTAAACATACTTTTTAACACACACAAAATTTGAGTTGCTCGTCACCTTAGATGTAACACTCTGTTTTAATAAAAGTAACATATTCATCTTAAAAAAGTAACACTTTTTAATGTCAAATGTAACAACAGTTTTGCAGGAAAATTTAAATAGTATTGATAGTTTTGTGGTTAGAAAAAGTAACATTTGAAGTGTAACATAGTGCATATATGATTATAATTTTATATATAGATGAATGTAACATTTTTATTTAGTAAATGTTATTTTATTCTTTAAAAAAAAAAGGGTAAAAATTCATGTATATAATCGGGATTGCATCTCAATTGTTACTTTCTCAATAAAAATTGTTACATTTCTGATACAATGTTACATTTTAAGAATATAAACTGTTACAATTGAGAAAAAAATGTTACATTCATTTCTTATAAAATATAACATTAAGTTAGTTTTGTCAATGTTATGTTACTTTTTTTTATATTTGAAAAAAGGAGTGTTACTTTACTTTATAAAAAATGTTATACTCATTTATTAGAAAATGTGACATTAGTTTAGTTGTCAATCTTATGTTATCTTTAATCCTTTGAGGCAGAATTGCGGCACATTTTGAAAAAGAAAGTGTTACATTTGGAAAAAAAAAGTGTTACATTTAATTAGTTATAAAAAGTGTTACTTATGTTGGCGAGCAAAAAATAGCTTGGACAAAAAAAAGTTAGGGGCAAAAAAAAAAAGAAGGGTTAATTGCAATTTAGACCCTAAAGTACCATACCACCCTTCCAAGCGAACTCTGATATGCTATTTTTGTCAAATCGGGTCTTCATGTTTTAAAAACTCGCCAAATAAGGCCTTTTTGACGGATTTCGTTAGAAAGTCAGTTATGCTGCATGTGCCATGCACGTGACTAACGGAATTAGGTGACTTTGAATTGAGATTAAGTTTGAAGGGGTTATAAATGACATCTTCAAAAACTAAGGGATGAAAAAAAAAACTATATCCTTCTTCCTCCTCCGTCACACACACACACACACACACACACACACACACACACACACACACACACGCACACATACACACACACATACACACACACTCGCACACACACACACACACACACACACACACTCTCTCTAACTCAGATCGCCACTTTCTCCCCCACCGGCGAACTCCATCATCTCCGATCTCCCTCACCACTCCCCTCTAAATAACCGCCGGAAACACCTTCTCGCCTTTCCTGCTCACAATCCCCAAATCAAAACCCCTAACCCGATCCACCGATATCATCATCAACAGTTGCCGAGTCGTCGGAATCATCATCATCGGAAGAAGGTATAGCGGAGGCGACGACGGTTATGAGGATGGAGAAACATCGCTCTTTCTCTCTCCCTCTCTCGCTTTCTCTCTCTCTCTCTCACGTTCGGATTCTTGATTTTTGAATTTTGATTTTTGAAGTTTTGATTTTTGATTTCAGATCTGGAGTGTTTGTATGTGTTTCTTGGTTTGTGTGTATAATCTGTGGCGGTGTTTGGTCGGTGTGCGGTGTGGCTGTCCGATGGTGGTGGTCCGGTGGTGGTGGTCCGGTCTTCTTGAAAGAGATTTGGGTAGCAGCGAGATTGAGGATTTTTTTAGCTTGGGCTAGGGATTTGGAGGTGAGGAATTGAGTTGGGGAGTGTTGAGTTTGGATCAAGGAGGCAACTTTAAGATCAATATGGAGGTCGATTATGTTGTCTGAACCTGTGTTTTTGATCCATTTTGGCCGGAATTTTGAGACTGGTTTTGATCCATTTTAAACCCGCTACTGCAACTAGCGAGTTTAAGCCAGAAAAAACGAAATAAGGAGCGAGTTTAAAAAATTTGGGTTATTTTGGTAAATAGTTTGACAAGGTTGTCACTTTGGGAATTATTAATTAAAAAAAGAATTATTTGAGAAAAATATCTGGTAGTAATGGTGGAGAGAATGGTGATGATAATTTGGTTGAAATGTAAAATTTGTATTTTGAATTTCATTAACAAATTTGACTGTACTCAAATTTTATATTTGGACAGTTTTTAGGTAAATGATTAGTGCTTAATCAGAAATGTTAAATCTCTTAATTCAATTTCATTATCACTTCTCACAATATAATACTATTATTCCTCCCGTGTCGGGAGAGAAAATCCTAATTCGGATGGGACAGAGGGAGTAATGCTTATACGTACCGGTCTATCAAACGAGCAAAAAAAAATAAAAAAAAATAATAGCCAAATAAAAATTATTTTGGGAAGTAAAGAGTAATTAAGAAGTAATAAAAAGGAAAATAAAATAGTTAATTTTTCATTTTTTTAAATTTTTACTGAAGAAATAAATATAAATTTTAGAACTATAAAAATTTGTGAATATAGATATTAATAAAAAATCAAAAATAAAAATTAATTATATTCCTCACAAAGAAATGCTCCATATTTAATTAAAATATGGTACTATCCCTATATTTTTTTGTTTCATTTTTAAATCATTATAATATTTTTTAATTATTATATTCCTCACATAAAATTTGGAAATAAAAATTATTTTACAATATTAATATAATAATTAATGAAGTAATTACTTATTTATATCCAATGAAAAAATCTTTTAATAATATTTATTTTAAAAGTTTGATAATTGTTTTTATTTCAGCCCTTTTGAATTTAGAATTTTCATTAGGCCCCTTAATAGCTAATATCAATTCAAAGTCACCCAATTTAGTTAGTCACGTGCATGGCACATGCTACATAACTGACTTTCTAACGAAATCCGTCAAAAAGACCTTATTTGGCAAATTTTTAAAACATGAAGACCCGATTTGACAAAAATAACATATCAGGGTTCGCTTGGAAGGGTGGTATGGTACTTCAGGGTCTAAATTGCAATTAACCCAAAAAAAAAGGGCTCGGCTCTACTTTTATTCCCCACAATGACTAGTGTACAATAGTATATCCTGATGATTGAAACGTCAATATTTATAACTCCAATCACTAGTACTGTATGGCTATCTTTACTTAACAGTTGTTTAACTGTAGAATTTCGATTTTGTCAAAAATGTAATTGTTCATTGATGGAGAATATTGGAAAGAAGCTATACTACTATATCCAAATACGTATAAAGGAACTACTTTTCGTGAGTGAATAAGTAATCTTAAAATAAGGCACATGGATGACATTGATCCAAATATTTAGCTCATGATTTTTTTAACTAATCATTCAATTATTAGCTACACTAATCATTCAAATATTTAGCTCATGATTTTTTTGCCAGTCATTACATTCTAATTTACACGTTTATTTATGCACAACACATTTGGTTCACCTGTATTCAATATGATAAAATTGACAAATATCACGGTGATAAACTTCTTTAATTAACCATTTAAGAAGTAGATTAGTCATAAACTCGCTTTAAACACCATACAAGCTTGAACTATCTTATGTTTTAACCATATTTATTCTTGTTTATTTTAAATAATGCGTTATTATTATACCATATTTTAATAGAGGAATGAAATTTAAATATTGACATAGATAAATGATACTCTTTCCGTCCCGCTCGAAATAGGATTTTGGTAAACTTGACTTTAGTTTGACCAAGTCTTTTGAAGAAATATAATAATCCAAAAAATTAATTAAAAATTGATATTTGAGTACTTTTTCAGTTTTCTAAAGGAAAAGGGTAAAAATGGAAAGAAGGTAAGGATTACATGTTTCTACACAAAAAAAAAAGGGTTAATGACAATTTAGACCTTGAAGTACCATACCACCCTTCCAATCGAGCCCTGGATGTCTTTTTTCGCCAGATCGGGCCTTTTTGACGAAATTCGTTAAAAAGTCAGTTAAAAGGCATGTGCCGTGCACGTGACTAACGGAATTGGGTAGTTTGAAGTTGATGTTTCTTTTAAGGGGTTTAATGAAAATTCAAAACTTAATAGGGCTGAAAATAAAAATAATTAATAAAATAGTAAATAAAAGGGTTTTTAAAGTTATTTTCAAAATATTAATAAAAAAGAAAATTAAATAAGAATTTTATTTATAAACAAAATAAATCAAATTTTACATTTACCAAAAAAAATCTTCATCCAATAAATATGCAACATTTTATAATTTATAATAAAAAAGAAAATTAAATAAGAGTTTTATTTTAAAACTTGTTATTGTATCACGATTAATAATAAACTAAATAACTATTTTTAGATTTTGAATAAGATAATTATTTTTGTTCAAATTGTTGGTCAAAATATAAATTGCTTGACCAAGAATCTTAAGTCGGGCGAGACAGAGGGAGTATATTTTTAGCAAATGCGTTATCCAAATCGTTTTTCGAGCATTCACTATTAATATATTTTATCTTATACTCTCTCTGTCCCATTTTAAACTTCAAAGGTTTCTCTTTCGGGTGTCCCATTTTAAGATGGGACGGGGGGAGTATAAATAATCATTTTCTTTCAAGACAAAATAAAAAATTAACTATTTTATGTTCCTTTTTATTACTTCTTAATTACTCTCTCCTTCCCAAAATAATTCTTTATTTCCTTGCCCATTACACTCCCTAGTTCACCACCCACCACACCAGTCCACCCCACCACCATTGATGCCCTCATCACCATCACCAGCCACCACCACTGCCATCATTGCAGCCATCAAGACCAAAACCGAAACGAAACAGAGATCTCAAAAATTCGAAAATTGAAGCCCAATAAGATCCCACCATTGTTCATTATACCCAGCAACCAAGCATAGATTTTGGGTTACAATTGAAGCCCCAAATTCGAAAATTGAAACCCTAGTAGCAACCAAACAGAGATCTCGAATATGGGTTTCAATTTTCGAATTTGGTGAGGTATGATGGTAGAGGCCGGCTATGGAGATGAAGGCTGGAAAGAGTAAGACGTTGTCCGGCGATGAGAGAGTACGACCGTCGTTTGCTGCTGGTGAACGGGCAATAGAGATAGGCCGATTGCGATTGAGGTTGAACGGAATTACAGAGGGAAATCGGACTAGTGGAAGAAGACGAATGGGGCCAGAGATGTGTGCAGCTGGCCGGAGATCTGTGAGTCTGGAGTTGTGGGAGATGAGGGAGATTCCCCGACGGAGGAAAGAGAGAGATGTGCAGCGACGACTTAGGAGGTGGTGTGGCTCGGCGAGGCAGTTGGTGATGGAGGCCGGAGAGGATGGAGCGAGCAGGGCGGCGGCTGTTGGCGTTGGCGAGGTTGAAGATGAAGAGATATAAACATTTACACCCCTTTATATATTAATACTTGTTAATCCTTAAAGTTTCAAAATTTTCACTTAAAAGCCCCTTAATAGCTAATATCAACTTCAAACTACCCAATTCCGTTTGTCACGTGCACGGCACATGCTTTTTAACTGACTTTTTAACGAATTCCGTAAAAAAGGCCCTAACTGGCGAAAATGAATCACCCCAGGGTCCGATCTGGCGAAAAAAGACATCCGGGGCTCGATTGGAAGGGTGATATGATACTTCAGGGTCTAAATTGTCATTAATCCCAAAAAAAAAAAAAAAAAAGAAAAAAGTGATTGGATCGGCGAGTTGTAGAGTTTCCAAAAGAAGGATAAGTGCATCTAGATACTGGGCCCACAATAGTGGTCCCATAATCCGGGCCCACTAAAATGCATTATTGAGACCACGTGTCCCCGATGCTAACTTAACTGAGAGTTGAACACTGGCAATATTAATTGCTCCATGAAATTTTACACAAGAGCAAATATTTTTTTAAAATTTAAAATTAAGGCCATATTTTCACGTGGTCCCAAACAACAGCCCTATCCACCTTTGGCACTAAGACACGTGTCCCTACAAGTCAAACCTTCCCCTTATAGCCGCTTAATAAATCTTTCCCATGCAATTATAATTTTTTATTTTATTTAATTTTATAGTTTATTTTAACGTGAAAAGACAGTTACCTAAAATAGGTGGCGGGAACACGTGTTGGCTTCTTGATCTCCGGCCCGTTTTCCGGCGATCTTGCCGTTGCCGGGATCCACCTGTTGGAATCTATGAAACCAAACCATCTTTTTTGGCTTCCTCATTTGTGCATAAAACAATTTAAGCAAAACAAAAAGGTTTTTAATTTCAAGCGTTACCCCCAAAAGAGTAACCTAAAGGGTTAAAATGGTATTTTTCTCACTTAAAAAAAAAAAAAAAAAAAAAATACAAACTTCACACATTTAAAAAAAATATATAAATACTACATCTCTGTTCTTGAAAGTTTGTCCAATTTTGACTTTCTATAGTCACCACAAATAAACTTTGATCAAACATTGATTTCGATCTAATCATCCTAGTGAAATTCTAAAAATTGTAACTGATAAATCATTTAGTGATTTATAAATAACAATTTTTATAATTTCATTGTGATCACTAGATTGTTACCAATATATGATCAAAGTTAATATGAGTTGACCAAAAAAAGTCAAAATGAGATAACTTTTCCGGGACAAAAAGTATCATTTTACACCTTTATATTGTAATATTTTATTTGTTTATTAATTAAAGATTGAGGACGGAGGTATAATATACAAACACAATAGTTGGTTTCATTAAAGTGGAAAGTCTATGGCTTGAAGACTTATGTTTCATACTAATTTTAAAACTCCCTCTGTCCTATACGAATGGTTACTTTTAGTCAAACCAACTTTAACTTTGACTAACATTTTATGCTAAATTATTAATCTTCATAAATTTTTTAAAAAAGTTACTAAATTAGTAATAGAAACATTATCAATAACTATTTTTAATTTTTTATGGAGATAAATTATTTAGCATAAAATGTTAGTCAAAGTTTAAGTAGGTTTGACAAAAAATGCCCATTGGTGTGAGACGGAGGGAGTATAGATTATTGATATTTTGGGCAACGGACAAGGTCTATGATTGATTTAGTTACTTAAATAAAATAAAAAGACTACCAAATAAAGAGTACATAATTATATTCTAATCATACATATATCATAAAGAAAACTTTACATGGCAAGAAACTTAAAAAATAAATAATAAATTTTTTTTTTAACAAAACTAAGGGTCCAGCTCATGGGATTAGGAAAAAAATCAAACCCCTTTAGCCTTGATGATCAGTAGTTTAATTAAGAACTTGAAATTAAATAAATTACATAAAAACATCATATATATCTGGAATTTCAAACTTCAACATGTTGCTGCAATAGCTTTGTTCTAATTCGTCTTCCGTGCTGCTACCATTGATGTACGTTGTTGAATTTGAATGTAACGGAGTAGGGCTCGAAGATGGTGTTGAGAAATTTGATAAGCCCGAAGCGAAGTTATTCGTGTTGCTTGGTTGAAAGTTTGAGTTATCCGATGTAAGAGAATCCATGATAGATTGGTCTGATGATCCAAAATAGTTGAAGTTGTCTAAGGGAGCGTAGTTGTCGAAATTAGAAGGCATTCCATTGTTTTGCCACTCATTTATTTGGCAATTTTCGGGGTTAAAGTTGGCAATGTTTGATGAAAATGGTTCCATCAGTTGGGCTTGGCTAGAAAAAGGAAGTTCTTGAATTAGGGTTTGGTCTTGGTCTTGGCTAGCTTGGACTAGTGGTGGCAATTGGTTTTGATCAATTTGGGGTTGGCGAAATTGATTTTCTTGAACATTTTGAAGGAGAAAATTAGGGTTTTGATGATCGCGTTGTGATGAAAAAAGAGAAGTGGCTAGCCTTAGTAACTCAGGGTTCACCAATTGTTGTACCCCTAACAACCTTGAGATGTTGTTCATTTGGTGAGATGAGTTGTAGAGAGATGAGCTTAGAATGGAGGAAATGTCAAGGAGATCGAGGCGAGGATTGTGAGTGACCGGGTCAATTCCCATACGTAGAAGCCTTTTTCTAATGTGTGTGTTCCAGTAATTTTTGATCTCGTTATCAGTCCTGCCTGGCAATCGAGCTGCAATAGCTGACCACCTATACAACAATAACAAAACAAACAAATTAGAAGATGAATATAAGAAACCTAAAGTTCTTACAAAATGACCAACAAAAACACATTTAGACATTTTGGGCACAACCCATTTTTCATGTGTGTCCAACAAACTTGTACAATTGGCTTAAGAGCTTGTAGTTTTCTTGGACAAAGTTCAAATGGGCAAGAAAAAATGTCATTTAGAAAAATGAAAAAAAAAAAAAAAGGATGATGTCTTACTTGTTTCCCAAAACACTGTGGAGTTGAATAATTGTTTCCTCTTCTTCAAAAGAAAACCTTCCTCTTTTGATATCTGGCCTCAAATAATTAGTCCATCTAAGACGGCAGCTCTTTCCACACCTTTGAAGTCCTATAGTCACAATTAAAGTTCTTCAAAATTAAACACCCATTATACAGAAACAATATATATATATATATATATATATATATATATATATATATGTGTGTGTGTGTGTGTATATATATGTGTGTGTGTATGTATACTTACCAGCATTTTTGGGGAGAGTTCTCCAATTGCCATAGCCATTCTTTTGAATGAAATCAATGAGTTTTTGATCTTCTTCAGGAGTCCAAGGACCTCTCTTCAATCCATTCTTTTCACAGCAAGGTGCTCTTCCCATGTTCTTGGATATGATTGATGATAATGATCAGAAAAACCTTATTTTTATGAAGAAAAAAAAAGTTTCTTCTTGTAGTAATTTGTTTGTGTAAGGAGAGAGAGAGAGAGAGAGAGAGAGAGATGTAGGTTCGAATTGGTAATGATGGGGGAGATACAAGTGTACTTATGGGGTATATATAGAGGGTGAAAGGGAGGAAGAGGAAGACAACAAATTGAAAGTCAAAGGAGATTTAAATCGGTGGCCGTCCTCTGTTTAATCAATATAGCAACGTGTCCCCTTTTCTTGGAGAAATTAAAAATGTGTTGATATTTATTTACCCCTAATTTTTACATTTGCGACAAAAAAACAAAGAAGAAAAAAGATTGTACAATAGTGTCATGATTTTGTGTCAATGTATGAGTGATTAATGTGTTTAATTTGGTTACGAGATTAATACCAACTACACACTAACAAACACGTACAAAGATTAGTTGGTAAGAGATTGTTCAAGGTTAATCAAAGATTTTGAGTTTTGAGTACTTGTATAAATCAAAGAGTTTGGGCACTTTTTTTAAAAAAAAAAAGAAAAAAGAAAAAAGAAAAAAGAAAATACTCCCTCCGTCCCAAAATGATCTTCGCGTTTGACTATTCAAACTTTTTAAGGATATGAACACTTGCTTCACTTGCCATGCTTTGTTTAAGCCTAAAATGTAAAAATGTGAAGAACTTTTTGGGACATTGAGAAATGGCAAATGAGAAGATCATTTTTGGACGGAGGGATTGAGAAATAAGATTGTGGGGACTGGGGCGGTAAGTTATAAGAAAAATTAGTTTTTTTTTTTCTCTCAAATATTTTGGAAAAATCATTTTATAGCATTGAAACCGGACACGAGATCATTTGGATGTATGTTGTGAGATTAAATTTTGAGTTTCATCTTTTCAACCAGGTTTTTAACGTTTAAACTGAGTGTTTACGTCTTAAAAATACTCGTTCCATCTCGGAAAGTTAGTCCCTCCCGTTTTCATTGTTGGTTTGGATGAACTTTGAACAATAATTTAGGTTACTTATAAATTTTTTTTTAAAACAATTTAAAACTCATTAATGATATAATATTATAAATATTATCATTAATAAATCTTTTTTTATTAAAATAGATAAAAATAACTTAAATTATTGCTCAAATTCATTCAAACAAACAATTAAAAAAGAAGGACTAACATTTTGGGAGGGAGAGAGGGAGAGAGTATTTTTCTAATTATTTAACAAACTAAGACTCCCTCTGACCCAGAATATATGTCCACCTTTCTTTTTTAATCTGTCCCAGAGTATATGTCTACTTCCTAAAATGGCAAAAAAAATCTTGACTATTCCTCTCACTCATTCTCTCTACTATCTACTTATTTTTATACTCACAACACCAATCAACTTATTATTCCCTCCCACTCATTCTCTCGCTTACTTTACTTGTATTCAATTATTCACAATACTTACATTACTTCCACAATTTTTTAATCTCTATGCAAATGAGAAGGTGAACATATACACCTCTGTGAACGAGAGAGTATATATAAGGTTTTATGAATTTTGGTAGTGGAAAAGTCCATTAGGTCGAAATTGTCTACTAATGTACGGATTATGTCTAATCATTATTTAATGAATAGTTATCGGTTTTGAATTTTGACAGCCCCTTCCATCCCAAAATCAATTAGCAATTAGAGAAGTGATCTTGGATCAAGCTATAAAGTCTGAGTTTCATCCGAAAACCAATTGATAATGGGAAGAGTGACTCTAGATCTTTATATAATCAGACATTAGCTATTGATTAGTTAATTTCCGATATAAAATAATTGCTCCAACAGATGAGAGCAGTAAGTTTCTCTATCTAAAGGCACAATCACAAACATCATTTTCCGGCGGGGGTTGTCTATCACGTATTTGTGGATTCATAGCTGTCATCAAACAGTTACGAGCCACGTACTCCCCGCGCACTTTCTCTTTGACCCTACTACTTCTTGTGGCTTCAGTGGATCATGCATGGCTCTGTTTTGTTCAAGCCGGCTTCAACCAGCCATGTTCCCTAAAACACCCTCTAATCCCTCTTCACTAATCTTAGTACTCTCTCTTATTTTATTTTAACCTTTTACTTTAATGGTCAACAAAACAAACTTTTACCTAATATTAATGTCATTTTAATGATCGCAATGAATTTTTAAAAATTGTTATTGATAAATCACTTAATGATTTATCAATTACCAAAGAGCTCTAGCTCAAGCGGTATCCGGTGCTAGCTTCTCATGCGTAGGTCACGAGTTCGATTCCCGTCAGGGAGACTATTTTGAATAACTATTGGTTGATCTGAATTTTATTTTGAATGTATTATTTTGCTCATAATATGATAGTATTTAATACTCCCTCCGTCCCGGAATAAGAGTCTTATACCTCCCATTTGCACGGTGATTAAGAAATGATGGAAGTAAAGTAAGTGTTGTGAGTGTAAAAGTAAAGTAGGAGAGAGAATGAGTGGGAGAGAAGAAGAATACTAGGGACACAAAAAAAGTCAAAAGATCTTGCTCACAAAATCCTATGTGTAATAATTTTATTAGTGCTTTTAAGTAGAGTGTGGTGGGTCCATTATCGATGCAACCAATAAAATATCGCCACTTCATGTTGTGAGCAAGATTTTGTGACCTTATTTTGTGCCCCTAGCATTGCTCGGGAGATAATAGTAAGTTGATTGGTGTTGTGAGTATAAAAGTAAAGTAGGAGAGAGAATGAGTGAGATGAATTGTAAAGATTCTTTGCCATTTTAGGAAAGAGACTCTTACTCTGGGACGTACCAAAATAGAAATTAAAGTAAGACTCTTACTCTGGGACGGATGGAGTATATATTTTTTTTTGTCTCAAAAAGTAATTTTATTTTCAAAATTAAACTTTTAAAATTAATAAAATTTAAAAACGTCATAGTTAGCTTTTGATTTCTCCTTTTTTTTGGTCCTCCATATTATGTTTATTAGAACACCGGATAATTATATTTTAATGTAAAATATCATTTAAAATTTTCTATGTTGATCACGTAAAGATAAATATAAGTTGATATTTTATAATATCTAATAGAGTAAAAGACAACTATAACTTAAACCAGAGCACGGGTAGCTAATTTGCTATTTTTTTTTGCATTTTACTCTTTTTATATTTTTATTTAATAAAGTAGCATAACAGTTTTTTATAATATAAATATATTGTATATGAAAAATAATTTTTTAATTATAGTTAAATAAAATAGTAAGCATCATCTTAACTAAAACCATTAATAGTAAAAATTAATCTATATAATAATATCAATAACTAATACTATTAATAATACTTATTAATATTTATAGTAACTATTATAATTAACTAATACTATTAATAATAATGTTAACCTATATAGTAACTACTATGATTAACTAATACTATTAATAGTAAAAATTAACATATATTATAAATGTTATGATTAACTAATACTATTAATAGTAATAGTTAATTTATAAAGTAACCATTATAGTTAACTCGTATAGTAACTATTATTGTTAATTATACTATTAATAGTAATAGTTATATATTATAGTAACTATTATAGTTGACTAATACTATTAATAGTAATAGTTAACTACTATAGTAACTATTATAGTTAAGTAATACTATTAATAGTAATAGTTAACTACTATAGTAACTATTATAGTTAACTAATACTATTAAAAGTAATAGTTAACTTTTATAGTAACTATTATAGTTAGCTAATACTATTAATAGTAATAGTTAACTTGTATAGTAACTATTATAGTTAACTATTACTATTAGTAGTAATAGTTAACTCATATCATAACTATTATTATGAGCTAATATTATTAGCTAGTAATGAGAATATCAAAAGTCACACACATTTAGGATAGTGATTATGTGGCTTCACACAAATGAAGCTTTAATCTATGTTTGTCTGTGTATCAAAGCCAAAGCCCTCCTCACCAACTTTAATATATATATATATATATATATATATATATATATATATATATAGATTTTACATTTCATACTCACAACATTTATTTATTTTTAATCTCCGTGTAAAGTTAAAATAGGAACCTTATAGTGGGATGGATGGAGTAACTATTAATTGTTAACTGTTATTTGCTTAATACCATTAGCTAATACTATTAGTTACTACATAAGGTAACTATTATAATACCTATTACTAATAATAATAATAGTTAACTAATATAGTTAACTATAATATTAACTATTACTAATAAGAGTAATAGTTAACTATAATGATTAACTATTATAGTTAACTATTACTACTAATAATAATAGTTACTATAATAGTTACCCTCTATAGTAATTATTATTTTTAGCTAATAGTATTAGCTAATGAAAAGAAAATGAAAAGTCACTTATTTATTAGTATATTATTGATATGGCTTCTCCAAATGCAAGCTTTCTCCATTGTTTGTCCACATGTCAATACCATAGCTCTTTTGGCCAACTTTAATATATATATATATATATATATATAGATTTTTAGTGTTATTAGTGCACCCGCTGAGAAAAAGTCTTAGGTCCGCCACTGGTAGGGATAATAGAAAAATAATAATTTGTACATTTTAAGAAAAGGAACTTACCAATGGGTCCGCTTCACCCCCTAGTTAGCTCCACCCAATGTTCCGATTGGAGCCACCTCATTTTAGCCCCACCCAACGGTTGAGATGTAGCCGAGCTCGGTGGGACCCACAAAAAATTGAAATCATCTTAGTCGCACAGATGATGAGCTCGCATATGTGGCCTCGATCTCAGCCATTGGGTGGAGGGGTGCAGCGGTTTTAGGTGGAGCGGTTCCGGGTCCGGCAATGAAGTTAGCAATGTTTATTTGACCTCTATTTTCAACGACAATTAATTATTGTGGCTAGATAAAGCATTTTATTCAACACAAAGAAAAAAAATCATTGGCTCGTTGCCACATAGTGTGAATATTTAGAAAATATGGGCAATGATTAGACTCCCAGTCAACACACTAAAATACTCCCTCCGTCTCACCTCACTTGACACCTAAAAAGTGGACACAATAACTAAGAAAAAAGAATAAAATAAGGAAAATGTGTGGTAGAAAATAAAGAGAGAATGAGTGGGGTAAATAGGAGTGTTGGTTGAATAAATTGAGTGGTGGAAAATGAAGAGAGAGACAGTATTTTTCCCAGTTTCGTTTTACGTTTAATTAAAACACTTTAGGGTATTTTTGGTATTTTTGTTGGTTTCGTTTTTAGGAGTATAAAACCTGTTTTAAGGTTTGTAAACTTTATTTGATTGAATTTATTATTGAATTGCAACTTTGTGGGTTAAACCCTAGAAAACCATTGTTGGTTTTTGTTGAAGGTGGATTCCTTCATGTAATCAAGAGTCTCATCAGTCTTGATGTTATTCTTGCCAAACCCTAATTCGTGGATTCGAATTGGGTCGATTAGTCATTGATTCGATTAATTGTTATCCGGTTACTTATTTATTTATTTTTTAAATTCCGCTGCAACCCTTTACATCACTATTGTATCTAAGTGCAATGTTTAAAAGTTATCTACTACTCCTTTCGTCCCGCTCGAAATATGATTTCGGTAAATTTGACTTTACTTTGACCAAATTTTTATGAAGAAATATAATAATCCAAATAAAAATTTTAAAATTATTATTGTATCACGATTAATAATACTCTCAATTATAATTTTAAAATTTATATTATGATAATAATTTCTTACTTAAATTACATGGTCAAAGTATAAAAAAAGCCTACCAAAATCCTATTTCGGACGGAACAGAGGGACTATATCCTAATGTGTCTACTGTAGTCTGTATCCAAGTGCAATGCTCAAAATTCACTTGGATACACTAGCTAACTAGCTACTGTATTCAAGTACAATATTAAAAATTTAGCTACTGTATCCAAAAGTATCTATTGTATCCAAATGCAATGTTCAAAATTTAGCTACTGTATTCAAGTGTATCCACTGTATCAAAGTGCAATGTTCAAAATTTAGCTAATGTATCCATGTGCAATATTCAAAATACACTTGGATACATTAGCTAACTAACTATTGCATCCAGTTGTATTTTGAAAATTTAAACGTTCTATATTATTTTTTCAAAACTCTATCTTCACTAATCTAGTTTCATTTGTTCGCCGAGACGAGATAAACATTGTTCTCGGGTTTTTTTTACTCCCTCCGTCTCGGAGTAAGAGTCATACCCCTCATTTGCACGCATATTAATAAATATTGAAAGTGATGTAAATGTTGTGAGTATAAAAGTAAAGTAGGAGAGAGAATGAGTGGGAGAGAATAGTGAATTGATTGGTGTTGTGAGTATAAAAGTAAAATATGAGAGAGAGTGAGTGGGGTGAATAGTAAAGATTCTTAGGAATATGACTCTTACTCTGGGACATACCAAAAATGGAAAGTAGGACTCTTACTCTGGGACGGAAGGAGTATTTAAAAATATTGAGATATTTAATTTTGAAAATTTAGGAAAATTTTAGGTGATGACGTGACAGATTTTGAAATACACACGGTATGTCTTAAAGTTATTTCTCAAATTACACTAATATCGGGAAAAAAAAAAAAAAACCTCTTTCCCATTAGAAACAACCCATTTCCAATTAGAAACGACAATCAAGAAAATGTTTTAGAAATAGGTGTTTTGAGAGTATGAAAGAGAGAGAAAATGAAGTAGAGAAAAATAAATGAAAAGTAATTGTGAATGTGACAAGTGGATCTCCTAAATACTTCCCCTGTTCCTTAATATAAGTCGTTTTAGCAAAAATTACACAAATCAATGAAGCAATAACGCTTATTTAAACTTCCCAAATTACTCTTTCTATCTCTTAGTATTAATTTAATGCAAATAAAGACTCATTTCTCTCTTCAACTACCTTACACAAACCAAGGAAGCATTAAAGATTGGCATTTTGGTCTAAAAGACCAAATAAAAGCTAAAACGGCTTATAAAAAGTGACAAAATTGAGAGTCTAAAACGACTTATATTAAGGAACGGAGGGAATAAAAAAGTACAAAAATATATTTTGAAAAATGTGAGTTTTCAATAAAACACTTAAAATAATAAAAGAGTAATTTTTTAATTGCTATAAAACGGAAAAATAATAATAAAAAATTATTTCAAAACGGTGGGAGTACAATGTGTTTAATAATCGTCATGGCTACCATCACCAACATGATTTCTGTCACAATTTAAATTTTGAGGTTTCCATTGCGATGGAAAATGATGTGCTACTTTCTACATGAACAGTTTTATGTTTATTGACTTTAAGTTGCATGTTTTGACTGATGATAAGTATTCCACCCCTTGAATAGTAGTAGTACTTTTAATTTCTACGATCAGCCAATCAGCATTTTGTCCAAAATAGCTCGATCAATAACATTGTCATTATTTCCATGTTAATAAATCTATCACTTCAGTTAAAAAAAAAAAAAAAAAAGGGTTCATGACAATTTAGACTTTGAAATTATATAGCACCCTTCCCATCGAACTTTGAAGTTTTTTTTTTTTTTTTCCGGTCACATTAGGCCTTGAAGTGAAAAATGGTGGCCAGTTAAAGTATTTTTAACGGATTTTGTTAACAAAATCAGTTAAGTAACATGTACATAGCATGCTCATTATTTCGTAGCAGATCTTGGTATTGAGATTAGCCACATAATAGCTCAGGGTCTAAATTATCTGTAAGATTTCATTTTGAAGGTTAACTTATAGCAAGTGCTTGGCAGTAATCGTGATTCTTTTTTCGCATTATTTGAAATAAAAGGATGAGACGATTTAGTACTTTCTCCCTCCAGCAATATGTGTCACATTTTATTTTTTTCATCTCAATATACTTGTTTCGTTTTCTAAAGCAACAAAATATAGTTACTGCAAGTTTATCAAAATAAGTAAAACAAATCCCTTAATAATTTTGACAAACCTAGGTAAAAAAACAAGTTTGACAAATCAACTACTCACTTTGCCTAAGAATTTTATTTCTTTTTTGGTATGTCTTAGAATCAGAGTCTTATTTCTAATATAACAAAAGGTGAATAATATTTTGGACAACTTTATTCTTCTAATACTTATATAACCATAAAAAGATACTACTTTACCACCTACTTTACACACTCGAGTTGTGTAAAATGTACTGTCAATTATGTGCTCAACCCGCTTAAAATATACTATACCATTAATTATTATTTTCTTAATAAGCGTGTAAAATAAAAGAACAAAGTAAAACTTTTAACCGAATCTGAGGGAGTATTATATTTGAAGAGAGTATCAATTAACATACGATGTATTTAACACAGACGAGCTATGTACATTACTACGCGTCAAGCAGACTAAGGTTGCGTTTGATGCATTAAGCACTAGATGCTTGATAATTAATAGAATGTAGCGTGATTTTGAGGTAAAATGCATTTGATCACATTGAGCGCTAGATGTCGAGTGTTGAGTGAGACTCTTATTCGTTAATCAATGATAATGATTCTCAATCATTAAGAGAGTGTTGGACATATTCAAGTTGGATGAAAGAATTAAATCATTGCATCATACTCCAAAATTACCCTACATTCTATTAAGCATAAACATCAAGTGCTTGATACGTCAAACACAACCTAGCCAGCTTGAGCACACCACATATTAGATCATGCTGAGAGGCGATATAGGAGTATATTATTATAACATACAATGATTAATAAAACTAATAATAGTACATAATATTTGCATGGAAATATTTAATTAGTAACTTTAAGTTTAATTATGGAAAACCTTACACTATACGTATACGTGTTTCCTTGCAAGAGGATTGCTTCGTAACTGTGGGGACCAAAATAGAAATTAATTCAGCCAATAAATACAATAATCTGCCACGTAACGTATAATACCTCAATCCCTGTAAACTTTTTGATGCGAGATTTCGCAAGTGATAAGTTCAACTGGATTTAAGGTATGAAGCTACTAGAGACTGAATTGTTAATTTGATTATACTTCCCCGTCCCATAATTATGTGGACAAATTTTTAGTTTGTGCGTCTCATTGATAAGTTACACTTTTCTAAAATGGCAAAGAAGCTTTACTATTCCTCCCACTCATTCTCTTTAATACTTTACTTGTATACTCACAACACCAATAACAATTTCTAATTTTTCATTAAGATAATTAAAAGTAACTCTAATTATTACTCAAATTACTTTCGTAGTAACGTAAAAAAAAAGAGGGACTACTTTCCAGGACAGAAGAGTATTATTAATTATTGTTTTATTTGAAATATAGTTTGGTTTCTGTCCCAGGACACGTATATTGAAGGGTATTTCTATTTTTCAAAAATCGGATAGAATATGCTTTTCTCCACCTGCTAATTACATCACTTCTCTCACAGTACCATGCATTTTCTCAATGCCGTACACACACTGGGCCCACTTACCCAGACTCAAAACGATTTTATAATCAAATTAAGTCAACAATGGAAACCATTACTAGTAGACTAATGCATATTATCAGTACTTTTTTTATAACATCTCTTTTTCTAATAATCGACAAAGTTAAGAGTGTTCCAAAGCAAATACTCTTTACGCCTCAAATTCAAATGAATGAATGAAATATTTTTTTAAAATTGCTATTGATTAGAGTAATTTTGATTTTTCTCATCGATATTTCATTTTACCCATTCACTGATAAAATTTAATTTTTTTTTTAATAGTTTAGCAGTTATTAATTAAAATTAATTAATGTTGAAATAATTGATTATTGAGATCTTTCATTTTAAAATGAAATTCTTAATTTTTAATTTTCATGTCAATTTAAGTGAAAAACTCCTTGAAAGTCAATTTAGTCAAAGAGATAATTTGACAGGTTTTTAGGATCTTTAAGAAAAAAATTTGAAAAAATCAAAAAAAAAAAACCTCTAATTGGTTCTTGAACCCAAATTGAGCTCAAAAAATCTTGGGATAAAAGTATTAAAAAGTTGAGCCAAAAAAGTTTTTTCATGCCTAAACAAGTGAAAAAAAAAAAAAAAAAAAAAACCTTTTCTCCACATCACGCGATCCTCTGTCCAGCCTCAGCGCCAAAAAGAAACACGCGCTCTTCAGAACCTCTCTAATAAGGCGCACGTGGCTTTTTTTTTTTTTTTGTTTTTTCACTTCACCCTCATTTTTTCCCCATTGTAAGAATTTTTGTTGTGAATTCTTCAACCCTCTATTTTTCCCATTTACATTTAATTCCATTTTATCTTTTGTCAAATATCTATCTTTTCATTTTACTAATCCCCAATTTTTACTTGCCCTTCCTATCACACTATATTTTAACTATATACTCCCTCCGAAAATGATCTTAGCGTTTGACTATTCAAACTTTTTAAGGATTTGAACACTTGCTTTGCTAGTCATGTTTTGTTTGTGCACTTTTAAGCCCAAATTGTAGAAAGGTGAAGAACTTTTTGGGACAATGAAAAATGACAAATGAGAAGATCATTTTGGGACGGAGGGAGTATCTACTACCATTTCTAAAACTAGAGTTCACCTAAATGGAATGAAATCAGAACATTTTAACCAAATCCCTAATACTAAAATGTTAGTTTAATAACAGCATAATCTTCGGTTAATGTCTCCGCGCTCGGTATCATGAAGGCAGCCCATATCTTATTAATTCCCAAAGTAGCCTAGTGTGCAGATTACTCACTAATTTTCACTTAAAATAAAGGACTGTGTACATCTAATTTAATCCTAATCAGGTAATTACTTGTCCGTTTCGCATCTGGATGATTACTGCATTTCAGTTTCAAAGTTGACTACCAAACATATTCATACATAACATTAGGTGGATTATGTATATATAATGTTTGTACTAGTTTGTTCGATTGCTCCAACAAACTTTGAATTATAATTTAGTTTGTTTATGTTTTTTGCTTCTATGAAATACTATAATCATCACTTAGATAACATAGTTTAAAGTTAGTATTTGATATGATATCCGAAACACGCATGGAGGTTGTGCCATGTTACTATTATAAGTAAATCCATGCAATTATTTAAAAGATTTGTGGATGATAGTTTAGAGTTGCATATATTATATGCAATCCCATGAATTATTAGTTTATTTTTTGGGGGCTTAAGTGTATGATCATGTCGTTATATTGAGTCAACAGTAGCTAATACTCTAATGGAGATGACCAAAGCTTGGGATTCTATAATATTTGAAGGAAGAAGAAGAAGAACACCTGGCATGTACCCGAGTTTCGAGAAAATTCCACAAAAATAGGCTTCTCTACATGCTTCGAGGGAGAAGAAGGGTGATGGAATTTTACTGGAATGGTTGATCAGACAAACCAGAGCTTAATACGTGTCGAAAGAAGATTGAGCTTAATTATATAGATTAGTTTAAATTTTGAGATAAGTTTATAGTTAAGTATTGGGTTGACCCTTTGGGAGGCTGTGGTGGCTTGAGTTGAATGCAAAGGTACATATAATACTCCTATATGTTTTCCTCGTGTGAAATTAGCCAATTAGGTTCAAACATTTGTTCAACAGAATCGGTCAGACAGGCTAAGTAAATTGATTATTTTCTCTTAACTCTGACTAATCAATGTGATAATCACAAATAACTTTCATATCTGTCGCTTAAAATGCAACTCCAGTATAGACTAGCAAATCTAGCCTTTTTCTCTAGAACGGAAACAGAAGATTACTTGGTTTCTACATTTAAGGGTTAAGGCAACTGAAGGATCCGAATGATGTACCCTTTTGAGGAAAATACGCTCTATGTACCTCGATAAAAAACATATCTCAACAAAGTAATAGGCACATAAATGCAACCATTTCAACACTCAATCTAACGTCAAATATTGATGCAGTGGCAAAGAAATTTTTTAGCACAGAGAAATCGTTTATTCTCAAGCTCATTCAGTAAAGTGGTGCTCCAAAAGCTCCCACTACGCGTGGGGTCTAGCGAAGGGTCGGGCACACATGGGCTTAATGTAGACTGCCTTCTCAAGCTGACTAAATATAAACTTTTAATGGTGTTTTTGGCATTATAAGTTTGAAATTAAATATAGAAGGTAACAGATCATATCTTGGTATGAGAAGGGTTTCAAATTACGAGTATGTAGTATAAAATGAACAATTATCTGTAACATATCAGGGACTTTGGATACTATTGGTTGTTTTCAGTATAAATGAATGATTTGGTTTTATCTAGAGCGTATAAAACTTGTAGGAATTCATTTGGAACTCGGTGAAGAAATTCATGTAACGTGTATCAAAATAAAGTAACAGTAAGAGGAATTGTTTACCATATGCCATCAAGCAACTGATGAAGGGGAAGCAATCATCTCAACTGTCTGATCATGAAAGTTGCAATTTGTCACAAGGATTCCATCTTGAGGAAATAAAGCCCGGTGGTCAACTTGATCTGCTGCAAGATCAAATTCATCCCCACTCCAGTCAGTCACCAGGAAAAGGTATCACTTCAATTTATTCAAGAAGGAAAAAATAGAATGCTACTTACCATGCATTATGGAAAGAGTATCGATTAATCATATTTGAGGAATACGTATAAGCTTGAACCTTGCTTCAAGGAGAAAAATGTAGACTTCAAAAATAAGGGAATGATTATTTAGAAATGAATAAGCAGACAAAGCCGTATGCGAAAAATGTGCAGAAAATGCATGTACGTTTTCAAATATTGATTAAAATTTAACGAACTTCATGAAGTTCTAACTAATATTATTGACGGTCCATTAAAAAACTATCAATAATAACTATAGAATTTCATGAGTAAGTTTTATTTTGATAATGTTTCCATTTTAAAGTTCAATCAAGTTGACGAAAAAACGAGATGCCCCTCCATTTCTCATTTTGATAAGTAGAACTTCGGATAAACGCTCATCTCTTCCTTTTATTTGCATAATGAGTTTAGTACGCAATTATGAGCCTTAACAGAATCATAATAGGAATTAAGGAGTGCCTTCCACTCATTCTTTCAAGTTCATTCGTTCACTAAGTTGATATCAAGTTATCAATAACTTAGAACTATTTCTTCATGCCACTATAATTTTCATAATAAACATATAGGAAAAGGCATTTCCCAGAATAAATTATCACTCTTGCTTTTGATCAACGAAATGAGGAGCCTGTTTACATTGTTCACTTTACTCATGGACACCCTCTATTTGCTTTCCAAACAGCACTGGTAACTGTCCCAAACCAGTAGCGGTCCAGTCTATCTGTTCCATATACACCAGAAACTTATCCATGGCCTTATGCCCAACAATAGATTACATTGACCAAAGCGACCAAAATATGCTTGGATTAGGAAGCACAATGAAGTATTCCCTCCGTCCCAAAATGATCTTCACACTTTTTTCGGAAGGATCTTTGAGCAATAATTTTAGGTTGACTCAATTGTAATAATGAAAATCTAAAACTTGATATTGACATACCATCAACAATACTATCAATAACAAGTTTTAGATTTTCATTAGGATAATTAAATCAACCTTAAATCATTGCTCAAAGTTCCTTTGTAGTAACGTCGAAAAAAAGTGTGAAGATCATTTTGGGACGGAGGGAGTATGACAATTTCAAAAGGCCATTTGTCATTGTCTGTCAAGGTAACATACCCCACGAGGAAGCCCAATGAAGTGCGACACATATATTAGCCCATTATCTTTGTAGACAAGGTAACTTAACCATAACTTGTGAGGTCATTTGATCCAGCCACTACATATCAACCATAATTTCTTAACTTTCCTCCCTACGTCCCTAAATGAGTCCCTAAATGAATGTCCATGTTTGAGAAATTTTGTCCCAAAATGAATGTCTTTTTTGAAAAAAGCTTCGTCTCTAAATGTTTTTTTACCAATTTTTTTCACTAGTCTCTTTATACTAGTGAAGAACCTCCTGATGCTACCATGTTAAAAGGTGAATTTAGATTTGATATAGCGTTAAATAAGTTGGGCAAGATAAAAGCCCAACCCAGTACAGAGAATTGGGCCATGGAGAAGAATGATAGGCCGGTAGACAAGAAAGGAAAAAGGAGTAGGACTTCTTAGCCCTTTGGGCCGGGAAGGGCCTAGCACAGTAAGGAACAACATCCAAAGAAGCGACATAAAGAGCAAGGGCGGCATTAAGCAAAGGGGCGAGAATAAGAACCTCTGAAGGCTAAAGAAAGAAGAAGAGCAACATGAGGGCGTAGCGATGTCGGCAGCGGCTTGAAGAGAAATGAATTAAAAGTGTGACGATGCGGGACCCCACCAGAACTGTCGTAATCAGTACTTGAATGTGCAGGCATGTTAAATGCTGAGCTAACAAACTTATGAGTAACCAATAGGAAGTCACCAGCGGGCAAAAAGGGGCATGGAAAGTGTGATTGAAGGCACGAGCCGGGCACATGACATCCGAGTATAAATAGAAGAAGTGGTCATTTTAAAAGGTAATCTCTGTTTTTTGCCAAAACACACACACACCTACCATATTTGCTCTCTCTCTCAAAAATCAAACGCTTACTCTCACGCCGGAGGGGCTTTAGCCAGAGGCGCCCCCAGCTTAGTGACGTGTGTTGCTCGTGCAGACCTTGCTCTGGAGTTGCAGCTGAGTTCTCCTTCTAGACTACACAGCGAATCCAGTGCCTCGGACCTGATTTTCATTCCGGCGCATCACCTCCCACCTCCTTTCTCTTTCACCAAACAACCACTTAATATTCGCAAGATAAAGACAAAGCTATCTTTTCTTACTGTCCATCAAACCTCATTTAGTATTGATCGTTCAAACTAACGAAATTGAAATTCTGAGCAGCAAACAGGAATTAACAGGTTTCCCTGCATTCACAAATTACCAGTTTCTTTGAAATGTATGCAATACGAGTAACAAATTTCTTGTTCTTTCCCTCCTGCTTCACGCACACATAATATTCCAACAGCATGATCCCAAACCTGCAAATTTTTCTGTTCTTGTAATAAATATTTTTTATTTGAAGTATGGTTTGATTTCTGTCGGGGACACGCATATTGAAGGGTTTTTTTCATTTCAAATATTGGGTAGATTATGTTTTTCTCCACCTGCTGATTACACCACTTCTCTCACAGTACCATCCATATTCTAATTTGCCATACACACACTGGGGTCCACTTACTGAGACTCAAAACGATACTATAATTTATACTCCCTCCGTCCCAAAATGATCTTCGCGTTTGACTATTCAAACTTTTTAAGATATGAACACTTACTTCACTAGCCATATTTTGTTTATGCGCTTTTAAGCCCAAATTTTCGAAATATGAAGAACTTTTTGGGACAATGAGAAATGGCAAATAGGAAGATCATTTTGGGACGGAGGGAGTATTAAAATTAAGTCAAGAATGGAAACCATCACTAGTAGACTAATGCATATTATCAACACTTCTATAAGTATCTCTTAAATCTCATTCTCTAAATAAGCAAAAAAGTTTACGCTGTTTGAAAGAGTGTTGTTATAATCTTTCCAAGCTATAGTTAGTGTTGCGTTATTTTTTTCTGACCCAGAATAAGTGTCACGTTTCCAACCAAGAATATAGAATTGATGCAATTTTACCATGTTACAAGCAATACACAAACGAGTAGAACACAATCCATAATTTTTTTGTCAAGTCAGCTACGGTACTTATTTTTAAGACAAATATGGAGTAACAATTAGGAAAGTGAATCATTAAGTTGATCCCTCTGAAATAAGAAGAAATGGCAGAAGAAAAATTAAACCAGGTTTCGACAATCTCCATCTCTTCCTAACATATTTGTTCCTTTGCAGGTAAAGGTGACTTCAAATTCATACCCATCTGTGTTTCACCAATTGAAACCACAAAGCTAAATTGGGCTTCTAATTTAGTAAACAGTAAATTTAGAATACCAAAAGGCTGGGACATGTGTCCCTTGAGATTACTGCTGGTTCACATCAGACAGCCAGGCATCCCCCTCCACTTCTATTATTTATGCTGTTTTTCTAGAAAAAAGCTTGGCACTTCATCTGAATAGTCCCTTATTCAGAGGCCACTGAATTATAAAGTGTTCAAAAATCAAAAGTCTACCTCTAATCCACCTTTTATCTTTGGTCTTTACATCTTTTACTAAGATTTAGCCCAGGTTTTTCTGTGTCTTTCCATTTGACTCTACCCCTTCTTTACTTGCTTGCTTAACCTTCTCACTAAAATTTAACAATATACTTCCCCCATTCCATAATAAATGTCGCATTTGACTTGTCAACGTTTTTAAGGAATGTGCTTTACTTGTTTGTGCATTGCTTGTACAATGCTAAAATTGCACTAAGTCTATTTCCTTGTTTGGAAACACGACATATTATTGGAACGGACCAAAATGAAAAGTGCGACATTTATTCTGGGACAAAGGGAGTATCTACTACAATTTCAAATACTAGAGTTCACCTAAATGGAATGAAATCAGAACATTTAAACCAAATCCTTGATACTAAATGGCTTAGTTTGATACCAGCATAATCTTCGGTTAATGTCTCCGGCTCTCCGAGCTTTAGTATCATGAAGACAACCCTATCTTATAATAAATTCCTTAACTTGCCTAGTGTGCATATTACTCACTAATTTCACTTAGAATAAAGGACGGCTTACAGCTAATTTAATCCTAATCAGGTAATTACTTGTCCATTCCGATTCTGGCTGATTACTGCTATTAAGTTTCAAAGTTGACTACCAAACATATTAGGTGGATTATGTATGTATAATGTTTGTACTAGTTTGTTCGATTGCTCCAACAAACTTTGAATTAATATTTAGTTTGTTTATGTTTTTTAGCTTCTATGAAATACTATAATCATCAGTTAGATAACATAGTTTAAAGTTAGTATTAGATATGATATCCTCAGGACCTCAACACACATGGAGGATGTGCCATGTTACTATTATAAGTAAATCCATGCTTTTTTAAAAAAAATATTTGTGGATGATAGTTTAGAGTTGCATATATTATATGCAATCCCATGAATTGTTAGTTTATTTTTGGGGGGCTTATGTGTATGATCATGTAGTTAGTTATATTGAGTCAACAGTAGCTAATACTCTAATGGAGCTGAACAAAGCTTGGGTTATACTATAATATTATAAAGAAAAAGAAGCAGAACACCTGGCATGTACCAGAGTTTTGAGGAAATTCCACAAAATAGAGTCCTCTATATGCTTCGAGGGAGACAAAGGGTGATGTAATTTTACAGGAATGGTTGATCTGAGAAACCAGAGCTTAATACGAGTCGGAAGAAGATTGAGCTTAATTATATTAGTTTAAACTTTGAGATAACTTTATGATTAAGTATTGGGTTGACACCTTGGGAGGCTGTGGTGGCTTGAGTTGAATGCAAGGACCATATAATACTCTTGAATGTTTTCCTTCGGTGAAACTAGCCAATTAGTTCCAAACATTTGTTCAACAGAGTTGGTCAGACAAGCTAAATAAATTGATTATTTTTTTCTTAGCTCTGACTAATTAGCATGATTATCATAAATAATAATCATGACTGTCGCTTAAACAGCAACTCCAGTATAAATCTAAGCCTTTTTCTCTAGGATAGAAACAGAAGAAAATTGTTTGGTTTCCACATTTAAGGCAACTGAAGGATCCGTGCTGCACCCTTTTGGGGGGAAATACATTCTACATACTTCAATAAAGCATATCATGTCTCAACAAAGTAATAGGACACATACATGTACGAATATAATTACTAATCTGACATCAAATATTGATGCAGAGGCAATGTAAATTTTTAGTGCAAAGCAATCAATGATTCTCAAGTTGATTTATAGCAATGGTGTTTGTGGTAATATAGGTCTTAATTAAATATAGAAGGAACCAGACCATATCATGATGTAGAGAAGGGTTTAAAATTACGAGTATGCTAGTATATGAGCAATTATATGTAGCATATTTGAGATTTTGGGTAGTATTAGGTATTTTTTTCAGTATAAAACTACAAATGAATGATTTTATTCATCTATAGCGTATGAAAACTTCAAGTAATTCATTTGGAACTCAGAAGAAATTCATGAATTGTGTAAAAATTATAGTATAACAGTAAAATGTATTGTGTACCATACGCCATCAAGCAACTGATGAAGGGGAAGAAATCATCTCAACTATCTGCTCATGTAAGCTGCTATTTGTCACAAGAATTCCACCTTCAGGAAATAAAGCTCTACGGCCAACTTGATCTGCTGCAAGATCAAGTTCATCCCCTCTCCAGTCAGTCACCTGGAAAAGGTATCATTTGAATTTATTCAAGAAGGAAAAAACAGAATCCTACTTACCATGCATTATGGAAAGAATATCGATCATGTTTGGCGGATCTAGGGGCTTTGAGGAGGGTACTTCGACCTCCCTAACTTCTGTAATTTTTACAAATTTACCTTTCACAATTTTCGAATTTACTATATTGACCCCCTTGAAAAGAAAATTTCAGGGGGGTCTAGATTCGCCACTATGTTTGAGGAATAAAGTTAAGTTTGACCCTTGCTTCAAGGAGCAAAATGCAGACTTCAAAAATAAGGGAAAGATGATTTAGAAACGAATAAGCAGACTAATCCATACGGGGGAAAGTGCACGAATGCAGGTTTCCTTGTGAAGTCCAATGTCTACTGACAACCAAATTCATAGAATGCCATTTGAATTGCACTAGTACAAGTGGAACAAGCAAGAGTACTTGCAATTTAAAATTTTCCCATGAAGACTTACTATAACTGACATCAGAATGCCATATAAGCAGAGGTTTGAAATACTAGTATTATTTCCCCCCTTCATTACTCATTTTGATTAGCAGACTTTGGATAAATGCTCATCTCCTCCTTTATTATACATCATAAGCGTATTACACAAACGTTAGCCTCACAGAAATCATACTAAGAAATAAGGAATGCCTCTCCCACTCATTCCAAAAAAATCATCCGTTCATTCATTAAGTTCATAACAAATATTCCAAATTATTTCTTCATGCCGCTGTAGTTTTCACAAGATAAACGTATATGAGAAAGGCATATCTCTGATTAAATTATCACCCTTGTATTTGGTTTACAAAATGAGGAGCCTATTTATAGTGTTAACTTTAATCACTAGGAGTACCTCTCTTTGCATTCCTTTGAGATGTGATTAAAAGTTATATTCAAACAGCAACAGTAAGTGTCCTGGACCCCCAGTTTTGTTCCAGACTATCTGTTCCAATGCCTTATACTCCCTCCGTCCCGAAACGATCTTCTCGCTCTTTTAGTTGTTAATGAAGGTACTTTGAGCAATAAATTTAAGTTAAATTAATAATCCTAAGAAAAATTTAGAACATGTTATTGATACACCATAATATTATCAACAGCAATATTTAGATGTTCAGTAGGATAATTAAATTAACCTAAAATTATTGCTCAAAGTACCTTCGTATTGACAACAAAAAAAGTAGGTAGATCATTTCGGGACGGAGGGAGTACACCAGAAATTTATCTATGGTCTTATTCCCAGCACTAGGTTACATAGGAAAAAAAAGACCACCTAAATATGTTTGGAAAGGAAGCACAATGAAGTTTTACAATGTTACAAGGCCAATTGTCATGTCTGCCAAGGTAACATACCCCAAGAAGAAGCACATTATCAATTTTGCCAGGGTAACTTATTACCAAAAGTCGTTAGGTCTTCGATCCAGCCACTACAATCAACCCATCAATTTCTTTAGGAAAAATTGCAAAAAAAATCACTCAACTATTCACTTTCTTTGGATTTGATCACCGAATTCATTATTTTTGCATCCAACACATCCAACTCTTTTTTTTGTGTGTTTATAGTCACTATCACTAACTCCGTCAATCATTTTTCGTTAAACTATCATGTGCCGTTCATGTGACTGAATCTATAAGGGTAAAACCGGAAATCAATACAAATTAAAATAAAACAAACAATCCAGGTTCAATGTGTAAAATATAAAAGTACAAGGTTTAAAGGAAAACCTAATACGTCTACTTCTTTCCTTCCCAGGTCGTCGTCTTACCACGCCTCCTTCGTCAAAGCCGTCCCACCACCGCCTAGTCCCACTGCAGCCCACCACCGCCTAGATCCGCACGTTATCTACACTAGAATTGGTGACGAGGAGGAAGGCGAGACAAAATTAATCAAACCAATACCCATTCCGATTGCAATGGATGCCTCAACCAAATCAAGAAACAAAACCCATCAATATAACTCCACAAATGTCCCACCTATATTTCCGCTCATAATTTCCACACCACAGCCAATTTCGTGAAGAGATCTAATAAAATGTAAAGCTAATTGTGACTTGTGCCCCCCTATTTCTTCTCTTTTTAGTTAGAGAAATTTGAATGAAAAAAACCCAGAAAATAAATCTTGCAATTGTTTGATTCAAACATCAAAAGCCCAGTGAGATTTGAGATAATGATGGGTTCTAACAAAATCAGTCCAATAAACTTTCTTGACAAAGAATAACAGAGAGAAGAAACTAAAGAGAGAGACGTTGAGATGGGACTGACCAGGAGATATGGGCCATGAACCTATTTTCAATTGACCGTGAACAGAGGGGGAACTGGGTTTCAATGTTCATGGAACTTTCAATTGGGTAATTGGTTATCAAGGAAAGGGATTTTAAGAATCATTGGCCATGAACAGAGAGATGGAAATTTGAGTTGGTTCATGTTATGGAACGAAGAAGATAGATTTAGGGGCATAATCTTCCAAAAATGCCCCTGAAAAAAAGTCATGTGCAATGGCACATGACTATTTAACGAAGAAAATATAACGGCGTTAGTGAAAGTGACCACGAACACAAAAAAAGATGAGTTGAATGTGTTGGATGCAAGAAAAATGAATTGAGTGATCAAATCCAAAGAAAGTAAATAGTTGAGTATTTTTTTTTGCAATTTTGCAATTTCTTTAATTTCATAATTTTTTTTAAAAAAAACTCTAAATGGTCAGAATCCAGTATATTCCACATCATAAATCGTATGAAGAGCTTCCTTCCTCCATCATTCATCAAACAGCCACTTAATATTGGCAAGTAATTGAATAACTCATCTTTTCTTTCTGTCCACCAAATCTCGTTTTAGTTTAATCTTCTAAACTAATGCAACTTGAATTTCAAGGCAGCAATTAGGAATTAACAGGTTTCCCTGCATTCACGAATATGAAGTCTGGATTTGAAGGTACTTTCAGTTTTGGACTAGTCACGCATCTAACGTCGTTTTCGCATCTAGTTTTTCTTCAGTGCTCACCATGAATGACATGTAGCACATTCACTTATCCAGTCTCCAGTCTCCTTGATCTTTGATATTTAAGTAATAAGAGTAACAAATTCCCTGTTCTTGTAACTTAAATCCACTTGAACAGGGAGTGCCAAAGAAAAAAAAACCATTCTGTTAACAGCTAAGATGGTATTCTCACCTTTCCTCCTGCTTCATGCACACATATTACTCCAACAGCATGATCCCATACCTGAATTTCAGATGCGGATCATGAGATAAAGAAACTTCTGTAAAAGTGAATTCTAAAATGATGACCAGGGCGTATATGATACCTTGACGATTCTTTCAGCCCTTGCACGCTGAATGAAAACAGATGCCCTACCAGACGCCACCATCAAATACTTGCAAAGACTGCAAAATTAAAGGAGTAGTACTCAGACAAAGTGGCATTTCACTTACCAATTCTCTCAAATAATAAGCAAAAATATATACTCCCTCCGTCCCACTCGAATTAGGATTCTTGGTCAAGTAATTTATACTTTGACCAATAATTTGAAGAAAAATAATGATGCTAATAAAAATTAAAAAATTGTTCTTGAAATAACCATTTTTAGATTTTCATTAAGCTAATTATTTTTCTTGAAATTGTTGGTCAAAGTATAAATTATTTGACCAAGAATCCTAATTCGAGCGGGACGGAGGGAGTATATAGATTATTAATAGAGCGTTATTGACTACTGACTAGAACAACTTCAAGGGTATAATTCCATAGCATCTGATTAAACTGATCATGTAATAAAATATCTAAGAAAACGAAATTAAATTGGAAATAATTGCAAATGAGCATTATCTGCCCAGATATGCCTGCCTTATTATTCAGCATTGTCAGGCAATCTATCACCCATGCGCAACTACACATGAAAGAGAATAACCAGAAGTCAATTGTTCACTGAGAAATATTTTCTGGACACTTGCTTCTTCAGATAACATTTAAAGTGTGATGATAGTGCGAAGAGGGGGAGAGAATCAGAGATGATAATGATCAGTACAAATCCAGGAATGGCTACAAAGAATATCAAAAGATATTATGTGGCCACCCAAAAAGCTCTAGAGTGGTTTTAAATGAAAGCATCAGTAAACTAGGGTAAAGAACTCCCTAAAAGTATCGATGCATGCACGCTAGATTATTGAATAATGTAACCATAAAGTTTCTCTAATAAAAAGAGAAGACATGAGAATGGAACATGAAATGCTGATGTATCACTTGAGTTGAGTACAATAACAATGTACGAAAAAGAAATACCATCAAAAGACTATGCTTTTGCATACGAAAATGAGGATCTTAATCAGAAACAGCAGATTTCAGGATATTAGACTAGGATGAATCACAATTGCGCATGCTCATCATAAACTAACAGTATTCAAGGAATTGGAATAAAAGAAGTTACACATATCCTGGATAATTGATAGAGAGAGTGTGTGATACAATTTTTTTTGACATCTTCAAAACTGGCTAATAGTACACTTGAAAATAAAAGGGCAACATTTGAAATCGATAGACAACATTGTAGAAAATGAACTGAAGGGTGATTGAAGGAACCATATTGCCAATATATTTGAATAATAAGAAAACAGCATGTAAGCTAAAAATACTAAGATACAGAGGGTAACTTCCAGTAAATTTCAGGAGTCGTGTATATTACAGAAGTCCAACACATTATCAGAAATGAAACATATTGGCAGCAACAGTTTTATTATAATATTTTAGGAAAATGGAAGATTTGCCTCAATAATTCATGATTTACATGTGCAGATAGGGAAAAAACATATGAAAGCTATCATTTGTATGACCAAATTGACAAAAACAATGCTAAGATCAAAGCATTTCAATTCATTTGAGAATTACAAGTTCTAAATACAAACACACAATGCATGAACAAAGCAGTGGATAATGCAACATGTAACTTGGCCTAATTACACAGAACATGAAACCCTCATAGTTCACATACTAAAGATGGTAAAACAAAAGACTCCCGGATATCTATATGTATACATATGTGTGTATGTGTGTATGTGTGTGTGTGTCTGTACACTTAGGTGTGAGAGACACACACACACACACACACACACACACACAAACTTTGCTCTGCAGGTGAACATAGAAGTTAGTTTAAGTTTCTCTCTTTTGATATGGTTAGGTTGACAGATTTGATGCTATAATTTGGGGGTGTTAGAACATGATGGCTTGCAACACAAGTTAGTTAACACTTCCATAAATAAAATCATGACTATAATATTAATATAAAGTATAGTCAATAATAATAATGTGTAGAATTCCTGAAAATGTAATTTATCTATTTATGATGGGCTAAATGGTAAATTAACATTTGCTTAGGATGAATAGGCGTGGTCCCTAAATGAAGTGTCACCATGTTTACTATTTAAAGGCCTTTCCATCAAGCCTAAAACATACTACATTCTTACTTTCTCTCATCTAAATTTACTTCATATTGTTGGAAGACTTTGAGAGATTAAGAGACACTCATCATTTAGAAGATCCATTCCCCTACATCTTCTTCTTATTCTTCATTTCTCCCTAAAGTCAAGAACATGGATTCAACAGGTATATCTCGCTTCCGCCTTCATCTCCTTCCTCAATCTTATTCTGAATATGAGTGTGGCATTCAGGGATCATAAATTGTTCCAACAATTGGTATCAGAGCCCGCTCATATTTTGGTTTGAGTTTGAGTTCTTTTAAGAAAGCTTTTATGCTTTAATTGATTCATTTTTCCTGTTGAATCATTAAGATTTGATGTTGATTAGGGACTCTAATTCATTCATAGAGTACTGATAATCTTCATCTGAATTTAAGAAAATGGTTTGAAAGTTTTGTTCATTAAACTCAATGGTTCAAGTTTGACTATCCCTTCATAACATGGTTTTATGTTTTAGTGCATACCATACCATGTGGATCTACTTGCTTGATTCCATTAATTTCAAAAGCAAGATTATCCTAAATAGCGTGGTTTTATGTTTTAAGTACATACCATGTGGATCTACTTGTTGTTTTTGCATTGGGAAAGTTTAACAAAAATTCAGAAAAGTGCAGAAAATGATCTGCTCGGCCGAGTCTTATGATCTGCTCGGCCGAGCACATGAAACGGTGCCGCCAAAAATGACATAAACCGGCCGGATCTTTGGTCGAGTCCGGTCGGACCTCTTGAATAACCCAGGCGGGTCTTTAGTTATGCCCGGTCGGACCAAGACTTGCACGGTCGTGCGTTTGGTTTTGCACGGTCGTGCATTGTATGTCGACAAAGGCAAAATGTTTCTGATTAAGGTGCTCGGCCGTGTCCTTTTCAATGCTCGGCCGAGCAGATAGATTTGGCACGGTCGTGCCTTTTGTTTAGCACGGTCGTGCTTTTCATGTCGAATGGACCAAAATATTCTGTATTTGGTGCTCGGCCGTGCACTTCTCTATGCTCGGCCGAGCAGTTACTGTTCACAGGTTTTGGAAAATTTTATATTTTTGCGCTATTTTGTTTTAAACCCTTTGGAACAAAACATACATTTTTTTCAAACCTTAAAATCTTGATTAATTATATGCTTAAACAATTTTATTCATTGTTTAAATAATATTATCACCTAAGTGATTAACGTTAGTTAAACCCAAAATTGTTAAAGTGTTGAATGTTTGAGTTAATATGTGAATGACTTGAATTTTCCAAAGAAGATCTTGACATTTGACTAAACTTGAGCATTCATGTGATGACAAATAAAATGAACATTAAGTTGTTTTGTTAAATGCTTAAGACTACCCAAAGAAAGATTAAGCATTTAATCAAATATTGTTCAAATTACTTGTTATCTAAGGCAATTATTTATGAGTCAATTCGCAATCCAAAGATTAGTTTTGATGTCATGTTAATTGTCTTGTGATGGATTTCATTTGATATAATTAATCGTTTATTCATAATGTAGTTACTTATTATTGTTTTGTATTCATTCTTGTTCTCAATTCTCAACAGATCTACTTAATGCTTCATCTATTACTGCTGCGATGAGTACTATTCCAATGCTTAATGGGACAAATTTTAAAACTTGGAAAAATAAAATAACCATGATCTTGGGCTGTATGGACATAGATCTCGCATTTTGGGAGCCGTTTCCTCTTCTTCTTAATGATGAAAGCACTCCTGAGGACTGTTTACATTCTGAGAAGTGGAAACGCTCCAATCGCGTGAGCCTAATGATTATGAAAAATGTTGTCCCGGAGACATTTCTGAACACCGTCTCCGAGGATGTTGATGCTAAGACTTTTCTTGAGACCCTTGAAGAACGCTTTGCAAAAAGCGAAAAGTCGGAAACAAGTTCTACCCTAAGGAAACTTGTTTCCATGAAGTACAAGGGTGCCGGAAATCTTAGGGAGTACATCTTAGAAATGCTTCACCTTTCGACAAAGCTAAAAGCACTTAAGTTAGAGATATCGGAAGATCTTCTCGTGCATTTAGTTTTGATCTCTCTTCCTCCTCAGTTTGGTCACTTTGAGGTGACCTATAATTGTCAAAAAAGATAAGTGGAATATTAATGAATTAATTTCACATTTGACACAAGAGGAAGATAGGTTGAAGCAATCTAAGGTAGAAAGTGCTCATTTAGCATCTACCTCTTCTCATGGGACAAAGAGAAGAGGGAAAGACATTGTGGTAACAAGCAATAAGAAGCCTAAAGGATCATCTAATGATCATAAAGAAAAGAAGTGCTTCTTTTGCAAGGACCTAACGCACATGAAGTACGACTGCCCTAAGTATCACGCTTGGCGTGCTAAGAAAGGTATGTCATTTGGTCTTGTTTGTACTGAGGCTAATTTAGTTTCAATTCTTATATATACATGGTGGTTGGATTCTGGTGCAACAACTCACATAAGTATGTCTATGCAGGGTTGCCTGAATTACCGAAGACCTAGTGAAGATGAGAGATTCATCTATAAGGGAGCTGGGAACCCGGTTGAAGTTATAGGCATAGGGACCTTTAGGTTGTTATTAAGTACTGGTTATTATTTTGTACTAAATAATACATTCATTGTACCTTCATTTAGAAGGAATTTAATATCTATCACAGTTTTGGATAAAGAGGGTTACTCTTGTTCATTTGGAAATAATAGATGTGATCTTTATTTTAATTCCATGGTTGTTGGTACTAGTACTTTATCGAGTAGTGATAATCTTTATTTGCTTAACACTACTCAAACAATAAATGAGTCCCATAATAATGAAACTAAAAGTAAGAAGCGAAAGTTTTCAAGTGAAAATTCTTATACCTTATGGCATAGGCGTTTGGGTCATATCTCCAAAAGGAGAATTGATAAGCTTGTATCAGAGGGAATCATAAATAAACTTGATATTCCGGATAAAGATTTTTGCATTGAATGCCTTAAAGGAAAATTTACAAACACTAAAAGAAAGGTATCCTCGAGAGCATCAAGTGTCTTAGAACTAATACATACGGATATTTGTGGGCCATTTCCTACTCCTTCTTGGAATGGTCAACAATACTTTATTACGTTCATAGACGACTACTCTCGATATGGGTACATTTATTTACTTCATGATAAATCTCAATCTTTGGACGTCTTCAAGTCTTTTAAGGCCGAAGTTGAAAATAAACTAGGTAAGACTATTAAGAACGTTAGATCCGATCGTGGTGGTGAATACTATGGTCGGAATGACGGTTCAGGGGAACAACGTCCGGGTCCTTTAGCTCGCTATCTTGAAGAGTGTGGGATTGTCCCTCACTACACTATGCCGGGTACGCCTAGCATGAATGGTGTAGCTGAGAGACGTAATAGAACCCTTAAGGATATGGTAAGAAGTATGGTTTCTTGTACTTCATTACCTCACTCATTATGGGGCGATGCTTTAAAAACCGCAACTTATCTTCTCAATAGAGCTCCCTCTAAGGCTACTAATAATAAAATCCCTTATGAATTATGGACGAATAAGAAACCGTCCTTAAATCATCTTCATGTATGGGGCTGTCCAGCAGAAGCTAGGCCTTATAGGCCTAATGAGGGCAAACTGGACGCTAAGACAGTTAGTAGCTATTTTGTGGGGTATGCCGAGAGATCTAGGGGCTATAAATTTTACAACCCGAAAACTAGAACCTTTTTTGAAACGGGAAATGCTAGGTTCTTTGAGGATGTTGAATTTAGAGGTGAAATTAGGAATAATAATTTTGAATTTGAGGAAGAGGAATCCATTTCTATACCTCTTCCCATAGTAGTTCCAATTGGAAATCAAGTACTTGTACCTGAAATTCAAGAGGAACATATAATTCAAAATATTGACTCCCCTATAAATATTGAACAACATGAGAATGTTGATCATAATGAGGAAATTCAACAACCTCAAAATGAGGAAGAGCCGGTGCCTTTAAGGAGATCCAATAGAGTAAGAAGAAGTGCCATTTCGGATGATTATGAGGTGTATCTTGCCGAGAATGAAGGACACTTAGGTTTAGTGGGAGATGAGCCTCTCACCTTCCATGAAGCCATTAATAGTCCTAATTCTCATAAATGGTTCAATGCCATTAATGAAGAGTTGAAATCTATGAAAGACAACGACGTTTGGGATCTTGTCCCATTACCTAAGGATGTGAAACCTATTGGTTGTAAATGGATATTTAAAACCAAAAGGGATTCACAAGGTAATGTGGAAAGACATAAGGCTCGTCTTGTTGCCAAAGGTTTTACTCAAAAAGAAGGCATTGATTATAAAGAAACATTCTCTCCGGTATCTTCTAAAAACTCCTTTAGGATCATTATGGTATTAGTAGCACATTATGACCTTGAGCTTCATCAAATGGATGTAAAGACAGCTTTTCTCAATGGAGACATTGAGGAAACCATCTATATGAAGAAACCAGAAATGGTGGATGATTTAGAACAAACTAATCAATTAGTTTGTAAACTTAAGAAATCCATTTATGGGCTCAAGCAAGCTTCTCGCCAATGGTATTTAAAATTTAATCAAGTAATTCTTTCATTTGGTTTTAAAACGAATCTTGGTGAAGATTGTATATACCATAAGGTCAGTGGGAGTAAATTTATATTCTTAGTCTTATATGTGGATGATATTTTACTTGCTAGTAATGACATGAACCTTCTTAAAGAAACTAAGAAATTTCTTTCAAACAAATTTGAAATGAAAGATCTTGGTGAGGCATCTTTTGTATTAGGAATCCAAATACACCGTGATCGCTCACGAGGTACTTTAGGATTATCACAAAAGGCCTATATAAAGAAGGTATTACAAAGATTTAGCATGCAAAACTGTAAACCACTTGACACCCCTGTTTCTAAAGGAGATAAATTCAGTCTCAATCAATGTCCTAAAAATAATTTTGAAACCAAGTATATGGAAAATATCCCTTACGCATCAGCAGTAGGAAGCTTAATGTATGCGCAAGTCTGTACTCGTCCAGACCTTGCCTTTATTGTTGGGATGCTTGGTAGATACCAAAGCAATCCGGGGAGAGAACATTGGGTTGCAGCCAAAAGAGTGATGCGGTATTTACAAAACACCAAGGACTACATGCTTACATATTCAAAGTCGGATCATCTTGAGATCATTGGGTATTCCGATTCCGACTTTGCTGGATGCCAAGACAGCCGTAAATCAACGTTTGGTTATGTCTTCACATTAGCCGGTGGAGCAGTTTCTTGGAGAAGTGCCAAGCAGACACTCGTTACTTCCTCTACCATGGAAGCCGAGTTTGTTGCTTGTTTCGAGGTATCCAATCAAGCTATATGGCTGCGTAAATTCATTGAGGGACTGCGTATTGTCGATATCGTCGAAAGACCTATTAAGCTATATTGTGACAATAGGGCAGCGGTTTTGTACTCCAACAATAACAAGAGTTCGTCAAAGTCTAAGCATATAGACATTAAATTTCTTGTTGTAAGAGAACGAAATGAACAAATAGAAATACAACTTATTGGTACAAACTCTATGTTAGCGGATCCGTTTACTAAGGCGTTATCACCTTTAGTGTTTCACGAGCATGTTGCTCATATGGGTGTAACAACTTTTGATAACATTTAATATAGTGGGAGTTTGTGTTGTTTCTTCATTTTATTGTTCTATTATTATTAAAGTTTGATCTCATTTGGTTAAAGTTGGACTAGTTGGAAGAATATGTATATATTCATTAAGTTCCATGCTACACATCTATACTTTTGATCTATGTCATTTAGTTGGATTTGTATTTGTGATTATAGTGGGTTTAGTTGCGAATCAATTACAACGACTGCCCCTTTAGTCCTTGTACTTGTATGGCTAATGGACGAGATTGTTATAGATGATAACAAAGTGCACATAAGGGTTGTCATTTATGTTATATTCATGATTTAAAGGAAGAAATTTGTTTTGCAACCCAAGTGGGAGATTGTTAGAACATGATGGCTTGCAACACAAGTTAGTTAGCACTTCCATAAATAAAATCATGACTATAATATTAATATAAAGTATAGTCAATAATAATAATGTGTAGAATTCCTGAAAATGTAATTTATCTATTTATGATGGGCTAAATGGTAAATTAACATTTGCTTAGGATGAATAGGCGTGGTCTCTAAATGAAGTGTCACCATGTTTACTATTTAAAGGCCTTTCCATCAAGCCTAAAACATACTACATTCTTACTTTCTCTCATCTAAATTTACTTCATATTGTTGGAAGACTTTGAGAGATTAAGAGACACTCATCATTTAGAAGATGCATTCCCCTACATCTTCTTCTTATTCTTCATTTCTCCCTAAAGTCAAGAACATGGATTCAACAGGTATATCTCGCTTCCGCCTTCATCTCCTTCCTCAATCTTATTCTGAATATGAGTGTGGCATTCAGGGATCATAAATTGTTCCAACAGGGGGCTCCTATGTACTGATGCTATGTAATTCCATAGAGGATTGGGGCTGAGAGATTGGATTATGTGGTATGTGAGGTTGTCAATCTTTCACGAACTAATGATATTTGTTGCTTATCAAAAAAATAAATGTAAAAAATATGTGTGTTAGTAGATTTATGCACCACATTCACATATATCAATGTATGTGAATTACTTTCTTTATGCATCAGTAAGGTAACTGTTGGTCAGTGAGAGAAAGCCATAAAGATGAAAAATTCCATCATGCATTAATTTAGCAGATAATAGGAAGTTATTTGGATTAAGATTAAAGAAAGCTTTTCACATGCACGGAAAAGAAACCTAATGACATAAAACTATTTTAAGAATAAAAGCATAAAAAAAACGAACAGAATCATACCTTCCACAACATATAGGCGGCAACACAAGAACTTGGTTATTCCCCGTACTGTCCACACTGGTTGTTGAATCAAACAAAGGTGATAGTGGCATTGACTCCCATGTCTGGCTTTCTGGTATACAAAAGCGGCCTTTATGTGCTACAGAACAATCATCCACGAAACTTCTAGTCCAACTCATAGGCAATTTGGCTGTACTGCCCTCTATATCTGATAAACCCTTCGACCATGTACCGCAGCCAACATGAGCAACCATGATGATTCCTGGAGCCAAAGGAGCTTTTTTATATTCCTCGACTTCAGTGGTTGATTTAATTACATCTTCGTCCGGCCAGTTAGGACAGCCCATAACTCCTAAAACAATCTCTCCTTCAACTACAAGAGCCAAGCCCACCTGAAAAATCCGAGCTTGCTTGTATAAAATACACCCTCCGTTCAAAAATGATCTTCACATTTGACTATTCACACTTTTTAAGGATATGAAAACTTGTTACACTAGTCATGTTTTGTTTATGCACTTAAGCCTAAATTGTAGAAATGTAGATAACTTTTTGGGACAATGAAAAATGGCAAATAGGAAGATCATTTTAGGACAAAGGGAGTAATAGGAAACATTCTATCCAGTCAGGGATCATTAATAGTCGTCTCACTAATTTACACTATACTATTATATGGCAACAATTAATCTGCTTGCACAGATAGGGTAACTTAAATATTTCCAACCCCACAGTGCAGGAGCATCGTGCAATGAGCAGTCCAGATAGTTTAGACCAAAGAGGATCAAAACTAAAATCCACATCATGTGGGAACTCACTTAGAAACTCTCCACTAAGGTGAAACTCTGTTTCCCGCCTTTGTGTTTATCAGGATGTTTCCTCTGTATTGTTCTATATACTTCAATATATGACATAGTGCATGATGGAAGAGAAAATGCAAGCGGGGTGACCTGAATCCAAGGCCTCGCAATGCTGAACTTTTCCATCATAAAAAAAGGTTTTATGAACCAACCAAGTGGAAACCTGGTCTGTGAAATTTTGACTTCAAGATGCACTCACCCTCTTTTCTTGGATGACTCCTCGTGTATCGAATCTAACAAATCCATAAGTAAAAGCAACCAGTTAATCGAGAGTTGAGTGACAAAATCAGAACATACCACATATAAGGCCTCTCTTCCTTTTACAAAACCTCGTGTGCCGTCAATAGGATCCAGTACCTGCATCAAGCCATGCATTCCTTGTATTATTACCTTCACATCCATGGAACTTTGTTCGAACACACAAAGGCCTAACACACTTTTAAACTATAATATTTTGCTATAGCTTTGGTTTTTACTATCCAAGTATTTTTTGCAGTTTTAACCCACATACTAAGAATATGATCCATACATTTCCCCCATCCTCCAACTAAGTATTTAATGGAATCTCCAACTCCATTATATTTTTAATGGAATGTGATTTTTAGCCCACACACTAAGACTATAACGTGAGTTTGATACCACTCCAAGTTCATCTCTACGTCAATTCTTAACTCACGTTAAAATTGGTTATATGTTGGTTAAAAGTTACTTTCTGTTAAAATTTATTGACTGAGTTAGAAGTTCCATTAAAAACTATTGACGGAGTTAGAGGAAGGGGAGAAAGCATGATCGTATTCATAGTAGGTGAGTTAACTTAAAAGTGCTAAGAAATTACATGAATGGTTAAATCTAAGCTAAAGCAAAATACATGAAGTAAGTGTTAGGCCAGACACAAACAAACCAATCCAAATGAAGGGTTGAGGAAATTGAGAACATTATTTGTCTCCAAATTAGATGTCAGTACATAATTCTAAATGCAGTATAAGGGAAAGGGATCATGCCCAAAAGTTAGCATCTTCAAAAATACTACTCAAACACCGAACAAGAAGTGATCTTAACCATGTTTCTTATGTCACCCTACAGTTCATTTGTATGAATCAAGGTAGTATGCATGTTAACATACCCCATTCACTCTTTTTCTCTTTATTTTGTTTTCTAACCATTTCTTATTCATCTGCAAGAGAGTAGTCACATATGGTGCTATTAGTCTATGTAGAGTAGGACACGATAATAGAACATGGTTAAAAGGGATGTTGTTCAGCCCTTGTGCCAGTTTAGTGATGTAGGAGCAGACCAGGCAGAATTCCAGCACAGCAGCATAGCGAGCGCCCGCCTGCCAAGGGCCAAGCGCCCGCTTGGATTTAATTCCCAAAACGGCTGTTCTCTCTGGCGACTAGAGCGCCCGCTTGCATGAAGGCGAGCGCCCGCTCGGTTTGCGGCAGAAAATTACTGTTTCGCGTTTTTTATCGTTTTTGGTACAGACTTGGGTTATTTTCGGGATTATTTGTTAAATTAGGGTTTGTTATTTTTTTAGGAGTCTAGTAGGGTTTTGTTAGTAGTATAAATACTTTAGTTTCATTATTCTAAAAAAACAACTTTTATTATCAATTGAACTTTTGTTCTTAAAAGATTTATTTCTCTTTCTTGGTGGATTCCAAGGTTTTGTGTTTGAGGTTTCATCGCTGGATGAGATCTTGTGATTGGTGCGCTAAATCACGAAATCTATCGCTTCCGTGCTGCGTCAGTTGGTATCAGAGCAGGCCATATCCTGTCTTTTGCATCATACTGAAGTATAATGGGGGATCAAGCAATAAAGGCTGGTATCGATGGTGTAACCACCGCTATCAATTCCTTGGCAACGCAGATTGCAGCGTTGGTTGCCGCTCAACAAAATCAAAACTGTCATGGTGAGAGAGACAGTGTTGATCCGTTACAAGGGGCAGAAAATCGGGATGATTCCAGTTTCGATGACGAGGTTATTTATGAAATCGATCGTCGATTGGATCGTGCTCGACAAAAGGAACAATATTTCCTTGCGTTAGAGAACGAAGAACTCGACGAAGCTGACAAGCATGATCGACGTGTGCGGAAATATAAATCAATCGGAGATCTGAATCGAGCAGCAAGAGAGCGAGTGCTTCGGCAGCGACATAAGATGGAAGCCCAATTTTATGCTAACAAAGCCGATCACTATACTGGCAAAATTCAGAAACTCGAAGAGCGTAGATTTGCAGTTTTTGAACGTGCTGAAGAAGAACGTCGGGCTCAGTTCGAGGTATTGTTGCAGAATAACAAGATTATTGCTGAAGAAGAACGTCGCGGGGAAAATATCCACCGCGTCGATCCGATTGAAGAGAAAGATTCAGATTCAAACGGAGACGATTTAATGGCAGTCAAATCCGCGAATCAGGATCTACAAATAATGAATGAAGATTTCAAAGCAGAGAAAATTAGCAATAATATTATGTCCGTGGTTGAAGATTCTGTTTCTGAAGAAACAATTTTAGAGTCGGTTTTGGTTGCCTCAAAGATCTCGGCATGGCGTGGTATAATCCTGCCTCACGGATCTCGCAAGAGTATGGCTGATTATTTATATGGGAAATTTTTTTCTACATCAAATTGTGCTTAAGGAGCAGGTCTACTCGAAATATTTATTCAAGTGGGACGGAAATTTCCAAGCTTCGGAGATGAACTCGGGGACGAGTTCTTTTGAAGAGGGAGTGACTGATCTAGAGCAGACCAGGCAGAATTCCAGCACAGCGGCATAGCGAGCGCCCGCCTGCCAAGGGCCAAGCGCCCGCTTGAATTTAATTCCCAAAACGGCTGTTCTCTCTGGCGACTAGAGCGCCCCCTTGCATGAAGGCGAGCGCCCGCTCGGTTTCCGGCAGAAAATTACTGTTTCGCGTTTTTTTATCGTTTTTGGTACAGACTTGGGTTATTTTCGGGATTATTTGTTAAATTAGGGTTTGTTATTTTTTTAGGAGTCTAGTAGGGTTTTGTTAGTAGTATAAATACTTTAGTTTCATTATTCTAAAAAAACAACTTTTATTATCAATTGAACTTTTGTTCTTAGAGATTTATTTCTTTTTCTTGGTGGATTCCAAGGTTTTGTGTTTGAGGTTTCATCGCTGGATGAGATCTTGTGATTAGTGCGCTAAATCACGAAATCTATCGCTTCCGTGCTGCGTCATTTAGGCTTTGATTTTTGAGGTACTTGAGTTGACGTCAAACTAATACTTTTGTTGCACTTTCCGAAGTCATTTATTTTCTCGTCTTTTTTGTCTAATATTCATTCTCATGTAGCTCCTATCCTAAAATCCTTCACCATTGCTGAATGGTTAAAAATTGTCTTGCGACAACATTCACGACAACCTCAGGAAAGAAGAGCCAAGAAGGCAACTCAACTGGAAGAAGCTATCCCATATACTTGGGGTCTACCAGATAGTACCTCTCAAATTGCTCATAATTGACAGGTACATCATCTGTTACTATGGGGCTCTCACTTCGTGCAAGCAGTGAAAGAATTAGTGAAAAGTCTGGTATTACTAGAACTAAAATGACAACTGTGTGAAAATAGGGAAATTAGATATAAAATGCATATTTATATGAAAATAGGTATTTTTTAAAAAAAAATTATAATTGGTACTCGGTATACCAACCAACATTAAACCTATGTACCGTATACCAACCAACTATACAGCACTGTTACGGTACTACCGTACCACATGGTTGCAGGATTCGCTCCCCATGGCATCGAATCGCGTATCGATTCGCCGGTATCGAATCTTCCGATACCTTGTAAAATCTCTTTGAATTCACAATTAAGGTCCTCTAAATTTGAAAAGTCTTTGTTGCAATAAATAAATATTGTACATTAACTAGTGATAGGTTTCCAAGGATAACTTCAAACAACTCTAGAAATCTGAAAAGCCACGTCGTCATATCAAGTAGCTGCTAACCCTCAGTCCTCACTACAAATACATGTTTGCCAAAGACTATTCACACAAACCAATCATTTCCAAAAATCAAATAATTGTAATACTCTCGCGAATCGTAATAATTGTAATACTCTACGTATCGGATTCCGTGGGTTGAGCGAATCGCGAATTCGTATCGCAAATTCGAATCGGACGAACTACGAATCGTGCAACCCTGCCGTACCAACATGTCGGTATACCGACTTTCACATACCAATTGTAGTTGGTACGGTTGGTACACGAGTTGGTTGATACGGATTTGAAAATTTTGCCAGTCCTAAGCAGATTGGGTTACTAAGATGGGTTCTCAGGTTGGGTTAATTAGGGAGAGAGAGAGAGAGGACGAAAGCAAGTATAGGGAGAATATATTATTAAAAAGTAAAGTATGAGAGAGAAAGTGAATGGGTAGTATTTGTTGTGGACAAACACTCCCGTGAGACGGTCTCAAGGGGTGAGACGCACCTACCCGCGGGTCGAACCCGCCCCGGCTCCAGTGACCCGCCCGCTCCAGCCTATGGAAAATTATAATGGCTTTTCTTGCTTTCGGTAAGAGGAAGTATTCAACTTCCTTCTCATCCCAATAACTTAGGGTCAGATACTGACTGGTATATTCCCATCCTTTATGTGACCATTCGTGGGGCTCGTGTTCGTAGAGTTTTGGAAAAGTTTTAAGTTGGTTCTTGAGATGCCCTATGCAATCCTCCTCCTTTCTCCAGCTTGGGGGCTTGTTAAAGGATTCATGTAGCCTCTGATCCCACATAAATGGGACACACGCGGAGTTTAGTTGAAATGAGTTGAAGCTAATAAATATTTACGGGTCAAGTGAAGAAAATGACAAACTCACCCAATAAGTGGCTTGCTCAGGTTCAAGCTTACCTCCTCTGTCAATTGCTTCAAGTACATCACCTTTTGTTAAGGGTTCATCTTTGGGACTTGCTCTATCGCTAACCACACTCACAACGGAATCTACCAGCTTACTCGAACGTAAGAATGCTGAGTCCTCTTCAGCCACCAATGGAACAGAAGGAAACAGTTTCCCCAGCTCTGCCACCCAATATATTAATATAAGCTAAAAGATACATGGAAATGAGCTTGCTTGCAGTCCGATCGAACATTGATAGATGAAAATGTATATGTATGGATTATCTGCTTTAGCAATAAACAGATTACTGTGCTTTATTTATTGCTAATAGTTCAAAATACCCTCAATGATCGCATCATATCATGGCAAGTGCAAATTAGGAACTGGTAGTTGACAAAGGTTAGTAATTCACTAGAAAATTGACACTCCCTTTGAGACAGTAAAGTTTCTGAAAATTACAAAATTTTGCAACAAATTACTAGTATGCTTTATCAGATATGCGTAGTAACTAAATATCGAGAGACTAATATAGTAGTACGGTAAAAATATAAGTAAAACTTATATAAATCAAGGTCAAATTAACATGCATGCAACGAACAAGTGGTTCAAGGAAGAAGGAAATTCAAGGAAATACCCAAGCTAATTAGAGCCTGAACTCCAAAATCAGCTATTGTGACTGGAGTCTGGTCATTCTTTTCAGCGATTCGCCCATCACTCGAGAATAGAGACTTCTTGACCTAAGAGAACCAAATGCAACATTTGTTATCACTACTACATTGTTAAGTATCCTCCATTTGGTTTCTGAAACATAATTTGCAGGTAATGAGACAAATAAATATATTTATTAGAAACACCTGTTTCCACAAGGATTATGGGATTCTATTTTCCATCTTGCCTAGGCGCAACCCAAACCAAACTCACAAGAAACCACTCACAGGCTTTCTGGTTCCGTTTGACATAATTGTAGAGAGATACAGTATGCATACATTTTCAAACTGAGTAGTATTAAATCGTGTTAAAAAAACAGCATATGAACATCATAATTCAAATAGATTAAGGAGAAAATTTTTACTCTTACAAATGCACAGTAGATAGTGAAGGCTCTAGACCTAATTTCTTACTTCCTGTTAAATTAAAAGGCAAATAAATTATGGCCATAGAGTAATTGAGATGCCAAATCATCCAATTTTATTGTACATTTAAGACAAAATCAACAACAAAACGAAGTATTGATAGCAATAATAATGAGGTAGTTCAGAAAATTACGTCAACACAGAGCCGGCATGCACTCTCGACCACATCGACGGCGGCCTGGAGCTCTCTATAGTACTTGGCGTTCTGCAGTGGAAATGGAAGGCTCGATCTGTAAATTCAAATTTGAAATATCAAACATGAACAATACCATATAGTAGACCAGAAATCATGTGTTTAGTCGTTGAATCAACCAACGGCGATAAAAATGGAGTGAGTAGGGAGACCTGACGGTGAAGCGGCGGCGAATGAGGAGAGGTGGAGAGAAGGGCCGGCGTAGGGAGGAGATTTTTGGGAGTCGCGGGGTTGGGCGGTGTAGAAGATCCATCGGAGTTCTGGCGGGAATTGATTAACGACCTGTTTGGTTTGGGAACAAGACGTTGGATGTGCTCGAGGATCAAAATTGTCCCAACACTCAGAAAACCAAAATGACAAAATGCCGTCGATGCTTAATACATAGCATTGTTTCGAGGGCATTTTTGTCGTTTTACTTAAAAATATGGGCGTTTAGATTCGAGAATCAAGATATATGCATTGGATTCATAAGATCATGAGGTGGGCTGGACTTTGCTGTAGCCCAACTGGATAATGGCCCAAACAAATTGAATGGTATCTCCACAGAGCAAGTGGCCGTTATTATAAGCTCAAAAAACAAAACCATATCCAAAATTCCAATCTCAACCACAAAACCAGCTATTGTGATTACAGGGTCTTCTTCTTCTACTGCTCCAAAGCAAATATGAGTCTCCTCAAACCTTGTCACCATAATTACCACTCCTCAATTCTATCCAAATTTTCAAGTCTACACGCAAACACACCGAATAATGGCCATATCAGTAGCATTAAATCGATTAATTCTCGTAGAACAAAGCTCGCTATTCGAGGATGTACCAATGGTGAAAAGCGCAGTTTCCTTACATTAGAAGAAGCTGGCTTAGTTGAAATGTCTGGCTTGAGTACTCACGAGCGGTTTCTATGTCGATTAACGGTATGATTATTTTTTGCATTGCTCTATCCATTTCATTTGGCTTGGGTAATGCTATAGTAGAATATATGTGCATAACACTAAAAGAGAGTTTTTTTTTTTTTTTTTTTTTTTTTTCGAAATTCAAACCACCATTAAATTAGATGCAAAAGCATAAGAGTTTGAGCAGGCTCTCCACAAATTTTAGAGGCTCAACCCAAATATTATCAATCATTACATTGGCAATTTGAATTACATTAAAACTATAAACAGAGGGATGAAACATAAGGTTGTTCTTGCATAAAATGACAATGCCACCAAATGCATTACTACCCTTGTGAAGCCATACATCACCCAAAGAGCGGATTTTATGACCATTCACGATCTTCGACCTTGTATCTCTCTTCACAATGTCTTGGGATACACAGCTGCCTCTCCAAGCGTAGCTTGGACACTGCCCTATATTGGCATTTACAAAATCCCCACTCGAAAAATATTTAGCTTTGAAAACACAATATTATAAGGCATCCGGATTAGCTATAAATCGCCAATCGAGTTTCTCAATCACTGCTAGATTGAACAACGGAAGAAGACGATATCCAATAGATAATGACCAACAATTATAGCACAAAAACCAAGGCTCCCAACAAGGGGAGAATACAAAGGCTCCCACCAAGGGGAGAATACAAAGGCTCCTAACAAGGAGAGAAGTCAAGAAAGTCAAACACCAAGTCAACATCATTCCTCTTGAATTATTCAAATTAAAGATGAAAAACAAAAACAAAAATTCAGATTATGTGTTTAGAATTATATAAATAAGAAATCCCAAAATCAGATTTGAGTTTGAATTTAGAGAGAGAGTTTGAGATTTATATACCAACCTAGTTGACAAAATCTGAATCACAAAAACATAGAAATACCAAAAGAAGTAAAAGATTGAAACTAGTTTGAAAAACTAAAAGGGAAAATCCTAATTTCACATTTATTAACTGTTAATTAACAATTATCAATTCCTAACCACCTAATCTCAATTCTAACCACTTAACTATAATATGCGTTCATATCCGTTAACTTCATCTGAAATAGTTTATGTTAGAGCAATAAACAAGACTTGATGAGAAAAATAAGCAATCACAAGAACACAGATTTATGTGGTTCACCAACTTGGCTACGTTTACGGAGAGGGGAGAGAATATTATTATCAATCTGGAGAAATGATTACAAGATCTGACGTAGCGGAAGCTTAGATAAATGATTGATTACGGTAGAACTGAATCAATACGCGTAAACAATCCTTCAACAGCAGTCGAATTTAATCAAGACTACAAGTTGGAACAAGAAAATCGTTTTATTAAAATGGCATCAAAACTGCATCTCAAAACCCTAGAATAATGTATATAAAGGCTGGGGAAAAACCATACTGAAAAGAAACCCTAAAACAAAGAAATTACGAAAATGTCCAAAACGCTTGTAAAAACTGATAAAAACTTCAGAAGCCCGTATGAGGGCCTTAGAAGCGTTTTTTGGCCTTTTTATATATGGGTCTCGTCAGGGGGCGAAGCCCGGTGACTTTTGTTCCTCTCAAAAAGATGCTCGTTTTGATATGTTGTGCGTCCCGTAACTCCTCCGGAATCAAAAGTTACGCCCGTTACGGTCGAACGCATCTAAAAACTCGAACGCCAACTCTTTGACTGCATCAAGATCCACTATTATTGCTGCACGAATTTTGAACACAAAATTCCTAACTGTGCAACTGTAGAATTACATATTTCCCTGAGCACTCTAATAATTTGTCTATGACAATCTGAGGTGTGAGGCTAATTTTGATCTAGACTAGTAGCCTCTATTTATACCACTCAAAGCCTATCTCAAAATCTGGTAGGAACATAGAATCCAAGTCCAAAATGGACTTGAAACCTTTCCTTTTGCGAATCTGGAAGTCTGCAACAATTCTGGCCCGAAATTCCCTTGGTTCGGCCGAATCTTGAGCATGGTTCGGCCGAACCCATGCCTTGACTCGGCTGAATCCCTTCCTTCACTCGCCCGAACCCTGTTGCTTTCCAAAAAACCTCTTTTCCAATTCGCCTGGTTTGGCCGAGTCCTATCATAGGTTCGGCCGAACCCTACTGTGCTCCGTCCCGGAATTACGAAATCTTCTTGTTGCTTAATCCTTTAACTCGGCGTCCTAAATTCAAAAAGCATTAACCCAATAGTTTACATAATTTAACGGAAGTTAACAGAAATCCTACATGGATGTTTCAAATACGTGACACATAGCTCACTTGCTATGATATTCCATAATACTCCTTCATTCCCAGCTCACTTGACACTTATTTCCATTTTGGTCCGTCCCAGCTCACTTGACACTTCCCAAAATAGCATATTTTTTATAATTTTATATTCACTCTACCCCACCACTCATTCTCTCTCTTCATTTACCACCACTCAATTTATTCAACCAACACTACTATTTACCCCACTCATTCTCTCTCTTCATTTTTTACCACACATTTTTCTTATTTTATTCTTTTGCCATAGTTATTGTGCTCACCTCTTGGGTGTCAAGTGAGGTGGGACGGAGAGAGTATTCAAGAAAAATTGAACTTTTCAGTTTTTAAGTCAATGAATTTGCAACATCAGCGTAGGATATCGGTTGACTTTCGTTCACTTCTGCTAAATGGCTTCTTTTTATTAATGAATTATAGGTGAGAATAATGGATCATAAGACAATGGTTTAAAGTGCTATAATAGTACTCCATACAAAGTTTTAAGTTTCTAAAACCGAAGTTTATTAATTAAAGTAGGGTATTAGAATTGGGTCCTCATCCCTTAAAAAAAGGCCTTGTAAGAGGATGAGGACTCAATTGTCATTTTATGGTATCAGAGCCGGTCCAAGTTGATGATGGGTTTGAATTAGCCCGTGTACTGTTGGGTTTGAGTTAACCTGTGTTGGGTGCTCGTGTGGGTTTGAATTGATATCATGCCGGCGTATTAATGGTCCACGTGTAGAGCCGATGGCTGTCCACACGTGAGGGGGCATGTTAAGCCTCATATTTTTGTCCCACATCAACTTGGAGAAAATGATTAATCAACTGTATAAATTGGCTAACATCACTCCTTAACAACAAGGCCTTAAGAGGACGAGGACCCAAAACATTGAGATTATGTTGGGTTTTTATGTGCATGTCTTATCCATAAATTTATTTGCGATCTCTAATAATTGAGATTATGTTGGGTTTTTTTTTTTTTTTTGACGGAATTATGTTGGTTGGTTTTAAATAAGTAAATATTTAATTGGTTAGATATCGTCGTTGAATTTGCTGAGAGTGGTAGCAGAGCAAGAAGGGTGTACGATTGAAGAGCTGAATGCTGGGAGGTTGTGTGACTGGTTTCTCAAGGACAAACTCAAGAAGGAACAAAACTTGGGCACTCCTGTCCTTCAATGGGAAGATTCTGATTTCCAGCTTTAATTTTAATTTACATCACACATTTTTTTTATTTTACCGAGCTCCTTATCATGTTATAATATTCCCTTGTCATAAAGTTTAATTGTTCATACATCTAAAAGATTAGTAATGTTATTTGATTGATATTCAAAAGTCTAGTAGTACTTGAATGCCCATTTTCTTCATTAATATTGCGGAGGAACTTTGAGCAATTATTTTAGGTTGATTTAATTGTCCTAATGAAAATTTAAAACTTGTTATTGATACACTATCAACAATACTATCAATAACAAGTTTTAGATTTTAATTAAAACAATTAAATTAACGTAATATTATTGTTCAAAGTTCCTTCGAAAAAAACAAAAAGTATGAAGATCATTTGAGACGGAGAGAGTATATAAAAATAATGCATTTTAAACTAAATAACTATCTCAACATTTATACAATTATTTACTTTTCCTATCATGCAAAAGATAGATAAGTGTAACGAGAATAACAAGTTCATCTACTTAACTACTTTTGAGTTTTGACCAATTCGTAGCATTTGTGGCAAGTGGAATCTTTTCCTTCATTAAAATAGTCAAGCACATGAAAAAAAGAATACAGTATATATGATGTACTTTTCTTGTAGCATTTTCAAAATTATTTCTTTAGCTTCTGTGACTCAAAACAATGTGTTAATTTTTAAAGGAGTGAAAAGGAAGAAATGAAGCAGCCTTTTGAAAACAAACAATACATTATTTAGAAATTTTAGAAGATGACGTTCAATGCCAGTCGGAAATTTATCCTAAATATGAGGATTTTTATCTTTTCCATAGTTCTTTGAATATGTTTTTTATTTTTAATTTCTTTCAATGTTTTTTTTTTTTTGGTAGTTATGGCCTAATTGCACTTCATTGTTTCTTGAAAAAAATTGTAGTTTTTGTTATAGCTTATTTATTACTCCGTACATTTTAGTGTTGCAAAAATTATACACACATAGCTTAGTCGCAAAAGTTATTTGCGTTTTACAAAAAATAAATTAATTAATAAGGACCCTTTTATTTGAGTACACCCGAGCCCATAAAAATTAGTGTCCAAATCCTCTGTGTCACTTCGTGTATCACTTCATGTGCCACAAGTGATCTAATGGCTCACAGTTATTGAGATTGGTATTATTGTAATATTATGTAAACATGTGAACGGTTGGATTACATGTGGTACATGGAGTGACACACAAAAGTGGTACAGTAGATAGAGATGGCAACGGGTCGGGTACGGGCCGGGTTTGCCCAAACCCGAACCCGAGCAAAATATCATTCAACCCGACCCGACCCGAAGGTCATCAAACCCGTACCCGCACGAACCCGGCCCGACTACACAACAACATTTTTTTGCTTCATCAATAACTTCATCCTATTTGGGCTTTAGCCCATTTCCAACATACAAAAAAAATTTAAGTTTTTAACTAAGACTTCAACAAAGAGGACTTAATAATATATACCAAGTATGGGGGTAATAATGGAGTGGTATAAGGGTAGAATAGGAAAACCCTACATGAACTAAGCATGCGGGTCAGGCGGGTCGGGTTCGGGCGGGTCAGCTGATGTTACCAAACCCGGACCCGAACCCGTCGGGTTTTGGAATTTGGTTACCAAACCCGCCCCGCTCGGGCCGAAACGGGTCGGGTTCGGTGAAATTGCCATCCTAACAATAGATCTAAACTCTAAAAATTAGGGACGTCCACGACTACATGTTGCTTACATGACATGGTATCGATTATATGTTGCGAGTTTAAATCCTCTGTGCCACTTTGTTTACCACTTCATGTGCCACAAGTGATCTAATGGCTCACATTTATTGAGAATGATATTATCGTAATATTATGCAAACATGTGAACTGTTGGATTGCAAGAGGCACATGAAATGGCACACAAAATTGGTACAGAAAATCTCAACTCATATGTTATGTTGCAGCGAACCAACGAAATTCTAGCTTCCAACTCCTATGTTTCAGTTCTCATCAACATAAAATTTCACTCTTTAATTACTTTCCTTTTTCTTTTTAGGTTAGGTAAAAATATACTTGGGTTATTGTTTTCCATTAAGCACACGTGTACGGAACACTTTTTCTTCAAGCTTTAGAAATACTACAATATTTTTCAACCTTAATGTAAACAATAATAACCAAACACAAATCCTTTTCTGTGAGGCTAATTATTCTAATTGAAAGAAGATTAATAGTATTATTTTTGTCTCATATTAAGTATTGCTATTTGTATATTTATTGTATTATTGATAAAATTGTACTGGTACTAATTTTGTAATAGAGTGGTATATTATTTATCGGTTTTTCTATCCTATGCCCTAAGGGCATAGTGTTGGTCCCAAAGACACAACAAGGGTATGAAAGGAGGCTAGAGGGGGGGTGAATAGCCTACTTAAAATTTCAACCATTTTTCAAAATTCAACCAAGTGCTTACAATCTTGAGTTTTGCGGTCAAGTAATAAACCGCGCGGTCAAGGTGTAATATGCACAGCAGAAGTTTTCGATGGAAATAAGGTAGTTGTTTTTGACAAAATCTCTAAGGAACACCAGCACTCACGGTCAACCAAGTTGCGGTCAAGTGAGTCCGATCAAGGTAAGTGCGGTCAATAGAAATGCGGTCAAGAGATTTGTGGTCAGATGGTTGAGAGATTGAAAGTTGTTGTCTTAGAAGTTTTGGCAAAATATAAGTTAGTCAGATTTTTAACTTAGGCAATGTGGAGAACAAACAAACACAATTCACAATACGTTTGAATATCTGTAAGATCAAACACTAAACGACAAACAAAATTAATATGAACAAGTGAAGAACAAGATGAACAATACTTGAAGGTAAATTTGCAGAAAGTAAAATGACACAAGTATTTGGAAAGGTTCGATCTGTTTAAAAGATCTACGTCCTTTACCAAGATGGTCAGTCTTGGATTTTGAATGGAGGTATATATTGATTCTTGAGTGTACAGATTACAGAGATGAAGTATTGAATCAACACCTACTTTCTATGAAGAATAAATCCTAGACTTAGACCAGTGTATCCTTTTGATTCAATCTAAGTGATTGATCAATTGGGGTGAGTGTGTGTGTAAGAATCTGAAGCTCTTTGAAATCTATATGATTTAGAGCCTAAAGAATCTTATGTGTTACAAGGCTTGAGATGACTTGAATGTTGCTGGAGATCTTTGAAGGTTTGAAGGTGAGTTATTTGAAGATTCAAAGGATTCTGGAAATCTTGAGTATGATCTTCAATCACCAAGTATTTTAACAGCAATTTCTCTCTTAGAATCTCAGCTTGTTTCAATGAAGAACTTAAGGGCTATTTATAGCCTTGAATGAGAAAGTAGCCGTTGGGAAATGCTTGGGCTCCAAGTTGAAGGACAGTGAGCTGTTGAATTCTGATTGGAGCTCAATCTGAGATTGTCCTTTTTGCAGATAAGAGGTGGTCCCACTTAGATGAATTAAAACTTGAATTACTTGGGATCCAAGTTCTGCAACGTTCTAAACTAACCATAGTTTGACCATGGTTAAGTTTAAACCAACTTGGGTTCTTGGACAACTTCTTCATTTGCGGTCAAGGCCTCACGGTCGAGTGACTTGCAGTCGAGGGTCAAATGTGACCTGTCAAGATATGCCACAAAGCTCACGGTTACTGACTTCCGGTCAAGTGATTCACGGTCAAGTGGTCTTCCACGGTCAGGTGGTCTACCACGGTCAAGGTCTTGACCACTAAATTCCAGACTTAGAAAATTTTCAGCCTATCAATCTAAAGGCTATACTATCAAAGTGGACTATTCTAAAAATGAAGTTTAACACTTCTTTACAATATATCCTAAAGTCCACAAAAAGATAAAATTAGGTTATGGGATCAATCAAATCTAGATAATAGGAGTGGTTTATAATAAGCATACCCAACACATAGGTTAAGCACTCTTATTATGGTAATGTTATCGATATTTATCTGAAACAAATTGATTAAATCTTGTGAATATCTATCTAACTAATCCCCATTTTTTTTCTCTCCTAAACTTTAGTGTTTCCATACATTCATCCGTTTTCAGCGTTATTTCCTCACCATTTTTTTCACCCGACTATTACACTATTCAATCAATATTGTTCCAAAAATTCCTTTAAAATTAAAATGTCACAATACATGTGTAACATATTTTTATTAGTTTAATAAAATTTAAATAAAGTACAGGGTTTAGTTCTTGGGCAAGAAAGATGTTTGTCACATTTAATAAAATTTAAAGGGAGAATTGAATCCTACAATTTCTTTATAGGTTATGTAATTAATACTCCCTCTGTCCCAGAAAGATAGTCTCATTTTGACTTTTTATGGTCAACAAAAAATAAAACTTTGACCAAACACTAGTATCAATCTAATCATTCTAGTGAAATTCTAAAAGTAGTAATTGATTAATCATTAAGTGATTTATCAATAACATATTTTAGAATTTTGTTGTGATGATTAGATTGATACCAATGTTTAGTCAAAGTTCAATTTTGTTTACCAAAAAAAGTCAAAATGAGACTATTTTTCTGGGACAGAGAGAGTAACAAATTACAGTCACGTACATTGCATTAATAAAAACACAGTACTTTTAAAAAATAAAATAAAAAATGTTGTATTGTTTTACATAATATTTTTTAAGATACTACTCTCTCCGTCTCAAAATCAAAATACATGTCGTTTTCGGAGATAATTTTTATCTCAAATTACTTGTCGTTTTACTATTTTAAAGTTTTTTCTATTGTTGTATACAAATTATCCATTATTAATGATAGTAAACTATATTTAATTGTCTAGATAATAGAATTACTTTAAGGGCATATGAGACTTTTTCACATGCATTAACTATATTTCTTAAAGAATTTACAAATGCTCAAAGTGATATCTATTTTAAAACAAAGGGACTAGTTTTTAGTGAAGAAATATTTATATATATAAAAAAAAACTTGAATGAAACTTTGAAAGATAATTGGTTAAATGGTTTATTTGTCTGGTTAAAAAAAAAATGTCAAATGGTGAGAAAAAAAAAATAGAAAAAGAAGGTTAAAACCGGATGAGTATAAAAAATGCTAGAATTAAGGAGAGGAAAAGGGGGAGATTAGTTAGATAGATACTTACAAGATTCAATTAGACTTTATTAGATAAAAGGCAATATTATTACCATAATAAAAGTGCTTAACCTATGCCCTAAAGGCATAGGATAGAAAAACCGATTATTTATTTTGAGAGATAAAAAACAAGTGTGACTTAACTATAGAAGAATATATTCTGGTTCTGGTTCTAAATATCGATAATGTCACATTCCACTTGTAGTTAATCAATCTTCTTGAAAGTGATAAGTAATAAATCTAAATTAAATAATTATAGCTCGTAGCTATAGTGCTAAACCCTTAAATAAATATTGATGAATTCCACTAAGGAAACAAAAATCTACAACCACTAAAACCATTTTCTCCTCAAAAGTCAACCAAATT
>JAOWBW010001622.1:0-124748 GCA_026119855.1 Campanula takesimana | reverse complement strand
TGGTTAGATAGTGGTCCTATGGTTCTAAATCCCTTCTTGATAGCGTTTCCCGAATTGGATCAAGTATGTGAAGTAAGTTGATTATCAATACTGGGGCATAATTAAGGAATATCATGAATTGGTATTGGGTCAGTTGGAACGTTACTAGCTAATTGGGTTATTATAATGGTAGTACCATTGAGCTTAAATATCATCAAGTCAATAAATGTATGCGTGAGAGACTAACTGGGTTTAGCTATTGAATTTAGAGTTCGTTGATTTCCTTTGGGTATATGAGCACGGATTATGACTTAAATGAGAGTTAAAGAAAATCTTTGAAGATGAAATTTGGATCGTTTTGCGGACTATTGAGACATTGAATGGTTTAGGCTTCAAGACCAGATTAATGAAGATGGAGAGTATAAACATAGATTAAGTGGACATTTGTACGAGGAATTTTGGGGTTGTATGGTGCTATTAATTTAAGGTGTTAACTCAAAGTGAAGCACTATAATGGTAATCCATAGAGATGTAGCCATTTCGATGAATATTGTGGAAATAGAAATTCATTTAGCCTTTTTATATTTTAAAGCTAATTAAGCTCGAGATGGTAATGTTTTGAAATTCTGGGGAATAATACTAAGTATGCGATTTACAAATGGAAGTACCTTTGCGGTGTTAGTTAAGGCTATGAATAAGGCGAGCTTGAGATATCTCGAGATAAGTATGGAAATAATTGGATTCTTCGATTTTGAGTACGGATTTCGATTAGTAAAGAAGATAACGATGGAATGATTCGGTTCGAGAGGTGATGTTATCGTAAGCATTATAAGGTTACCTTGTAGTGGGATAGATTGGACAATTGAGGAATTTGAGAAATGGCGGAACTACCGTATCCGTACCTATTTGGTCTTTCGGGTAAGTCCGTTAAAATTCGGGTCGATTTTCTTTAAGGGGGAGTGAATGTCACGACCCGAAAACTAGGCTCTATTTTATTAGTAATAAATAATTATTATTTATTTAATGCTTATTTTTTATTTAAATTATTATTTATTTAAATAATTATGTGTGCATTTTATGTTTCATCATAATTATGCTTAGCATTTTATGTGAGTCATTCGGGTTAGTGTAATATTGTTGGGTCTTAATTGTTAGCAGGGAGTGTAGTATTGTGTTAGTAGGCGGGGAAGGGCCTAAGTGTAACTTCGCTTTTAACTTCACCTTCTTCCTTCTTCTCCTTCTCCCTCACAAACTCATTCTCAGTATTCTCTCTCCTCTCCTCAAGAAAAAGGTAAACATTTCTCTCTTCATTTCCTCCATCTTCCTCTCATAATCTCTCATTTCTTAAAACATGAAATGTGTTTAGATCGTCGATAGGATCGTAGGAAGCCAAAAAGAATTGAAATCCATCAACTTTGAGATTTATCATGTAAGTCTTTCCCCCATTTTGATGTTAAAATGTTCATATCATGGTCATATAATGCTTTTGTTGTCATATTGAAGTTTGGATGAGGTTGCAATTTATTTGGAATTTATTTGGGTTTTGGTCAAAATGGTGATTTTGAATGTTGAAATTTGATTCTTGATTTGGTTGATTAAATGTGTTTAGGAGTCCTTTTAGACTTATAAGTTGGTTTGGTACATTAGTATGCTAGTGGAAAGTTGGATTTTGGGTGGAAATGTGTTTTGGGTATAAAAATGGAAGAACTCATGTTGTTCTTCCCGATTCTGGCGATTCCGGCATATTGGGCGACCGCCCAAAATAGTTATGGGCGACCGCGCATCTTTCTGAGAGTTTTTGTTCTTGTTTTGAGGCACTTTGGGCGACCGCACAACCCATCTTGGGCGGCCGCACAGATCTCTGAAAAATGTTGTTGAACTCTTTGTGTAATCGTTTGCATCTTTATGGTGATTAATTGGTGTGGTTCCCTACTTTGGAACCTTAAGTTGTTATTCATGCTAAAATTATTACTTAGCATTAATTAGAAGCCAGCTGGCATATTTGTTGCATCGGGCGATGGGAAGGATTATAATGGCAAAGCCAAGTCCATTATAATGTTGACCATTGTTTTGCCCTTACTTACCCTTCTCCAGATTGGCCTTGGAAAGGATAAGTCAGCGTTCCTTTGTGAATGCATCTGGCTAATGGGCATGACTTTGTGTCATGGTCCTTGTCCCTTGTGACACTTTTATGATTTGGTTCCGGTACCGGGGTTTTCTCTTCGAGCTTTCATGCTGCTATGAAGATGTTGATTGTTGATTATTGAAGCTGCTGCAGCGATCCTTTATTTGGATGTTCCGGTTTGGAAAACCTTGGCTATGTATCCACTTATGAGTGTTTATTTCAGCTTTATGTGTTGCATGTTGAGCTGGTCGTTATTTCCAACCGGTATGGGACGGTTGGCGATAGGGAGCCTCTCATTTGTTGTTATATGTTTATTTATATGATTGACTATTGGATGTTACTGTTCGACAGCATGCCACTTATTATTCCGCTGCTATCTATCTTATGTTAATTGCTATTGGTCATTGCATATTAGCATGTCATGTAGTTGCATTAGTAACTTACTGAGATTTATTCTCACCCCGTTTCTTGTTTCAAATTGTTTTCCTTAACCCCCCCCCCCCAGGAGGAAAAAGGATTAGGATTCGCGGTTCGAGGAGGACGTCGAGAGGATTGAGATCTTGGGGCAGGTTGTTATGGATCGGTTTACATTATTTAAATGTTTAACCTTTTGGGGATAGTTATACCCTTTATTGACGTCATTAAGAATTGTATATTTTATTCTTTTGGGTATAAGCTGTGGAGCTTATGTTAGACGTACTTTGTTGATTTAAACTTGGATTTGTAAAACCTTGTGTTATCATCTTTGGGTTCAAAATGGAATTTTTAACTTCTATATTTTAGAGTTTTGGTTTTAAGTCGACGTCCAGCTCGCGATCTCGGGCCGCTGGGTTCGGGGTCGCGACAGTTGGTATCAGAGCTATGGTTTAGCTCTAAGTATAAGTCTAGGTGGACTAGTATGACCTAGGAGGGTAGTTGTGTTCGGAGTGAGTAACGATGAGTATTTTATGCAGGTATTTGTTGTGATGGCTAGAAGAAGATCGGGTGAAAGTTCTAGTGGGACTCAGAATCAGAATGGTCTATGGGAAGAAAACCGTGCAGTGTTCCAGGGCAGGTTTGAAGCGGCCGTGAAAGCAATTCGTGACCAAGGGTCGAGAGAGGAACATGTAGCACCTCCGCGGTATGGGTTGGAGCAGTTCTTAAAGTTGAAACCAAGTGAGTACGACGGTGAGCCTGATGTGAAGAAGGCCAAGCTATGGATAGAATCGATGGAGAAAATCTACGAGGTCTTTGGATGTACTGATGAGGATAGGGTTCTGTTTTCAGCTTATAAGCTCGTGGGGACTGCGAAACATTGGTGGAAGGCACTGAAGACCAGTTGGGATGCGACTCTTGTACCATATCCTTGGGAGTGGTTCGTGAGGAAATTCAAGGATCATTTTATCTTTTTAGTAAATCAAAACCGGAAGGAGATCGAGTTCCTCAGCTTGGAGCAAGGCATGATGTCAGTAGCACAGTACTCGGCTAAGTTCACAGAATTAGCCAGGTGTTGTGAATACCTTGTGCGGACCGAGGAGCAGAAAGCGATGAGATTGATTAGGGGTTTGAAGACAGCTATTAGGACTCAACTTTTTAGCCCAAAGAATTCAACCTTTTCAGGATGCGGTGGATCGAGCCTACTTGATTGAGCAGGATATTTGGGAACACAAAAGGAAGACTGAGATGGTTAACCCGGGTAAGCAAGGAGGGCAGAGTAAGTCACAACAGCAACATTCGGATAACATAGGTAATTCTGGAGTGCAAACTCGATTCAGAAGGCAACTTCAAGGGCAACCAACAGTAAGAAATCAAGGTTCTTATAAAGGGACACGAAATGGGAAAGTCTGCAGCTTCTGTCAGAGGAAAGGACACTCAGAAGACAAGTGTTGGAAGAAGCAAGGAAAATGTGTGAATTGTGGTCAGTTGGGGCATTTTGTGAGGGATTGTCTTAGGGGCAGATATCAACCATCCGGGAGTGGCACTGGTACTGCACAAGGTCAGAAGAGAGATGCTTCGGGGAACCCTAAGGTATAGGGCAGAGTAATTGCGACCGATCAGCACTCACCAGGTAAAGGATAATTTCAGGAAGCATTATTTGCGTCGTGAGAGCGAGCGCGTGCATTTTAGGGTCATCGCATTTATGTGTTTCTGTGCATTTAGTTGCATTTATTTCTTCTGAGTCTTTGACTTATGTGTTGTAGGTGTCTACTCCTATGGAGGAGTTTAGGGTGTCTGATGAAGTCTTATGTGCTTATGATGTGCTTAAGTATGGTTGTGTCTCACCTGCTAAATTAGCCATGTTGCTATTACAAGATTTTGATGTTACTATTGCTTTAATCTATTGTTGTAGGGGATTGTTATATTCTCCATTCCTAGTTTCTTAAAACTGTTTGAGACCGTTCCTTTGGGTGGAGTTATACCTATCTTTTCTTAATTGAAATCCGAGTATTTAGTTTCGGTCAATTTGTTGGGTGTATATATCATTAGTAAGATTTTCATTTTCTTCCGAATAGTACTTAGTGTTCGAGGAGAAGCTTGGGGTTAAATTGCATTGTTGTGGTACAAGGTTGTAGTACTAATATTTAGATCAATAGCCATATAGTATCGGTTGAGTTATAGGAGTTGAGGATTCACTGAGGATCTCTTGAAGGAAATTTTGGTCACTTTAAGTGCATCTCCGTGAATGTATCGGGATGGATTAGCATGAGAGGTGTACGATTTGTTATGGATGATGAGTTTGTTACAGGAGTTATAATCATTAGTGGTGGTAAGCGTGTTAAGTTAGAAATGACTAAGTACATTTTGGGAGAGTAATAATTTCTTGATTTATGTTAAAGGCATTTTGAAATTTTGGTTAGATAGTGGTCCTATGGTTCTAAATCCCTTCTTGATAGCGTTTCCCGAATTGGATCAAGGGTATGTGAAGTAAGTTGATTATCAATACTGGGGCATAATTAAGGAATATCATGAATTGGTATTGGGTCAGTTGGAACGTTACTAGCTAATTGGGTTATTATAATGGTAGTACCATTGAGCTTAAATATCATCAAGTCAATAAATGTATGCGTGAGAGACTAACTGGGTTTAGCTATTGAATTTAGAGTTCGTTGATTTCCTTTGGGTATATGAGCACGGATTATGACTTAAATGAGAGTTAAAGAAAATCTTTTGAAGATGAAATTTGGATCGTTTTTGCGGACTATTGAGTACATTGAATGGTTTAGGCTTCAAGACCAGATTAATGAAGGGATGAGAGTATAACATAGATTAAGTGGACACTTTGTACGAGGAATTTTGGGGTTGTATGGTGCTATTAATTTAAGGTGTTAACTCAAAGTGAAAGCACTATAATGGTAATCCATAGAGATGTAGCCATTTCGATGAATATTGTGGAAATAGAAATTCATTTAGCCTTTTTATATTTTTAAAGCTAATTAAGCTCGAGATGGTAATGTTTTGAAATTCTGGGGAATAATACTAAGTATGCGATTTACAAATGGAAGTACCTTTGCGGTGTAGTTAAGGCTATGAATAAGGCGAGCTTGAGATATCTCGAGAATTAAGTATGGAAATAATTTGGATTCTTCGATTTTGAGTACGGATTTCGATTAGTAAAGAAGATAACGATGGAATGATTCGGTTCGAGAGGTGATGTTATCGTAAGCATTATATAAGGTTACCTTGTAGTGGGATAGATTGGACAATTGAGGAATTTGAGAAATGGCGGAACTACCGTATCCGTACCTATTTGGTCTTTCGGGTAAGTCTCGTTAAAATTCGGGTCGAATTTTCTTTAAGGGGGAGTGAATGTCACGACCCGAAAACTAGGCTCTATTTTATTAGTAATAAATAATTTTATTTATTTAATTGCTTATTTATTTATTTAAATTATTATTTATTTAAATAATTATGTGTGCATTTTATGTTTCATCATAATTATGCTTAGCATTTTATGTGAGTCATTCGGGTTAGTGTAATATTGTTGGGTCTTAATTGTTAGCAGGGAGTGTAGTATTGTGTTAGTAGGCGGGGAAGGGGCCTAAGTGTAACTTCGCTTTTAACTTCACCTTCTTCCTTCTTCTCCTTCTCCCTCACAAACTCATTCTCAGTATTCTCTCTCTCTCTCCTCAAGAAAAAGGTAAACATTTCTCTCTTCATTTCCTCCATCTTCCTCTCATAATCTCTCATTTCTTAAAACATGAAATGTGTTTAGATCGTCGATAGGATCGTAGGAAGCCAAAAAGAATTGAAATCCATCAACTTTGAGATTTATCATGTAAGTTACTTTTCCCCCATTTTGATGTTAAAATGTTCATATCATGGTCATATAATGCTTTTGTTGTCATATTTGAAGTTTGGATGAGGTTGCAATTTATTTGGAATTTATTTGGGTTTTGGTCAAAATGGTGATTTTGAATGTTGAAATTTGATTCTTGATTTTGGTTGATTAAATGTTGTTTAGGAGTCCTTTTAGACTTATAAGTTGTTTTGGTACATTAGTATGCTAGTTGGAAAGTTGGATTTTGGGTGGAAATGTGTTTTGGGTATAAAAATGGAAGAACTCATGTTGTTCTTCCCGATTCTGGCGATTCCGGCATATTGGGCGACCGCCCAAAATAGTATGGGCGACCGCGCATCTTTCTGAGAGTTTTTTGTTCTTGTTTTGAGGCACTTTGGGCGACCGCACAACCCATCTTGGGCGGCCGCACAGATCTCTGAAAAATGCACATTTTGTTAAATTGTGTGACTAAAGAATGCGTTGTGATCCAAATCTTGGGTGTCCCCCTAGTCGACCTTAGTGATCATTGTAGTGCACTCTAGTGATAGAATTGGGTCCCTTGTGATCAAGTTTGTGTTTGAAATTAATTAAGTGTTAATTGGGATTTGGAACGTCTTAATGAGGTATCGTTGGTTTGACTTATCTTTGCGAAGATCATCTGGTATAAGTTTGGGCATCTTATGATGTGTTCGTGGTTGTTCCAATCGAATTGATTTTCGAGTAAGACTTGGTCTAGGTTTTAGGCGATGTCCCATAGTACCTAGAGGGTTGTGGTTGAACACCAAAGTGTATTCATTCTGATTCCTACTTTGGAATTTCAGGTGTGATGAGATGGTTGAGTTCATAGTCCTAGTACATCTTTATGAGTAAACGTTTAGGATAATTTTGGGTTATAGTCGTTGTACTATTTGCGAGCGACCGTTTGGGTTGTGATCTTTATGATTAACTCGTGGGTATCATCTTTGGAATGTATCTGGTATGGTTTCTCTTTATGAAATTACGGTACTCTAATAATCATTGTTGTTGTGCTCTTTATGAGAAATTCCGCTTATCGTTGTTGTGCTCTTTTATGAGAAACTTCTTGTGTTCGTTGTTGTTGAACTCTTCATGAGTAATCGTTTGCATCTTTATGGTGATTAATTGGTGTGGTTCCCTACTTTGGAACCTTAAGTTGTTATTCATGCTAAAATATTATTACTTAGCATTTAATTAGAAGCCCAGCTGGCATATTTGTTGCATCGGGCGATGGGAAGGATTATAATGGCAAAGCCAAGTCCATTATAATGTTGACCATTGTTTTGCCCTTACTATACCCCTTCTCCAGATTGGCCTTGGAAAGGATAAGTCAGCGTTCCTTTGTGAATGCATCTGGCTAATGGGCATGACTTTGTGTCATGGTCCTTGTCCCTTGTGACACTTTTATGATTTGGTTCCGGTACCGGGGTTTTCTCTTCGAGCTTTCATGCTGCTATGAAGATGTTGATTGTTGATTATTGAAGCTGCGCAGCGATCCTTTATTTGGATGTTCCGGTTTGGAAAACCTTGGCTATGTATCCACTTATGAGTGTTTATTTCAGCTTTATGTGTTGCATGTTGAGCTGGTCGTTATTTCCAACCGGTATGGGACGGTTGGCGATAGGGAGCCTCTCATTTGTTGTTATATGTTTATTTATATGATTGACTATTGGATGTTACTGTTCGACAGCATGCCACTTATTATTCCGCTGCTATCTATCTTATGTTAATTGCTATTGGTCATTGCATATTAGCATGTCATGTAGTTGCATTAGTAACTTACTGAGATTTATTCTCACCCCGTTTCTTGTTTCAAATTGTTTTCCTTAACCCCCCCCCCCCCAGGAGGAAAAAGGATTAGGATTCGCGGTTCGAGGAGGACGTCGAGAGGATTGAGATCTTGGGGCAGGTTGTTATGGATCGGTTTACATTATTTAAATGTTAACCTTTTGGGGATAGTTATACCCTTTATTGACGTCATTAAGAATTGTATATTTTTATTCTTTTGGGTATAAGCTGTGGAGCTTATGTTGACTACTTTGTTGATTTTGGATTTGTAAAACCTTGTGATCATCTTTTGTATGGAATTTTTAACTTCTATATTTTAGAGTTTTGGTTATAAGCTGTGGAGCTTATTTAGACGTTTGGTTGTATTTTAAAAATTGGGTAAAACCTTGTGGTTATCTTTATTTTGTAGTTCAAATATTTAATTTTTAACTTGTATATGTTTTTACATGTTTTATAGCGGTTTTGTATTTCAATTAATGTAAAACCCTAAAAAAGTGTTACAATTGAGAAAAAAAGGGTTACATTCATTTATTATAAAATGTAACATTAGTTTAGTTCTCTATCTTATGTTACCTTTAATCAATTTCAGCAAAATTGTGGTACATTTTTGGAAAAAAAAAAAAAAAGTGTTACATATGAGAAAAAAGTGTTACATTTCTTTACAAAAAGTGTTACTTTTGCTGGCGAGCAAAAAATGGCCGGGAAAAAAAAGTTGGAAGGCAAAAAAAAAACGGCTTGGCTGTCTGTGAGCCGTCTCACAGGAGACGGCCCCCTAACAAAAACCAGGAACTAGAATAGCAAGACTGAAGAACAACGAGGCTTGCACTTGAAACACAAGTGCAAAAAATGAAGATGTGCTTTTTATATTGCTTTAATAGACTCTAATTTCAATCATTAAGAAAGAACAAGTTTAAATTTTTATTTTAAATTGCAAATATGCAAACAACATCTTCCTTCATTTAGATATTCAAAGTCATGTGAGCTAAACAGAGTCCAACGAAAATACTGAAATACTAAAAACCAAGAATGGCAACTAACCAGAACCCAAAGAAGTGCCACCGAAACTCATGTTGATCAAAACAGAAACCCCACCAGCTACCGCAGCAATCAAGAATAAAATCTGCAACAAAGAAACCCCAGAAGACGTCTTCATCTATATATAAAAAGTCCTTAAAGTCAGCAACGAACAAATCATCATCACATAATTTAGCTATGTCTATAGACAACCAATTGGAAAAGATGATTCAATTCAATCAAAAAAAAAAAAAAAAAAACCTGAAACAGCTGAACCACAAATGAACAATACCCATATTAGTACCTCATATAAAGATCAATACCCAATTCTTGAAAAAGTCTCAAATGTACAGATAACCCATCTGTGAACAACACTTTCCACTAAATCAAACACACAATCGGGAGGAAATTTCTCAATTGTATGATGAACCGATGACTAATAAACCTAATTGATAAACAAAAGAGCGATTCATTTCACTCAACACCCAATTGGGAAACAAGAAAAACAGTTGAATATATATAGTATAGATGAATCATCATCATGATGTAGCATACAAAAAAGGGAGCGTGAATAGGAACATGTCCAAATGAAAAGGATCTGGGGAAAAAATTAGGGATTTTGATGACGGACCTGCTGATGATGAATGACACTAAGTCTAAGGAGGAGATTTCGTTCTTACTGCTTTGTTGTTGTTGGATGGATTGAATTTGAGGATTGGAGAGTCGCCTTTTCTGTTTCTCCTGCTTCAGCGCGCATACTCTCTCACACACACACTGTGTGTTGGTTTCGATTTATACGACGTGGTGAGATGAACTCTTGCAACGATTGGGTTGAACTTCTGGCACGGTTGCAAATGTATATCGATTTGAGTCGAGTGGGCTCCAGTTCCAATTCTAAGGGAGAGAAGTGGAAAAAAATAAAAGTCCCGTCTTACTTTTTCCTTTTTTTAAACAAAATTTTTTTTTTTTTATAACAATATCGTGTAAAATGCTTTCAAACAAAAAACAAAATCGTATAAGACCAAGTCCAATAAGGGGGTTGAGGGAGGGGGTTGAATGGGAGTCAACTAGTTGACATGGTGCAATAAGGGGTTGAGAGGAGGGGGTTGAAGGGGAGGAGTTGAAAGTGTTCAACCTAGTTGAGAAATTCTGGTGGGGCCCAAGAAAATCCACGTGGCGGCATAGTATTGGCTAGCACAAGGAGAGTGCACAACACCTCCCATTTAGGCGAGTTTGCTGGGCTTTTTTTTTTTTTTTTTTTTTTTTTTTTTTTTTAAAGATTTATATTTTCGGATTAATTTTTTATCTCAAATTTTTTAGCTCAATTATTTCATAGTAAATTGATTTTTTTATAAAAAAAAAAAATCACCAAAATTTATCATTTTTTTTATCTATAAATTGATGTAAGTTTCATTTGATTTGGACACCAAAAAAAAAATCCTCTTTTCTCAATATAAATTTTTCAATTATATTTTATTAACCCTTATTTAAAAAAATTCAACATCTTTTTAAGTGTGAAGTATTTTTTTAATAATAATTATCATCATTTTTAATATTTATTTAAAAAATTAATTAAGTGTGAAGTATTTTTAAATTATAAATGATATAATAATAATTATTATTTATTAATCATAAAAATAAAGATTATAAATAAATAAAAAGTAGTGGGGTATAGAATGATGAGTTGGGAGGAGTTGAATTTTAAACTAAACTAGCTTATTGTGAGGGGTGTAGTTGAGAGGGTAGTTGAATGATTAAGTGGATGGAGAGAGAAGATGAGGTGTCGTGATATTAAGGTACTTGAATGTTTTTAGGGGGTTGAGTTATTGGACATGGCCTAAGATGATCAAACATTAAATCTCACGATTGCTTTTTTTTTTTTTTTTTTTTTTTTTTTAAATCTCTAGGCCTAAACCATTCATTTAAAAACGACAAAAACTTGGGTGAGTACACTCCAACCCGTCTCATGGGTGAGACGAGTCATTTTTTTTGACCCATTACCCGACCCACAACCCTGCTCCAGGACCCATGGGGGGACCCTGCCACGTGGCAGCCCCTCATTGGCCGGAATTTTTTTTTTTTTTTTTTTTTTAATTTTTATATTTTTTTTTTGGTTTTATTTCGGTTTGTGAAAAGTAATAGTTACCATCTCTTAAAGTAATAGTTACCATCTCTTAAAGTAATAGTGTTTTTTCTATGTTTTCTTCGTTTGCCAAAAGTAATACTTATTATAACTAAAATGTAACAAACGTGTTATTTATATGTAATAGTATTTGTACATAATTGTAATACATATGTATAGATATCTATATGTTTTTAAACAATAAGTTACAATGAGGTCAAATTTATCATGATACATGTAAAAGTATTACATTATCTATAGAAATCTGTTACACTTTCGTCAATCAAAGTGTTACATTTACTTGTATAAACTTACTATTACATTCATATACATAAGTTATTACTTTTCAAATGGGTAAAAACGAGCTTTTGTTTTTTTAAAACAAGTATTACGTTTACTTATGAACAATGTTACTTTAAGAGATGGTAACTATTATTTTTTGCTAAACCACTGAAAAGCCGGAAAAAAAAATATAAAAACTCAAAAGAATTTTTTTTTTTCGGCCAATGGTGGGTTGCCACGTGGCGGGTTCGGCCCATGGGTCATGGGGCGACCCGTCTCATGCATGAGACGGATCCCCTTGTTCTCATGGGAGACCACCTCATGAATAAAACATATTCATATTTTTTTTTAAATAAATTTTTTGCCAAAGGGTTTGTGCCCAACCGACATCTTGAGCAGGTTTAAGTATTTCCGTCGTAGAGGTCATGGGTTCGATACCCTTGCTGGCTAGAATTGAATTAGGTGGTTTAAGATTTTTTTTAAAAAAAATTGTATAAATGTAAAATGTTTACTAAATGGAAATGCTCACACTCAACACGCCTATTTGAAGGACTAAGAGACATCTTTTGAGCATTTAAAATTAGGGCTGGCATGGTTGGTATACCTGCTGTTTTTTTCATGTACCGTGTACCAACCAAGTTTAAGTTGGTACACTAAAATAAGTATCAATACCAACCGTCAAAGTCGGTATACCAACTTAATTGGTACGGTTGGTACTAAACTCCTACCAAACACGAATTGACTCCAAAATTAAAAAGTCCAAACATTAATCAGATAGTTTTTCGAAGTCTTGAGAAAATAATTAAACAATACAAAGTCATAATATTACTTTAACTAGCATTTAGGACGAAGGAAATAACATCCATCTAAATATTATTCTTTTAATGCACCAGTAGAAAGACAAGTCCTCTCTTTTGTTATATAAGGCTGAAAAATAAAAAATAAAGAAAGTACATTCAACGCATTTAACATTCAGCCTGCATTGCTTTTTCCATTTTTCCCTAATCTGACTATCAACTCAATATTCCACTTCCATTCAACTGAGAACCGAGAATGAACCTGAATTAAGATATTTGGTGTTAGATTAAATTAAATTTTAGTATTTTTTATATGTTTTTTAATTAAATATATAATGAAAATTATTTTTATAAAAACATAATCGGTACATGGTATACCAACCAAACTTAAATATGTGTACCGTGTACCAACCAAGTATGAAGAATCGGTACGGTAGTACCGTACCAAACTTTCGGTATACCAAACATATTGGTACAGTTGGTACTCGGTAGATTGGTTTAGTTTGGTACAAATGGCCAGCTCTATTTAAAACTCCCTTCAATTTGATATGTGGTAGATTTTATGGTTCGTCTGAAACCAAAAGTTAGGTTCATTGCCGCACACACTCTAATGTTTCCATAAACTCAATAGTACATGTATCGACACTTGTAAAATATATACTAACATTCAATAACTTATGTGTTGTTGACAAAGCACTAGCACTAAAAAACACAAGCATTGAAACGCTTTAATATGCATGCATGCAGTGACACTGGGAAATCATTTCCATTGACACTCTTTGTTGAGCGCCAGTGAGAGTGTTCATTTAATGTTAGTGGTAGTGTTTATTGAGCACTAGTGATAGTATTTTGAGTTTAGTGATAGTGTTTTTTAGTTTAATGTTCAGAATTCACTTGGATTCATTATATAATTAGCAGTGAATTCAAGTGCAATGATGAAAATACAATTGGATTCAGTAGATAATTAGCCACTGAATCCAAATGCAATGTTCAAAATATATATATATATATATATATATATATATATATATATAAACATATTTTATAAAACAATGATAAGAAATGGGTTAGTTTTATCAAAAACAAAAATAAAACTTTATCAAACAAAGATTAGGTTTTTAGGACATGAGATAACCAATAATACTTTAATACCAATACAAAGATCTATAGATTTTGCTGACAAATTCCCAGATGAGATAAAAGATAAAAATCAATTACAAAGATTCCTAGGATCATTAAATTATATAGCAGATTTCTTTCCTAAATTAAGACAAATTTGTAAACCACTCTTTGATAGATTAAAAACAAATCCAAAACCATGGACAAAAGAGCATACTAATGTTGTTAAACAAATCAAACTACATGTTAAAAGATTACCATGTTTAACTATATGTGATCCTAATGCCCCTAAGACAGTAGCCACTGATGCCTCAGAAATATTAAAAAACCCAACAAAATCATACAATGCAAAAAACATTTACGAATATATATATATATATATATATATATATATATATATATATATATATATATATATATATATATATATATATATATATATATATATATATATATATATATATTAAAGTTGGTGAGGAGAGTTGTGGGTTTGATATGTGTACATGTTTTAGTAAAAGCTTGAATTTGGAGAAGCCACATCAACATCATCCTAAAATGTAATGACTTTTGATATTCTCATTCTTAGCTAATACTATTAGTTAGTTAACTATTACTATTAATAGTATAATTAATAGTATAAGTGAACTATTACTCCCTCTGTCCCTCTTTAAGGTTCTTACTTTCTTTTTTGGTTTGTCTCAATTTAAGGTTCTTACTTTACTTTATTACCTAAAATGGAAAGTAGGACCCACTTGTCATTCTCACAACAAAAACTCCCTACCCACTTTCTCTCTCCTACTTTACTTTTCATACTCACAATATTTACTTTTTATTAATCTCCGTGTAAAGTCAAAGTAAGAACGTTAATTTAAGACGGAGGGAGTACTATTAATAGTATAAGTTAACTATTACTATTAATAGTATAAGTTAACCATTACTATTAATAGTATTAGATAACAATATTAGTTACAATACAAGTTAAATATTACTATTAATAGTATTATTTAACTATAATAGTTACTATATTAGTTAACTATTACTATTAATAGTATTAGTTAACTATAATAGTTACTATATACAATATAAGTTAATTATTACTATTAATAGTATTAGTTAACCATAATAGTTACTTTATAAGTTATTTTTTACTATTAATAGTATTGGTTAACTACAATAAGCTACATACATTAACTATTACTATTATTAGTATTAGTTAATTATATAAGTTATAATATAAGTTAGATTATTAATTTTTAATATTAATCATAATATTTACTATATCAATTAACTATTACTATTAATAATATTATTTTATTATAATAATTATATTAATAATTATTATTATATAGATTAATCATTGCTATTAATATATATTAACTATTATTATCAATAGTATTAATTAATTATAATAGTTATTATAATAATAGTAATCATATAGATTAATTTTTATTATTAATAGTATTAGTTAAAATGATGGTTAATATATTAGTTAACTACAGTTAAAATATTTTTTAAGACATAGTATTGGTTTCCCGTGCAGAGCACGGTTACTCGCTAGTACACATGAATACAGTAGATAATTAGCAATTGATTCCAAGTGAAATATTCAAAATACACATGAATTCAGTACAAAATCCATGTGTATTTACTACTCAATCCAAGTACAATGTTGAAAATACAGTTGGAATCAGTAGATAATTAGCTACTGAATCCAAGTGCAATGTTCAAAATACACATGGATTCAGTTTTAAATCTATATATATATATATATTAATGTTGGCCAAAAGAGCTATGGTATTGATATGTGGACAAACAATGGAGAAAGCTTGCATTTGAAGAAGCCACATCAACAACATACTAATAAATAAGTGACTTTTCATTTTCTTAGTATTAGCTAATAATAATAGTTACAAAAAAGGGTAACTATAATAGTTAACTATTATAGTAACTATTACTATTAATAGTAATAGTTAACTATTAGTAATAGTTACTATTATAGTTAACTATATTAGTTAACTATTACTATTAATAGTATTAGTTAACAATATTAGTTACAATACAAGTTAAATATTACTATTAATAGTATTAGTTAACTATAATAGTTACTATTATAGTTAATTATATTAGTTAAATATTACTATTAATAGTATTAGTTACTACTATATTAGTTAACTATTACTATTAATAGTATTAGTTAACTATAATAGTTACTATATAGCTAATTATTACTATTAATAGTATTAGTTAACCATAATAGTTACTTTATAAGTTATTTTTTACTATTAATAGTATTGGTTAACTATAATAGGCTACATACATTAACTATTACTATTATTAGTATAAGTTGATTATAATAGTTATTATATAAGTTAGATTATTAATTTTTAGGACATATTAATTAATCATAATAGTTACTATATCAATTAACTATTACTATTGATAATATTATTTTATTATAATAATTATATTAATAATTATTATTATATAGACTAATCATTGCTATTAATGTATATATTAACTATTACTATCAATGGTATTAATTAATTATAATAGTTATTATAATAATAGTAATCATATAGATTAATTTTATTATTAATAGTATTAGTTAAAATGATGATTACTATATTAGTTAACTATAGTTAAAAGACATAGTATTGGTTTCCGTGCAGAGCACGGGTTACCCGCTAGTCTGCATGGATTATGTTAAAGATATGAGTTTGAAAGATAAGTCAGAGTAGAAATTGTTGGGTTTCAGAGTAACATGCGCAGCGGAATATAGCAATTAAAATTTTAAGAAACCCAAAACCATGGATCCGTTCATATGATTAAATCAAATACAACATAATGAATAGAGGAAAAAACTAACCCTTGATGACTATCAAAGTTTTCTTTGGTCTTGGTGGAGAAAATTGAAGTTTTATCACGAACAAAATCACGAACTTTGTAGATGATAAAATTCACCCTCTAGCGGTGTCCACACTTCGAACGAATATCAAGAGGCTCCTTGATCTTGGTTGCTAGACCAATAATTATGAAACACACTTTCACAATTTAATAAAGAACTATATGGAATTTATTTGTGAATTATTTTGTTCCTCAATCAATGATATCTTAGAACAAAATAAAATCTCTCTCAAATTCTTTGAGACTCACAAAAGCACTTGTAAGGATGGTCTGGCTGAATTGGGGTTTTTATACACAATTAAGACCTATTCCAAATAGGTAACTTGTGCCAAAAACCTTTCCTAATCGAATTAGGAATTTTTCAGCCGCCAGACCGAGCGCCCGCCTGGTCCAACCCAGGCGCCCGCTTATTTGATCAGAAGGTCCAGTCCTTTCAGAACTGATTCAAGCGCCCGCCTGGTCCAACCCAAGCGCCCGCTTGGTTGACCAGGAAGCCCAGAATCTTTCCAGAAATTCCTTTGAGGTCCTTCGACCCTAAATTCCAATATAGTCCACTTATTTAAGATTCGTTCTATTGTGTGTGACCCTCTAGGATTATACTAAGTTGGCAATGGGCTCAAACATGAAACCATAAGATATGATTAGGTTCTAGCAAACCGTCATACCTACCTAAATAGTATAACTAGATACAAGTTCGCATTCCTTTAGAATATGTCACAATCCTTTTGTCCACGATGTCATTGAACACAAGTCATGGTCAAACAGTCAACTTGTCTTGTTCAATACTTTTTCGATTCTGAATATGTTGATAATTCAAATGCTATTGATCCAATCAATCCATTTGAGTCCGGCCGAACATTTCATCAACATCATTCCTTCGAGGGGCCCAAGCTTAACATCTTTCCGTGGAGGGACAAATCCATTTAGCTTATTATTCTTCCCAACGGTAATCCGATTATGCCAATCATACCCTTTATAACTACCGTGTTAAGGTAGCGTTTGAATATGTCAAACACAATGTTCATCAAGTGGAAGACTATAATAACTTCATGTCTAAGGATTCGAATGACATAACTAATATGAGATATATGTACGACATAGACCATGACATAAATCGCATACAGCGGGTCATGTCCAGTACCTTGTTCCAAACAAGTACCCATAAATCTAACATGATCATCCCATGATCATTTAGCCTTTATACTAGTGCTTAACAAGTACTAGGGACGGGGATTATTATAAGTAAACATGAACAACAATAATAATCAAAACATCTCTTTATTGATATGAAATAAATGATAACAATTACAACGTTTATTAAACGTGCCTAGGGCACCACTACCAACAGAAATTAAGACAAAGAAAGAAGGTTCAGCCGGAGAACGACTCGCGCTCGTCAGCACGAGTTATGCCCAAACTAATCAGCGTGAGTGGAGGGTTTTGGGCGAGTCGCGTGCTCGAGTGGAAAGGCAGAGAACGACTCGTCCCTGACGGCAGACGTGTCCAATTTAAACCGGGAACCGGCTAACCGTCGGTTATCAACCGGTCAAAACCGGCCAACCGATTAACCGGCAACCACCTCAACCGTGAACCATCGGTTAGCCGGTCCGGTTAAGGTTAATGAATTTCAAAACCAGCCAACCGCCGGTTACTAACCGGTTATTAACCATATTCAAAAACTGGCGGTTATAACCGCCTAACGGCTATATTTTGAAATTTACACCAGCGCCCCCCAGGTTTGACACACGTGCACTGTCCCAAAAACGGCTAGTTTTCAAACTGGCCGTTAGTTTCCGTTAACTGGCGACCATAAATGAAGAAAAAAATTGTGAAAAATTGCTTACATATAAATACCCCCTCCCTCCTAGCATTTTATTTCCACACCTTCTCTCTACTCTTTCTCTCTCCACTAATTCCTAAGTCTCTCACACTCTCTCATTCATTTCCAGTTAGTTTGCAGAATTTCAGTCAATTTTCTAACAATTTCCAGTTAGTTTTCTAACGAAATCACTTTTCTAATTTATTCCGAAAATTCCAGTCACTTTTTTAACCATTTGCAGTTAATTTTCAGAATTCCAGTCAGTTTTTTGACATTTTCAGTTAGTTTTTTTTTAACAAAATCTGTGTTTTTCATCATTTTCAGTCAGTTTTTTAGTAATTTCCAGTCAGCTTTTTTTTAACAAAAATGGCCTCATCTCGAAGGAGCGGCAAGGAACATGTTGATTCTTCCTCCTTTAACCCAGATTTTGAGCAACATTTGGACGAAAGTGAGCAACATGTTGAAGAAAATGTAGTTCAAAGTGGTAGGGGCGGCCGAGGCCGAGCTCGGGGCGTGGGAAGAGGTGGTCGAGGTCATCGTTAACAACGAGAATCCAAATCCGACACTTTTACGATCCATTTCCGAAAAGTACAACTTCACCCTGATGACTTTATACATTTTCAAGCGGAATGCAACTATTGTAGCAAAACTTACTCGTTTCACAAAAGGTGGAGGGCATGGAACATTGAACTTCCACATGAGAACAACACATCCCGAGAAACTTGGGATTGAGAGTGATCAAACTCAATTACAATTTACTCAACCTAAGACCCAAGGTACGTCTTCGGTCTTATTTAAGTTTAATAATGTCGTTTATAGGAAAGAATTGTGCAAATTTGTGTGTGTTAAAGGGCTTCCTTTTAACTTTGCGGATGATGATTTTTTTAAACGGTTTATTAGAGTTTCTTTAAATCCCGCCGCCTCCAAAGTATCACGTACGACTCTCGTACGCGATATTAAAAAGGTGGTTTTGGAATATAAATATTTTTTAATTGATGTTTTAACAAAATTAGATCAAAGAGTTTCAATTTGTGCCAATGGTTGGAGTGATCATTGGCAAAGAAATAGTTATTTGGGTGTTACATGCCATTGGATCGATAATTCATGGACTATCCAAAAAAGATTAATTGCATATGAAAGTTTTGAACCGCCTCATTCCGCAGAAAATATTTGTAGAAAGTTGCACGCCATTTTGGCAAAGTATGGTATTTTGCATAAAATATTTAGTATTTCATTCGACAACGCTAGTGTTAATACCGCTAGTATACCGGAGTTGATGCAAATTTGTCAACCCTCACTTGGGGGTAAGTATTTTCATATTAGATGTTTATGTCATATCATAAATTTATATGTTAAAGATGGTTTGGATGCGTTAGAGCAATGTGTTAAACCCATTAGAGATGCTCTTTATTTTATTGCAAATAAAAAATAAAATTACAAGAAAATTGATCAAATATTTACAAAGTAAGGGTCTTCCCGAAAAATATTTTTCTATGGATGTTCCGACTAGGTGGAATTCTACCTATAAAATGTTAATTGATGGTTTTGAGTATAAAGAGCATCTCATGGATTTTTTTTTCTTACTATGGGCTATGACATTCCTTTATTTGCTTATCAACGGAACGCTTGCACTAGTTTATGTCAATTATTAAAGATTTTTAATGCCGCTACTTTGGCTTTGTCGGGAGTTTATTATCCAACTTCCGTTTTGGTACTTGAGCAAAGTGTTGCAATAGTTCGAAGTTTTAAAAATGGGTTAATGACAATTTAGGGCCTGAACTCCAGGGGGTGCGTCTAAAAGGGGCCTGGGTTTTTTTTCCCGCTAGATCAGGGCTCAATATCTAAATTTTTTCGGCAGTTAAGGGTTTTTTGACGGACATCGTTAGAAAAGTCAGTTAAGTGCCATGTGCTTGGCACGTGATCGACTAAATGGATGGATTTGTAATGATATTAGTTAGTAAGGGCTTTAGTGAAATTTTTGAAACTCAAAAGGTTTAAAAATGAAATAAATATTTTTTCTAAAAAATAATCATTTTTCTAAATAATCAAGTATATAATAAAATAAGTAATTATCATATATAAAATAAATTTATTAAAAAATCAAAATTATTAAACAAATTAATCTAATAGCTATATTAAATATAAAAGGATTTAGATTATTTTCTAAATAATAAATTTAAAATAAAAAAAATTATATATAAAGTAATTATCACTATTTACAAATATATATATATATATATATATATATATATATAGTTATTCCCATCAAATTTCATCTTTATGGAAAAATAAAAAAAGAAATATATTTGATCTCACTATATTTAAAAAAAAATGTACATTCATTTTGGGATGGAAGGGAGTATTATATTAACAAACAACACATTTACTGTCTCTCTCTACCCCACGTCCGATAACCCCCATCCACACCTCCGGCAAACCTCCCCGAGCCCTTCACCGACCTCCGGTGAACCTTAGAACAAAACCCCTCCACTGCATCTCTCTACTTTCACATCTCACCTCCAACCACACTTCCTTCCCCACCTCCGGGCAGCTGCAATGGCGTTGAGGTCCACCATATCGACGAATACGATAGTCAGAGGTATGAATGGCTGCCGGACTTGTAGATCTTGTCACGACCCGAAAACTAGGCTCTATTTTATTAGTAATAAATAATTATTATTTATTTATTTGCTTATTTATTTATTTATTTATTTATTTAAATTATTTATTTATTCAAATAATATTGTGTGCATTTTGTGGATTTGTGTTTTATGCTAGCATTTAATTTGTTATTTGTGCTAGTGTAGAATGGTTGGGTCTCAATTGTTAGTGGGGAGTATAAGAATTTGTGAGTAGTAGGGGAGGGGCCCTAAGTGTAACTTTTTAAAACCATCTTACTTACACTCTCCATCACCACTCTCCTCCCTCACTCCCTCATTTTCCCAGCCACTTCTCTCCCTCTTCCATAGGTGAAAGAGGTAAGTTTTCTTCTCTCCTTCTCTCTTCATTATCTCCCTCTTCCTCTTGTTATTTCTCATTTCTTAAAACATGAATCATGTTTAGATCGTCGATAGGATCGTAGGAAGCCAAGAAATTTCGAGTTCCGTCACTTTTGAGAAAATCCGGGTAAGTTACTTTTCCCCCATTTTGATGTTAAAATGTTCATATCATGTTCATATAATGCTTTTGTTGTTATATTTGAAGTTTGGATGAGGTTGCAATTTATTTGGAATTTATTTGAATTTTGGGTCAAAAATGGTGATTTATGAATGTTGGGTTTGATTTTGATTTTTAGTTGTTAAATGTTGTTATATAAGTTCTCTTAGACCCATAAGTTGCTCTAGCACCTTAGTATGCTAGTTAAGAGTGTTGGATTTTGGTTTAGTTTTGTTTTGGGTTAAAAATGGGAGAACCCAGTTAGTTCCTCCCGAATTCCGGCAGACCAGAGTATTGGGCGACCGCCCAAAAATGTCTGGGCGACCGCACACCTATCTGAAAGATTTTGTTCTTGTTTGATGGCTTTTTGGGCGACCGCACAGTTGAGTTTGGGCGGCCGCACAGTCCTCTGAAAGTTTTCATTTTGTTGGTTTGTGTGATTGAAGAATGCGTTTTGGTCCAAATCTTGGGTGTCCTTCTAGTCGACCATAGTGATCATTGTAGTACACTATAGTGATAGAATTCGGTCCTTTGTGATCAAGTTTGTGTTTGAAATTAATTAAGTGTTAATTGGGATTTGGAACATCTTATTGAGATATTGTTGGTTTGACTTATCTTTGTGATGATCATTTGGTATATGTTTGGGCATCTTATGATGTGTTCGTGATTGTTCCAATCGAATTGATTTTCGAGTGAGCCTTGGTCTAGGTTTTAGGCGATGTCCTATAGTACCTAGAGTATGGTTACTGAACACCAAAGTGTAGGGTTTAGTCCAGTCGTGATCATGTTCTAATAAGTGTAACCTTTTGGATTAGTTTGGGGTGTTTAGAATGGGTTCGTTATGAACGGAGATAAAGCTTGAATTGGCAATTGGGTACCTACGGTTTGATTAACCTTAAGATGTATTCATTCGGAGTTCTTATTTGGAATTCCAGGTGTGACGAGATGGTTGAGTTCATAGTCCTAGTATATCTTCTGAGTAAATGTTGATGATCATTTTGGTAATAGTCATTGTGCCATTGGTGAGCGACCGTTTGGGTTGTGCACTTTGCGATTAACTTGTGGGTATCATATTTAGGATGTATTTGATACGTGCGTTGTCTTGGAATCACCTTGTTTTAATGATCAATGTTGTTGTGCTCTTCATGAGAAACTCTTGTTATCGTTGTTGTTAAACTCTTCATGAGTACCCGTTGCATCTTTATGGTGATTATTTGGTATGGTTCCCTACTTTGGAATCCTTAGTTGTTTACCGTGCTAGTATTTTATTTCTTAGCATGATTGAAAGTCCAGCTGGTTAAATTGTGTATCGAGTCAGGCAATGGATAATGCTATAATGGCACGAGCCAAGTCCAGTATAGCATCGCCCATTGGTCCTTCTGTCCTCATCCAGATTGGCCTTGGTTGGGATGAGCTAGATCCGTTGTGGGTATTCTAGCTAATCATTTTGGAGCATGACTTTGTGGCATGGCTCCCGCCCCTTGTGGCACTTTACATTGTTATTGGTTCCGGTACCGAGTTTCTCTTCAGCTTTTATGCTACTATGAAGATGGATTTTTTGATTGATGGGTTGATTGGTCGCTTCTGTCCGGGGATTCCTCTTCAGCTTTCACGCTATTATGAAGATGATGAATGGTTGGTTATTGAAGCTGCGCAGCGACCTTTATTTGGTTCTTTCAGTTGGGAAACCTTGGCTAATATCCTTTGTTATGTGTTTACTTTCCGCTGCTATCTGTTGACTGATAATTGTTACATGCTATGTGATATTTATCATTGTTTATTGCTTACTTGCATTAGTAACTTACTGAGATTTTATCTCACCCCGTTTATTTCCATCTTTGTTTTTCCTTAACCCCCCCCAGGAGGAAAAGGATTAGGATTCGCGGATCGAGGAGGAGGTCGAGAGGATTGAGATTTTGGGGCAGGTTGTTATGGATCGGTTTACATTATTTAAATGTATAACCTTTTGGGGATAGTTTTACCATTATTGACGTCATTAAGAATTGTATATTTTATTCTTTTGGGTATAAGCCGTGGAGCTTATGTTAGATGTACATTGTTGATTTAAACTTGGATTTGTAAAACCTTGTGTTATCATCTTTTGGTTCAAAATGGAATTTTTAACTTCTATATTTTAGAGTTTTGATTTTAAGTCGACGTCCAGCTCGCGAGTTCCCGGCCCGCGGGTCCGGGGTCGCGACAGTTGGTATCAGAGCTATGGTTTGGCTTTAAGTATAAGTCTAGATGGACTAGTATGACCTAGGAGGGTAGTGTGTTCGGAGTGAGTAACAATTGTTGTTTTATGCAGGTACTTGTTTGAAATGTCTCGAAGGAGAAGTGGTGAAAGTAATACCGGTAATGAAAATCAGAATGAAACAAGGGATGAAGCCCGTGCAATGTTTCAGGGCATGTTTAAGGCGGCCATGAAGGCCATACATGATCAAGGTCCGAGGGTAGAACAAGCACCACCACCCCGCTACGGATTGGAACAATTTCTGAAATTGAAACCGGTTGAGTTCAATGGGGAACCCGATGTAAGGAAGGCCGAGCTATGGATTGAGTCGATGGAGAAAATTTATGATGTCTTTGGTTGCACCGATGAAGACAAGGTCCGGTTTGCGGCTTATAAACTTGTGGGTTCCGCCGAGCATTGGTGGAAGGGTGTTAAAGCGAGTTGGGATGATACTCACACAGTGTATGCATGGGAATTGTTTGTGCGAAAGTTCAAGGAGCATTTCATTCCGGTAGTGGATCAAAACCGAAATGAGATCGAGCTGCTCAACCTGGAGCAAGGTTTGTTGTCTATAGCTCAGTACTCGGCTAAGTTCACAGAATTAGCCCGGTTTTGTGACTATCTTGTGAGGACCGAAGAACATAAGGCTTTGAGATTCATCCGGGGTTTGAAGACATCCCTCCGTACTCAGCTTATAGCCCAGAGGATTGTGACATTTCAGGATGCGGTAGACCGGGCATACTTGATCGAGCAAGATATTGGGGAGCATAAGAGGAAGACCGAGGTTGCAAATGCGGGTAAACAAGTAAGCCATGCTAAATCTCAACCACGCCACAGTTCAGATAACCGAGGTAATTTGGGAGCACCATCTCAGTTTAAGGGACAAACCGCGCTAAGGAATCCGGGTACTACTTCGGGGAAACAAGGTAGGTGGCTTTGCACTTACTGTCAGAGGGAAGGCCATTTGGAGGATAAGTGTTGGAAGAAACAAGGAAAATGTATCAATTGTGGTCAACTGGGTCACTTCATAAAAGACTGTCCGAGGTTTAAGGTTCAATCATCAGGAACAGGAACCAGTACTTCACCGGGTCAGAAGAGAGATGCTTCGGGGAACCCTAAGGTATAGGGCAGAGTAATTGCGACCAATCAGCACTCACCAGGTAACGGATAAATTTCAGGAGGTATTATTTTGCGTCGTGAGAGCGAGCGCGTGCATTTTAGGATCATCGCATTTATGTGTTTCTGTGCATTAGTTGCATTTATTTCTTCTGAGTCTTTGACTTATGTGTTGTAAGTGTCTACTCCTATGGAGGAGTTTAGGGTATTTGATGAAGTCTTATGTGCTTATGATGTGCTTAAGTATGGTTATATCTCACCTGCTAATTAGCCATGTTGCTATTACAAGATTTTGATGTCACTATTGCTTTAGTCTATTGTTGTAGAGGGATTGTTATATTCTCCATTCCTAATTTCTTAAAACTGTTTGAGACCGTTCCCTGGGTAGAGTTATACCTATCTTTTCTTAATTGAAATCCGAGTATTTAGTTTCGGTCGATTTGTTGGGTGTATTTATCATTCGTAAGATCTTCATTTGCTTCCGATTAGTACCTAGTGTTTGAGGAGAAGCTTGGAGTTAAATTGCATTGTTGTGGTACAAGGTTGTAGTACTGATAATTAGAGCAATAGCTATATTGTAACGGTTGAGTTGTAAAAGTTGAGGATTCAACCGAGGATTTCTTGTTAAGAGATTTTGTTTACTTTTAGTACATCTCCGTGAGTACATCGGGATTGATTAGTATGGAGGGATGCGTGAATTGTTATGGGTAATGAGTGTATGGTGGAATTTATAATCGATAATGGTGGTAAGCGTGTTAAGTTAGAAAGGACTAATAAGTACATTTTGGGAGAGTAACAATTTCTCGATCTATGTTAAAGGCATCTCGAATTTCGATTAGATAGTGGTTCTATGGTCCTAAATCTCTTCTTGGTGGCGTTTCCCGAATTGGATCAAGGGTATGTGAAGGAAGTTGATTATCAATACTTGGGCATAACTAAGGAATATCATGATTTGGTATTGGGTCAGTTGGAACGTTGCTAGCTAATTGGTTTATTATGATGGTAGTACTATTGAACCTAAGTATCATTAGGTTAATAAATGTATGCGTGAAAGACTAACTGGGGTTAGTTATTGAATTTAGGGTTCATTGATTTCCTTTGGGTATATGAGCACGGATTATCACTTAAATGGGAGTTAGAGAAAATCTTTTGAAGATGAATTTTGGATCGTTTTGCGGACTATTGAGTATATTGAATTGTTTAGGCTTCAAGACCGGATTAATGAAGGGATGAAAGTATAATATAGATTTAAGTGGGTACTTTGTACGAGAAATTTTGGGGTTTGCATGGTACTATTAATTTAAGGTGTTAACTCAAAGTGAAGACACTATAATGGTAATCCATAGAGATATAGCCATTTCGATGAATATTGTGGAAATAGAAATTTCTTTAGCCTTTTATATTTTAAAAGCTAATTAGGCTCGGGATGGTGATGTTTTGAATTTCTGGGGAATACTACTAAGTATGCGATTTACAAAAGGAAACACCTTTGCAGTGTAATTAAGGTTATGAATAAGGTGAGCTTGGGATATCTCGAGAGTTATGTTTGAGAGCAATTGGGATTCTCCAATTTTAATTATGGATTCCAATTAGTAGTGAAGGTTATGATTGAAGGAAGTTATGTGCGAGAGGTAGTGGTATCGTGAACATTATTTAGGGTTACTACGTGGTGGTTTAGAATGGATGATTGAGGAATTTGGGAAATGACGGAACTATCGTATTAATGGCTACTTGATCATTCGGGTAAGTCTCGTTAAAATTCGGGTCGAATTTTCTTTAAGGGGGAGTGAATGTCACGACCCGAAAACTAGGCTCTATTTTATTAGTAATAAATAATAATTATTTATTTATTTTCTTATTTTCTTATTTATTTATTTATTTATTTAAATTATTTATTTATTCAAATAATATTGTGTGCATTTTGTGGATTTGTGTTTTATGACTAGCATTTAATTTGTTATTTGTGCTAGTGTAGAATGGTTGGGTCTCAATTGTTAGTGGAGAGTATAAGAATTTGTGAGTAGTAGGGGAGGGGCCCTAAGTGTAACTTTTTAAAACCATCTTACTTACACTCTCCATCACCACTCTCCTCCCTCACTCCCTCATTTTCCCAGCCACTTTTCTCTCTCTTCCATAGGTGAAAGAGGTAAGTTTTCTTCTCTCCTTCTCTCTTCATTATCTCCCTCTTCCTCTTGTTATTTCTCATTTCTTAAAACATGAATCATGTTTAGATCGTCGATAGGATCGTAGGAAGCCAAGAAATTTCGAGTTCCGTCACTTTTGAGAAAATCCGGGTAAGTTACTTTTCCCCCATTTTGATGTTAAAATGTTCATATCATGTTCATATAATGCTTTTGTTGTTATATTTGAAGTTTGGATGAGGTTGCAATTTATTTGGATTTTGGGTCAAAAATGGTGATTTATGAATGTTGGGTTTGATTTTGATTTTTGGTTGTTAAATGTTGTTATATAAGTTCTCTTAGACCCATAAGTTGCTCTAGCACCTTAGTATGCTAGTTAAGAGTGTTGGATTTTGGTTTAGTTTTGTTTTGGGTTAAAAATGGGAGAACCCAGTTAGTTCTTCCCGAATTCCGGCAGACCAGAGTATTGGGCGACCGCCCAAAAATGCCTGGGCGACCGCACACCTATCTGAAAGATTTTGTTCTTGTTTGATGGCTTTTTGGGCGACCGCACAGTTGAGTTTGGGCGGCCGCACAGTCCTCTGAAAGTTTTCATTTTGTTGGTTTGTGTGATTGAAGAATGCGTTTTGGTCCAAATCTTGGGTGTCCTTCTAGTCGACCATAGTGATCATTGTAGTACACTATAGTGATAGAATTGGGTCCTTTGTGATCAAGTTTGTGTTTGAAATTAATTAAGTGTTAATTGGGATTTGGAACATCTTATTGAGATATTGTTGGTTTGACTTATCTTTTTGATGATCATTTGGTATATGTTTGGGCATCTTATGATGTGTTCGTGATTGTTCCAATCGAATTGATTTTCGAGTGAGCCTTGGTCTAGGTTTTAGGTGATGTCCTATAGTACCTAGAGGTTGGTTACTGAACACCAAAGTGTAGGGTTTAGTCCAGTCGTGATCATGTTCTAATAAGTGTAACCTTTTGGATTAGTTTGGGGTGTTTAGAATGGGTTCGTTATGAACGGAGATAAAGCTTGAATTGGCAATTGGGTACCTACGGTTTGATTAACCTTAAGATGTATTCATTTGGAGTTCTTATTTGGAATTCCTGGTGTGACGAGATGGTTGAGTTCATAGTCCTAGTATATCTTCTGAGTAAATGTTGATGATCATTTTGGTAATAGTCATTGTGCCATTAGTGAGCGACCGTTTGGGTTGTGTTCTTTGCGATTAACTTGTGGGTATCATATTTAGGATGTATTTGATACGTGCCTTGTCTTGGAATCACCTTGTTTTAATGATCAATGTTGTTGTGCTCTTCATGAGAAACTCTTGTTATCGTTGTTGTTAAACTCTTCATGAGTACCCGTTGCATCTTTATGGTGATTATTTGGTATGGTTCCCTACTTTGGAATCCTTAGTTGTTTACCGTGCTAGTATTTTATTTCTTATCATGATTGAAAGTCCAGCTGGTTAAATTGTGTATCGAGTCAGGCAATGGATAATGCTATAATGGCACGAGCCAAGTCCAGTATAGCATCGCCCATTGGTCCTTCTGTCCTCATCCAGATTGGCCTTGGTTGGGATGAGCTAGCTCCGTTGTGGGTATTCTAGCTAATCGTTTTGGAGCATGACTTTGTGGCATGGCTCCCGCCCCTTGTGGCACTTTACATTGTTATTGGTTCCGGTACCGGGTTTCTCTTCAGCTTTTATGCTACTATGAAGATGGATTGTTTGATTGATGGGTTGATTGGTCGCTTCTGACCGGGGATTCCTCTTCAGCTTTCACGCTATTATGAAGATGATGAATGGTTGGTTATTGAAGCTGCGCAGCGACCTTTATTTGGTTCTTTCAGTTGGGAAACCTTGGCTAATATCCTTTGTTATGTGTTTACTTTCCGCTGCTATCTGTTGACTGATAATTGTTACATGCTATATGATATTTATCATTGTTTATTGCTTACTGCATTATAGCATGCCATGTAGTTGCATTAGTAACTTACTGAGATTTTATCTCACCCCGTTTATTTCCATCTTTGTTTTTCCTTAACCCCCCCCCAGGAGGAAAAGGATTAGGATTCGCGGATCGAGGAGGACGTCGAGAGGATTGAGATTTTGGGGCAGGTTGTTATGGATCGGTTTACATTATTTAAATGTATAACCTTTTAGGGATAGTTTTACCATTATTGACGTCATTAAGAATTGTATATTTTATTCTTTTAGGTATAAGCCGTGGAGCTTATGTTAGATGTACTTTGTTGATTTAAACTTGGATTTGTAAAACCTTGTGTTATCATCTTTTGGTTCAAAATGGAATTTTTAACTTCTATATTTTAGAGTTTTGATTTTAAGTCGACGTCCAGCTCGCGAGTTCCCGGCCCGCGTGTCCGGGGTCGCGACAGATCTGGTCGGAATGTTATTTGTTGGACGAATCGTGGTGGAGGGAGGGGAGGGCTGGCCGGCGGTTTGGAGTGGAGGGATGGCCAGAGGTGGGGAAAGGGAGATGGTGGCCGGAGGTGTGAAGTGGATCTGAGGGAAAAGAAGGCTGGAGGTGGTAGGCGAAGTGTTTTGGGGCACGATCAAACCAGATCTTGAGTCTCTCTCCCTCCAAGCGACTTCGCCGGAGAAGAAGTAGGTCCGTCGGAGGTAGGAAGACTTCGCCGGAGAAGAAGTAGGTGTCGCCGGTTACCAGTGAGGATTAGAGAGAGAAAGTAGAGAGAGAGAGAGAAATTGTCTGTATGTGTAACGACCCGAGCCCGCAAGCCCGATCCGTTACATAAGCACCACAAACTGACCCACTGAGCACAAACAACTGGGTCCACTTGGCTTACCACAGGCCCACCCAAAAGTCCATAGATGTTATTGGTGCTCAATGGTAGTATAGTGGAGGCTTATATATCACAATCAAAGCCCATATCATTCCGATGTAGGATGGGGTATTACAGTATGGGTTTAAGCCCATTATTATTTTAGCCCCTTTAGTTTCACAATGTGCATTAGAACCCTAGTTTGCATATATAAATTACAAATCCATCCATTTAGTCGATCACGTGCCATGCACATGGCACTTAACTGACTTTTCTAACGATTTCAGTCAAAAAGCCCTTAACTGCTGAAAAATTTAGATAATGAGCCCTGATCTAGCGGGGAAAAAAAAAACCAAGCCCCTTTTAGACGCACCCCCTTGGAGTTCAGGCCCTAAATTGTCATTAACCCTTTAAAAATTTACAAAACTGCACCATTTTAAACCTAAGCATTGTTTCCATGAGGGAAAAGTGGCTCAAATATTTTGATAATATTCCGTCTCTATTTTTGGTTGCAAAGTTGTTGGATCCCCGTGTTAAATTGAAAGATCTAGTGAGCATAATAACGTTTTATTATGCGAATTTATACCCCAATGGGGACAGATTCTACGAAAGCCCGGCGATTATTGTTGAAAATACAAAACATGATTTGTTGACTCTTTATAATGAGTATAATGCAATTCATGGAAATCCTTCTCAATATGTCTCAAGTCCTAATGAAGATATTGGTATTGCTATTGCTACACAAGATGAGGAGGATGACGATCCATATAGTTTTTTTAATGAGTTGTATTCCCAAAAACGTCTTAGAATGGCTTCTTATTCTTCTTCTTGTTCTTCTTCTTCTACTACCTCTAGCATTCCCTACGAGTTGGAAGCATATTTCTCTACTAGACATGAAGTTGTACAAAATGTTGGGTTTCATGCAATCATGCGCAGCGGAAAATAGACATGAATAAAACCCAATAGACTAGATCCGCTATGAACAATAATTCATAATAACAAGATGAAAGAAACTAACCCTTGTAGATCGTTTTGTAAAACTTGGATTAAGCGTTAAGATAAACGCCCTCTACCGGTGATCCACACAACGAACAGATTTCAAGAACGCTTTCTTGAACTTGACTGCTAGGTCTTCAGATTGATCAACGACGATGAAGAACGATTCTTCAAAGTTCCCAAAGATAATTGTGGTTGATGATTGGGAATTATCAAACACAATGATCCTAGTATATTATGTGTATTTTCTTTTTCAAAGAAAGAGTTTGGAATTGCTCAAATCAATAATTAGGGAACAATTCCCGTCAGTTTACATCATATACTAAGGGTTTCCAAAACCCTTTAGGACTTAGGTCTTCTTGTCCTACAAGAACTGACTTAAATAAATCTGATTACCGGGATTGTCGCCGTACGGCTTGAAGCGAGCCATACGAAGCTCATTCAGCCGTACGGTAGGTTCTTTCGGATTCCTCGTTTTTCGCTCCTTTTAATTATCCATTCTGCGTGTGTGACCCAATAGGATTATACTAAGTTGGCAACGAGTCCGAACCAGTCAAACCTCGTAAGTCATAAGCGGACTCTAGCAAGCCATTATGACTACCCAATTAGTATAACTTTGGAATCCAAAGTTTCCTAAAATAGAACATAACACAATCTCTTTGTTACACGATGTCTATTGAACGTAAGCCATGGTCAATGGTCAACTTACATTTGTTTAATGCTTTCTCGATTCCGAATGTATTGATACTACAAATCATATTTGAGCACGGCCATGCATTTCATCAATACCATTCATTGAGTGGCCAAAGCTTGACATCTCTCTTGACGAGGAACAAATCCCATCTTGGCTTATTACTCTTCCCTACATAATTCCTATTACGCCAATCATATTCTTTATATCTATCCGGTTAGGGATAACCTTTGAATATGTCAAACGTAATGTTCATCATGTGGAAGACTGTAATAACCTCAGGTCTAGAGATTCCAGTGATATAACTATATGAGACTTAATTTTGACATTGTGACCATGACATAAATCTCATAGGGGTCAGTCCAGTATTTGTTCTCCAACAAATACCCATAAGTCTAATTGTATCCCATACACCATAATCATCATATGATTATTTATTAAACTTATACTAATAATTAATCATGATTATCAGGGACGAGGATTATTATAATAAAAATGCAATAGATATAATAATCAACCATTCAATATCTTTATAAATAATAACATTAATTTTACAAACAACATGCCTAGGGCATAACACCAACAATCTCCCACTTGCACTAGGCCTAATTAATGTATCGAATACCCATAGACCTAACATGACCATCATGCTTCGCTTGCGGAAGACTCTTTGTTAATGGGTCTGCAATATTATCATCAGTTGGTATTCTGCATATATTTACGTCTCCTCTATCAACGATCTCTCGAATGATATGAAAACGCCTAAGTATGTGTTTGGATTTCTGATGCGATGTAGGTTCCTTTGCTTGAGTAATAGCACCATTATTATCACAATAAAGGTCTATTGGATTAGCAATGCTAGGAACCACATCTAGTTCACCAATGAACTTCTTGATCCAAACAGCCTCCTTTGCAGCATCTGATGCAGCAATATACTCAGCTTCAGTTGTAGAATCTGCTACGGTACTTTGCTTAGAACTCTTCCAGCTAACAACACCTCCATTTAGCACAAATACAAATCCATATTGCGATCTTGAATCATCCTTGTCGGTTTGGAAGCTTGCATCTGTGTAACCACTTACAATAAGATCATCTTCCATACCTCCATACACCAAGAACGAATCTTTAGTCCTTCGCAAGTACTTAAGAATCGTCTTGACTGCAATCCAGTGACTCTCACCAGGATCTGGTTGGTATCTGCTCGTCATGCTCAAAGCATACGAGACATCGGGTCTAGTACATATCATCGGGTCTTAGGACACTGATTCTTTCTTAGAGTTATGCCATGGCCTACTGGCAAATTTCCTCTCTTAGATCTTTTCATGCGGAATCTCTTAAGAACTTTGTCAATATATGTATCTTGACTTAAACTAATCAATTTCTTGGATCTATCACGATAGATCCTAATGCCAAGGATGTAAGCGGCTTCTCCCATATCTTTCATTGAAAAACACTTTCCTAACCAAGTCTTTACAGACTGCAGTGCAGGAATGTCATTTCCAATGAGCAATATGTCATCAACATATAGTACTAGAAATAATACTATGCTCCCACTAATTTTCTTGTATACACAAGGTTCATATTCGTTCCTGATGAAGCCAAAATCTTTGACTGATTCATCAAATCGAAGATTCCAACTCTTTGAGGCTTGCTTCAATCCATAGATGGATCTTTGCAATTTGCATACTTTGTTAGAATTTTCTGGAATTACAAAACCTTCAGGTTGTGTCATGTTAACATCCTCAAGTAAGTTCCCGTTAAGGAACGTTGTTTTGACATCCATTTGCCATATCTCATAGTTAAAATATGCGGCTATGGCAAGTAAAATTCTTATAGACTTGATCATTGCTACGGGCGAAAAGGTTTCATCATAGTCGATTCCATGAATCTGCCTATAGCCTTTCGCTACAAGTCTAGCTTTATAAGTATGCACATTTCCATCCATGTCAGCTTTCTTTTTGAAAACCCACTTGCATCCTATGGTTTTTACACCTTCGGGTGCATCAATCAAGTTCCAAACTTGATTATCATACATGGACTTAATTTCAGATTCCATGGCTCCAAGCCATTTATCTGAATCAGGAGCGGATATCGCTTCTTGGTAGGAAGTGGGTTCGTCATCAACTATAACTTCCACTTCATTGCTATCCGTCATGAGAAATCCATATATATCAGGTTCGGATTGCACCCTACCAGTTCTGCGAGGAACTTGAGTATTCTGAATAAGTTCCACAACTCCCTGTGAAACTTGTTCAGATCCAACGGTTTGTTCCATATTATTTTCGGATTCTCTAACCTCTTCGAGATTAATTTTACTCCCACTAATTCTTTTGGAGAGAAACTCTTTCTCTAGAAAGGTACCATCTCGAACAATAAACACTTTGTTGTCCGTGCGGTTGTAAAAGTAATATCCCTTAGTTTCCTTAGGGTAACCCACGAAAATACATTTGTCAGATTTTGGTGCAAGTTTGTCAGAGATCATTCTCTTAACATAAGCATCACAACCCCAAATCTTCATGAAAGACAAACTAGGTTTTCTTCCAGTCCACATCTCATATGGAGTCTTTGGAACAGATTTAGTTGGAACTCTGTTTAGTGTAAGAGCAGCAGTTTCTAGTGCATGTCCCCAAAAGGATAAAGGAAGATCAACTTGACTCATCATGGAGCGGACCATATCTAATAAAGTCCTATTTCTCCGCTCAGACACACCATTCCATTGTGGTGTTCCAGGTGGAGTTAATTGTGAAACAATTCCACAATCTTTAAGATGATTGTCAAATTCTTGGCTTAAATATTATCCACCACGATCGGATCGAAGTGCTTTAATAGTTTTGCCAAGTTGATTTTGTACTTTATTTTGAAATATTCTAAATATCTCAAAAGAATCACTTTTATGTTTCATTAAGTAGACATAGCCATATCTACTAAAATCATCAGTAAAAGTTATGAAGTATTGATATCCTTCCCTAGCACTGCTGCTCATTGGTCCACACGCATCAGTATGTATGAGTCCCAATAAGTCACTAGCCCTTTCACTACTCTTAGTAAAAGGTGTCTTTGTCATCTTTCCAAGTAAACAAGACTCACAAGTTTCATATGATTCAAAATCACGTGAATCTAAAAGTCCGTCCCCATGGAGTTTTGAGATACGCTTCTCATTAATATGACCAAGACGGCAATGCCACAAATAAGTATGATTTATATCATTAGGTTTGGATTTCTTATTTACAATATAAATATTCTCATTATTTCTATTCCCAACATCAAGAACATAAAGGCCATTAAATGAACATGCAGTACAATAAAGCATATCATTTAAATAAATAGAAAACTTCTTATTTTTAATAAGAAAACTATAACCTTCATTATCCAAACAAGAAACTAAAATAATATTTCTACTCAAATCCGGAACGTAATAACAATTGTTCAAAACAAGAATTAATCCGCTAGGTAAAATGACATCATATGTTCCTACGGCTAATGCAGCAACTCTTGCTTCATTCCCCACGCGTAGGTACACTTCGCCATCTTTGAGTAGCCTCCTATTCCTTAGTGCCTGCACATTCAAACAAATGTGAGATCCACATCCGGTATCTAATACCCAGGAACTAGAAGTGGAAAGTAGAATATCTATAACATAGATACCTAAAGTAGACGCAGTCCCACTGCCCTTCTTCTTCTTTAACTCTTCCTTGTAAACCTTGCAATTTCTTTTCCAATGACCAATCTCATTGCAGTGGAAACATATTGCATCCTTTTGGGAAGTAGGTTTAACCACAGTAGCATTGGCAACAATTGCCTTACCAATCTTGGGTTTGACAACCTTTGCCTTACCATTTCTTTTGCCTTTCTGGCCCTTTCCTTCTTTAGACACTATGAGCACAGGAGCGGCCTCTTTACCCATTTTCTTTTCTGCTGTCTTAAGCATCCCATGCAACTCAGACAGGGACTTATCCATCCCATGAATATTAAAGTTCATGATGAACTGATTATAGCTTTTGGGCAATGAATTAAGAATAAAATCAGTGGCCAACTCAACATCAATTGGATGTCCAAGCCTCTCTAGATGCTCAAAATGAGCCTTCATCTTAAAAACATGAGGACCCACAGCCTACCCTTCTCTCATCTTGCATGAGACCAAGGCAGCTATAGTGTCGAACCTCTCTTGCCTTGCTTGTTCTTGAAGCATATCTTTCAACTGAACAGCAAGGTCAAATGCCTCCAAGTGTTCAAGAGTCTTCTGAAGCTTTGGACACATGGCCGCAAGCATGAGACAACCCACCTCACGAGAATCACTTTTGTGCTTCTTGTAGGTGTTTCTCTCATCCTTGGGTGCATTAGAAGCAGGTTCATCTTCAGGAACGGGGTCATCAAGAATATAGAGCTTGTCTTCATGCTTTAGAACAATGCTAAGGCTACGGATCCAATCCGTGAAGTTAGATCCATTTTCTTGAAGCTTTTCCTTCTCAAGGATAGATCGCAATGATAAAGAATATTTTTTGAGCCATTATCTACAATTATGCAAACATGTAATCACATATAAGTACCAACTTAATTAAAGATATTATAAACATTAGTATTTCACAAATACTCCCACTAAATTATATAACCTTCAAATACATCCAATGTATCATATAATTTAAATGGGCTAAGATCTAACTTTAATTTAATTTCAAGTCCGCTTTGGCGATACTGCTCAAAATTAAATTAATTAGGTAGACAACTCCTTGTCAATCATATCATATATGACTCTTAGATCCTTTATGAGATTTAGACATCATATGTCTAACACGTTTTAATCTCATCTATGCCTTAGGCCCAAAACTTTGTCTTTTGATAGCCTAATTAAGTCAAACCATTTTAAACGTATAGGAATCACTCTTTCCTCATCTTGCTCATAGATGAATAGAATTAATGCGCCTTGCTTTGGCAGAGCCCACATAAAACTACCCATGTACTCACAAGTGTTTAATCATGGATTGGCACATAACTTAAAATTTTAAGAAGGTTCACGCACATAAAGTTAATCAATTAACTGAATTAATTTTATGTGACTTTAGTTGCGCTAGTTATAGGATTAAAGTCTGAAACTTTGAGATCACGCCAATCTTAAACTCCTTTAAGATTCTAATCTCAATGTCTGGACTTCTGAACTTACATCTATTTCAGGAAACACGGTTTCAAAAACCAGCCATCTGAAATGGATCAAATCAGTATAGTCCAAACCATCCGCAGAGCATCTTGAGATTAAGAGCACAAACCGTACGGTTGAAACTAAGCAAAAAGGTATCCACATTCCCGTACTAGGATCAAGAAACCAAGTAATTTTTCTATACGGTCGAAACTAAGCCAAAAGGCATCCACATTCCCGTATAGATTGGCCACTTGTCTCAAGATCTTTCATTGTCTCTTAATCTCACAGATTACAGCAGTTCTAAACTCTTTAGAGCTCTGATTTCTGCAGTTACTTTGAATTCTTCGCAGAAAACTGTTTCAGGAAACAAGCTTTCAAAAACCAGCCGTCTGAAACCAGTTTATGTTTCCAGATTCGAATTCCGTAAACAATTTACCGATCAATCTGGATACCAGAAGATAGAGCAACAATCTGGAAAAACGTGTCAGCGCCGTACGTCTTGGACCTAGGCGTACGCCGTCTGTCCAAGCGTACGGATGCTGTGATCAGTTTCTCCAGATTTCCAGTTTTTCAGAAATTCGATCAATCCAATATCGTATTTATACATAATCAGATTACAGAAATACGAATTTAATAGAATACGAATTTTAACCCACTTTATTCATACAAACAATAACCAATTTATTCCTCATACAAATAAGATCAATATTATCAACGATTATAATCCAATTATACCATGATAATCTAAGCATGCGATCATACATATTAATCAAATCAATATTACAACCACATCCACTAGCATGCATATTTTATATCTCATATAAAATCCATCACATAAATTCATCTTTCTCATGATCATATCAATTAAATAATCGCATTAAATAATTATATCATGACTATATTAGAATTACTGATCATCAACGGGGCTCTGATACCACTGTTGGGTTTCGTGCAATCATGCGCAGCAGAAGATATGCTATGAACAATAATTCATAATAACAAGATGAAAGAAACTAACCCTCGTAGATCGTTTTGTAAAACTTGGATTAAGCGTTAAGATAAACGACCTCTACCGGTTGACACGCCCCCAAGTCCCGGGATTCCCTAATAGAACCTCGAACCTGGTGCGCGCGATTAACAAGAAGCGGAAAAACGGGAATGACACCTGAATAAATCAACTGGTATCATATATACTCAAGAGAAACGAGCTAAGATAGCTCACAACGAGTTCTATACCAAGAAATTTAAACCAAATGTGGTTATACACAGCGGAAAACATGCCTAGCACATAAGCTGGCATTACAAGAACTATACAAGTCTACCCAATATACTGAGTCTAAACAACTGATACAAAATCGTCCTCACCAAAACTGGAAAGGATAACAATCCCCAAACAAGAACAACCTGCCAAGTAGGCCCCTGCTAAGTCGAGCCTCACAACGTATTACCACTTGCTTTCCTGGGGGAGGGGGGGAACAAATAAATAAGGAACGGGGTGAGATAAATCTCAGTAAGTTACTAGATACAAGTACATAGCATGTTATCATGTAATCATGCAAATCAAGAAGATTATCAAGTAATCATTTTCAAGATGTCATCAAGTGACAAGTATATGAGAGGCTAAGCCAACTCATCAAGTAGCTAGCACATAAGACTAAACTATCACGTTACAAAGGATATTCCAACCTTATTCCTCCCAAGTAAACCATTGTTGTCGTTTCTTATTGCAGTTGACAAATCACGATCAATCAAGTTGCTGTTGTGCAGTACACAATAGGACCTGGTAACCAGTGTCACACTCAAGAACAAGATTCAAGATAAGAGGTATAGCAGTCACTTTATCAGGCGTATTGCTTTAACAAAGGAGGATATATGCCCTTACTATGATCGGTAGTAAGGGGTCAAGTGCAGATACATAGATCCCCGATTATCACTTAGCCCCAGCACTCGCGATAAGCGTGAACCTATATATCTCCGAACAAGCAAGGAACAGCTGGACTCACACAAGAATGCACAAGTAGTATTTACTTGAACTACGAGAGTAGAATTAAGTCCAAAAGTAGTGGACTAGCTCTTCATGAACCATGTAATCATATGCTCACCAAATACAAGTACACGTACGCAATAATTGCGAATACAAATCAGTATAACAATGGCACATAATGTGTCCACGTAACACAATCAAGCCAAATTAGAGTCTATTAATAACAGACCACAACCAAGTAGTAGGGTAAGTCATACTATATCACTTTGTCATATGAAATATTTGCACGTACATATTCATATTGTTGGGTTTCGATCTAACATGCGCAGCGGAAATTAGCAATTAAAATTTTAAGAAACCCAAAGCCATGGATCCGTTCATATGATTAAATCAAATACAACAAGATGAATAGAATGGCTATGAATTTCTAGCTTTTGAACTTGGTGGAGATTTTGAAACTTGATCAAGAACGCGAACCTTGAAGATGATGAGCTTCACCCTCTAGCGGTATCCACACCACGAACGAATATCAAGTAACTTCTTGATCTTGGTTGCTAGACCAAATTATGAAACACACTTTCACAATTGCAAGAACTATATGGAATTATGAATATTCTTGTTCTTCACTTTTGGGATCTTAGAACAAGAAAAATAACCTCTCAAAACCTTATGGAGGCACTCACAATCATCATCTCTAATGGCTGCTGAAAGGATCTTTAAATAGGTCCCAATCCTTAACCCTTAAGGACTTAGGAATCCTAAATCCCGTCACCAAATTAGGCAACAAGGAATTCTGGCCGACTTGACTGGCACGGTCGTGCCCTATAAACTGGCACGGTCGTGCCATCAGGTCCGCGTGATTTCCCCCAGTCGACCAATTTCGGCACGGTCGTGCTTGACTTTTTGGCACGGTCGTGCCAAACATGTCGACAGATTTGCCTTGATTTGGATTTATGGCACGGCCATGCCATTTTAAGGCGCACGACCGTGCCAGAGCCAAAACCTGACATTTTTCCATAATTCCAATTTAGTCCTTTATGATTCGTTCTATTTGTGTGTGACCCTCTAGGATTACACTAAGTTGGCAATGGGCTCAAACATGAACCCATAAGATATGATTAGGTTCTAGCAAACCGTCATACCTATCCAAATAGTGTAACTAGATACAATTTCGCATTCCTTTAGAATATGTCACAATTACTTTGTCCACGATGTCATTGAACACAAGTCATGGTCAAACAGTCAACTTGTTTTGTTCAATACTTTCTCGATTCCGAATATGTTGATAATTCAAATGCTATTGATCCAATCAATCCATTTGAGTCCGGCCGAACATTTCATCAACATCATTCCTTCGAGGGGCCCAAGCTTGACATCTCTCCGTGGAGGGACAAATCCATTTAGCTTATTATTCTTCCCAACGGGAATCCGATTATGCCAATCATACCCTTTATAACTACCGTGTTAAGGTAGCGTTTGAATATGTCAAACACAATGTTCATCAAGTGGAAGACTATAATAACTTCATGTCTAAGGATTCAAATGACATAACTAATATGAGATATATGTACGACAAAGACCATGACATAAATCTCATGCAGCGGGTCAAGTCCAGTACCTTGTTCCAAACAAGTACCCATAAATCTAACATGATCATCCCATGATCATTTAGCCTTTATACTAGTGCTTAACAAGCACTAGGGACGGGGATTATTATAAGTAAACATGAACAACAATAATAATCAAAGCATCTCTTTATTGATATGAAATAAATGATAACAATTACAACGTTTATTAAACGTGCCTAGGGCACCACTACCAACACATATAACCTTTAACACACTAATGTGTCTATCATGATATCCTTACTTCCAAGTAGAGCCCAACATCTTAGACTCTAAGCACGTAGTCGAATAGGTAGTATTGTACCTAGTCACAATCATATCTCACGTATATATATCGTTAATAATCGAATACTTTTTCCAACACATATTGTGTTCTATAATCATTGTTTTATGAATTATCTTCATATTACACTAGTCCCTCATTCTTTAGGAACTCAACTCAAGAACAAGATATCTTCTTTATACTTTATATACTTCATTGAGTATATGCACGATTAAAACCAATTACTAGCACATTAAGGCTTGTTCATAGCACTTTCAATACACACGTATTAGATTCGAGTATGTAGTAGAGTTGTTCATTCTCTATCTAGTTCCGCATTCCAATTCTTTGGTTATTCATACCATATATCAAGTAGTCAAGAAGCCACATTCTATCAAGTAGCTATATGCAAGATTTGCACATACACACCAAGGATAGTTCTAACAAGTTAGTGCTTGTTCATAGCACTTTCAAGTTCATTACCATACACATGTATTGGTTTCAAGTCATGTACAAGATTTTATCATCTTACATTCAAGTTCTCAATCCAATTCTTTGGATGTTCAAGACATGTACAAGAATTAATTATCTTATACTCAAGTTATTATTCCAATCTTTGGATATTCAAGTTATGTACAAGATTTAATTGTCTTATACTTCAAGTTCAAGCTAAGTAGATGAGTTATACATCTCATACTTACAAATTCTTAATCGTATACTTTGGATGTTCAAGCTCAAGACATTGTTCTAGTGCCCCTAAGGTACACAAACATTGGTTTCAAGACACATATAATACATTAGTGCTTGTTCATAGCACTTTTAAGACAATTAAAAGAGTTCTTACTCTTATACTCAAGTTCTGTATATTCAGTTCATTGAATATTCAAGTTCAAAACATTATTATGATGCCTCTAGTGCTTCATAACACTTGCAAGATCATTCATACACAATGGTTATGTTGTAAGTTCAACATCTTATATTCAGGTTTACATTCCAATTATCTTTTGGATATTCATGTTCAAGACCACGTTCTGATGCCCCTAAGGTGTCACAACACTTGCTAGGACATCTTATACTAAGGTTATATACCTTAATTAGGATCAATTCTAGCTTAATCAACTTTGAACCACATTTTTAGTTCTCAGGGAAAGCGGGCGGCCGCTCAACTAGGACCGGGCGGCCGCTCACTTTGATTGGTTTTATATGGGAAATCTTTCAGATAGAATGGGCGGTCGCCCAAGAATTTCTGTGCGGTCGCACACGGCAGCGAGCGGGGGCCTGATGGTAAGCAGGCGTGCGCCTGGTCACTTTTCCAGCAAACACTTATTTCTTTCCCAGGCTTACAATTCTCCGTCCCAAGCGTAGGAGTATACTTTTACTAACCCTTAGGCAATACCCAGGACATACAAACAAATTCAAAACATTCCTTTCAAGTGTATTTCATTCTTTTTACTGTCCCACAAATAAAAGAATAATTTTCTTTTATTCAATTTCATTATTTCACCGTCCCAAAAGTATAAGTATAATTATACTAACACCTCTAAGGCATATACTAACATGCTTAGGATCTTTATTTCAAGTCTATTCCTTTCATTTACAAAGTTTGAGAATACTCCCTTTGTCCCAATTTTACAAGTATCATAAAAATCATTCCAATCACGAAATTAACAAGCACAAGTATCAAAAATAACATATAGGCATGTTATTACAAGCAAGGGGGAGCTAGTGACTTACCTACTCCGAAATCAAATTCACCCAAACTAATTTCTGTTCGGCAGAAAATGCTCTACTCACCGCCCTGATCATTTATGCGGAGTCGGATTTTCGAACAGAGGCATAATTAAGCAAGAGAGATCGAGAATAGGGTAAAACTTAACTTTCTTCTGAGACAGAGAGAACGTACGAGAATTTAGGAAAGTGGAGAATTCTCCAGGCAAACCAAGCTTTATCCCTTATAAACTTTCAAGAATTTCACTTTGGCCCCTCAAGTTTCAATTTGAGCATTTTAGCCCCTGAACTTTAATTTTCACAAATGACCCTAAAGTTTCAAATTTGAACACTTAGGACCTAAACTTGCTAAATTAGTTAAATAATTAACTCAATTAAAATAGCATATAAATATGCAAGTCAAGAATTTAACAGGAATTAGGACGGGCGTTACACCGGTGATCCACACAACGAACAGATTTCAAGAACGCTTTCTTGAACTTGACTGCTAGGTCTTTGGATTGATCAACGATGATGAAGAACGATTCTTCAAAGCTCCCAAAGATAATTGTGGTTGATGATTAGGAATTATCAAACACAATGATCCTAGTATATTATGTGTATTTTCTTTTTCAAAGAAAGAGTTTGGAATTGATCAAATCAATAATTAGGGAACAATTCCCGTCAGTTTACATCATATACTAAGGGTATCCAAAACCCTTTAGGACTTAGGTCTTCTTGTCCTACAAGAACTGACTTAAATAAATCTGATTGCCAGGATTGTCGCCGTACGGCTTGAAGCGAGCCGTACGAAGCTCATTCAGCCGTACGGTGGGTTCCTTCAGATTCCTCGTTTTTCGCTCCTTTTAATTATCCATTCTGCGTGTGTGACCCAATAGGATTATACTAAGTTGGTAACGAGTCCGAACCAGTAAAACCTCGTAAGTCATAAGCGGACTCTAGCAATCCATTATGACTACCCAATTAGTATAACTTTGGAATCCAAAGTTTCCTAAAATAGAACATAACACAATCTCTTTGTTACACGATGTCTATTGAACGTAAGCCATGGTCAATGGTCAACTTACATTTGTTCAATGCTTTCTCGATCCCTAATGTATTGATACTATAAATCATATTTGAGCACGGCCATGCATTTCATCAATACCATTCATCGAGTGGCCAAAGCTTGACATCTCTCTTGACGAGGAACAAATCCCATCTTCGCTTATTACTCTTCCCTACATGATTCCGATTACGCCAATCATATTCTTTATAGCTATCCGGTTAGGGATAACGTTTGAATATGTCAAACGTAATATTCATCATGTGGAAGACTGTAATAACCTCAGGTCTAGAGATTCCAGTGATATAACTATATGAGACTTAATTATGACATTGTGACCATGACATAAATCTCATAGGGGCCAATCTAGTATTTGTTCTCCAACAAATACCCATAAGTCTAATTGTATCCCATACACCATAATTATCATTTGATTATCTATTAAACTTATACTAATAATTAATCATGATTATCAGGGATGGGGATTATTATAATAAACATGCAATAGATATAATAATCAACTATTCAATATCTTTATAAATAATAACATTAATTTTACAAACAACATGCCTAGGGCATAACACCAACACAAAACACTTCAAATCCAACTACTTTTGATATTTTGAGGTGGTGTTCACAAAGGCAAGAAACTTATCATATACTCTTTTTAATTTCAAAAGAAGTCTTAGCTTCTCCCGCTTCAACCGTGGTGGTCGAATCGGAATTTAGTGTGGGAGGAAATGTTTTGGATTCAAGACGTTCCCAACTAACGGTTGAAAATTTGAAAATCAACTCTTACTTGGTGTTAGAGCGGAAAAGAGGGAGCACAATATGCCTTATGAAGAGGATTTAATAGATCCACAATACCAATACGAATTGGAAGACTCTACGGGAGTTCGGAAGGGGACGGAAATTAGATAGTTTTTATTTTAATTTTTAGAATAGGTTTATTTTTATTTCATTGTAATAGTTTAGTTGAGGTAAGGCTCCATTTTTTCCTCCCTTGATTATAAAAGGGCAAGGATTGGTTGTCCCCCTTTTTGTAATTTTAATTTTAATTAATAAAATTTAAGGGTACCGTCCCTTTTTTTACTTAAAAAAAAACATGTTATACATTTTAACTTAAAATAAAAAATTATTGAAGCAAATGAAGTTTTTTTTTAAACAAAAAAAAAAAACACTTTTTAAAAAAATGAAGTGTTTTTTTTTTTTAAAACAAAAAACTGTAAAAAAAAAAAAAAAAAAAAAAAAAAAAAAGGTAACCGGGTTAACCGTATTAGTCGGTTAGGTTACGGTTACCAAAACCGGTCTTCTCCAATCGCCGGTTATAACCGGCTAACCGCCGGTTAATTGACAGTGGCCACGTCTACCCGACGGCAACTCAGACACGGATAAGCGGATTGTCCAAAAAACGCATGGGCTTGGTTTGTTTCCTTTTGGGTTTTATATTTTGGACTCCTTAAATCTTCAGGATTGGGTTTTTAGCAGTATAAATGCTAGTAAATAACTAGTTGTCTCAATAACATTAAAAGTAAGAGATAGCGACCCCAAAACCCGTTTATATTTATTTTATAATTTTGGGGAATTTTATTTGACTTATATGTGCATTTTATGTGTTGCATCATATTTTATGATTTCATATCATATTTGATTATTTGTGCTATTTACTTAGTTAGTAATAATAAAGATTAAAGGAGTTAAATGATTAAGTTGAAACTTTAGGGTCCTAGTTGAAAATGTAAGTTTAGGGGCTAAAGTGTTAACTTTAGAAGTTGGGTGACCAATTTGTAAAAATGGGGTAAAAATCTTTATAAGAAATCTTCTTTCTTTCCCTTCTCTGTGTATGTATGTTCTGCAACTTTCCTCTACGCTCAGTTAGGGTTAAAGAGAAAAAGGTAAGTTCAACCCATTTCGATTTAATTCTTTTTATTTACTTACCCGTTTTAAAAACTAATTATATAAAAATGATCAGGGCATCGAGTAGGTCATTCCTAGCCGAACAAAACTTATTTCAGCGATACTTTTTCCGGAACTAAGTAAGTTACTAATTCCCCTTTAAATGTTAAAATAGTCATATATGCTATATATGATACTCCTACTTGTTAATTTTGTGCTTTGGGTAATATTTGCTATACTTGTAATTTTGGGACAACGGGAGTATATGAACTTGGTTATAGCTGGTGTTGTAATGATTTAGAAATTCATATTGAAATCTTAGTGAAGTTGCCAATGTTGTGTACTAAGTTGCGTAGTATATATGTTGTACTTGTGGGACGGAAGGAGTAAAATTGAGCTAAGGAAATAATCTGGGATTTGGCCCAAAATAGGAGGAGGCGCGCGCACCCTCTATAAGGAGGCGCACGCATCCATTGGTACCAACTTAGGCAAAAATTGACTGGAGTGGGAGGCGTGCGCATCCTCTTTGGATGAGGCGCGCGCACCCTTAAGCGAATCAACAATAGTGAAGTTCTGGTCCTAGGAGGCGCGCGCACCCTATGGGGTGAGGCGTGCGCATCCCCCCTGTTTCCAAGGTTTGATAGTTTTGATTAAGTTGGGTATAAGAGGGCAAATGTTTGTGTGATCCTTAGGGTTGTTTATGACTTAAATGTGTATGTGTATGACTTTCATGTCGTTGATGGAAAAGATTTGGTTGTGACTTAAATGTCCTTATTATGGACTCTTTATGAGAAATCTTTCGTGTGCATCTTGTGATGTTTTGGCTTAATTCCTTCTTGGATTAAATGCCCCGGGTTTTGTTTAGCAAGTATTCATTACTGTGCATCTTGTTAAAAGTCCAGCTGGTCTTGTTGTGGAGTCAGCCAATGGAAGAATTATAGTGGTACAGGTAAGTCCACTATAAGGTTTTCCATTGGAGCTTGTGAGTCAGGCGGTGGGAGAATTATAGTGGCACACAAGCCAAGTTCACTATAAGATGTCCACTGTGCCTTCTAGTTTCCCCAGTCCAGATTGGCCTTGGATGGGATGAATTTCTCCCTTTGGTGAGAATTTGGATTATGACTTTGTGTCATATTTCCTTCTCTGGTTACTTGGTTCTATTGGTTATGATTTGGTTTTCGGGATCCCGACGGCTTCAGCTATTTATGCTGCTCAGATGGTTTTCTCTGATGGGTTTCTCAGATGGTATTCTCATCAGTTATGGTTATTGGTTAAACCTTGGCTTTGGTATCCACAGGAGTGTGGGCAATGTGATATAAGTGATATATGGGTTGATGTTATATGCTATATGCTTACTTGTTGATATTGTTTCTTTATGATCATCATATCAGCATGTAACGTAGTTGCATTTTAGTAGCTTACTGAGATTTATTCTCACCCTTATTTGTTTACTGTTTTAGATAAAGGCGGGTCCAGGGGATAGGACACTTGGCACGGGAGGACGTTCGTTTGGTAAGAGTTGGGACTTGTTTTGTTGAAGGTTACATTATGTAAATGTAAACCATTTGGGTAGAGTACCCGTACTTTCTTATGGTTCCATCTATTTTGGTAAAGGTTGATGTATGTATATTGGTTTAAAAGTTTGTAAGCCTTCGGGCTAAGTACTTCCGCTGTGAAAGTGTTTGTAAAAGTTGTTTCAAGTAGAGTGAAGTCTTTGAACTTCAAGTGTGATTTTGTGCCACTTTCTAAAAGGACATTTCGAAAAATTTTCTAAAAGGTTTCATAACGTCTTCCGTTCGTGTCCCGAGCGTGGGGCCAAGTAGGACCACGGGTACGGGGCGCGACAGTTGGTATCAGAGCTAGGTTGTAGATGGTCTAGAATGACTGAATGACCTAGGAGGGTAGTAGAGTATAGAGTGAGTAACGTTGAGTGTTTGATGCAGGTATTCATTAAAAATGGGTGAAACTGACGGAGATCAGGCAGGCTCTTCGGGGCAAGGGGATGCCAGAGAAGAGGCTCGAATTATGTTTCAGGGAATGTTTGAAGCAGCGATGAAAACTATAAATGATCAGAGGCAAGAAAGGGAACAGGTACCACCAAGATATGGCCTAGAACAGTTTCTGAAAATGAAGCCTATGGAGTATGATGGAGAGCCCGATGTATCTAAAACTGAAAGGTGGATTGAATCGATGGAAAAGATCTTTGATGCTTTGAGATGTTCGGAGGAAGATCAAGTCAGGTTTCCTACCTATAAACTGAATGGAGCGGCTGAGCATTGGTGGAAAACTTTGAAAACAAAATGGGATGAGACTCATGTACCTTATACTTGGGAGAATTTTCTGGAAAAGTTCAAAGAACACTTCATTCCTCGAGTAGATCAAGACAGGAAGGAGATGGAATTTCTTAACTTGGAGCAAGGTTCTATGTCAATTGCTCAGTATTCATCTAAATTCTCAGAGTTGTCCAGGTATTGTACTCACCTAGTGGCAACCGAGGAGAGGAAGGCTACGAGGTTTGTGAAAGGTTTGAAAACTGTGATTAGAACTCAGCTAGTATCCCATAAGTTGCAAGATTTTCAGGATGCAGTTGATCGAGCTTACCAGGTGGAGCATGACATTGAGGAACATAAAAGGAAAATGGAATTGTTAGGCGCTGGGAAGCAAGTTAGGCAACAACCACAACGTGGTGAGAGTAGAGGAAATCAAGGTGGATCTTCACAATTCAAAGGGTCTTCTCAAAGACAGTCAGGTAACAGAAATCAAAGTAACACTTCAGGGAGTCAGAGTAGAGGAGTTTGTAATTATTGTTAGAAAGAAGGGCATTCAGAAGAGAGATGTTGGAAGAAGCAGGGCAAGTGTTTGAACTGTGGTCAATTAGGACATTTTCAGAGGGATTGCCCTAAGTATAGGATGCAAGCATCGGGAAGTGTGGTTGGGTCCTCTCAGGGTCAGAAGAGGGATTCCTCAGGCAAGCCTAAGGTTCAGGGTCGTGTCTTTGCTATTTCTCAGCAACAGGCTTCGGAGTCCTCTAATGTGATAGGAGGTATTATTTCTGTGTCTAGTTTGAGGGCACGTACACTTATAGACCCTGGCTCATCGCATTCTTATGTGTCTTTGCATTTTGCTTCTCGATTGCATAAGTCTTCTGAATCTCTGCCTTATGTGTTAGAGGTGTCAACTCCTATAGGAGAGTGTTTGGTGACCAATGAGGTGTTGCATTCTTGTGATGTGCATATACGTGAGCATGTTTTACCTGCTGATTTAGTTATCTTACCATTACAAGATTTTGATGTTATCTTGGGTATGGATTGGTTGGGTAAATATCATTCGTCTGTTGATTGTGCTAATAAGGTGGTCACATTTTCTATCCCAAATGTTCCTAAATTTTCTTTTGAAACTGTTCCTTGGGGTAGAGAGATTAGAATTATTTCTTATATGAAGGCTAGAAAGTTGTTGAACCGTGGTTGTGCGGGGTATTTGGCTAGTGTTCTTGATACTACTAAAAGGATTCCTGATATTGGGGATGTGCCTATTGTTAAAGAATTTTCAGATGTATTTTCTTCTGAGTATGCTATGCCTCCGGACCGGGAAATAGAGTTCTGTATTGACTTACTTCCAGGTACGGCTCCTATATCTGAGGCACCTTACGGAATGGCCCCAGCTGAATTGAAAGAGTTGAAGGTTCAGTTGCAAGAGCTACTTGATCGAGGATTCATTCGTCCTAGTGTATCCCCGTGGGGAGCTCCAGTATTGTTTGTTAAAAAGAAAGATGGGTCCTTGAGACTGTGTATTGACTACAGAAAGCTGAATCAGGTAACTATAAAGAATAAATATCCGCTTCCTCATATTGATGATTTATTTGATCAACTTCAAGGGTCGGTTGTCTTTTCAAAACTTGACTTGAGGAGTGGGTACCATCAGTTGAAAATTCGTTCTGAAGATATTTCTAAAACTGCTTTTCGTAGTAGATATGGCCATTATGAGTTTCTTGTTATGCCTTTCGGGTTGACTAATGCTCCGGCTGTTTTTATGGATATGATGAACAGAGTCTTTAAACCTTATCTTGATACCTTTGTGGTTGTATTTATTGATGATATTCTGGTTTATTCCAAGTCTCGGGAAGAGCATGAGCAACATTTGAGAATGGTTTTATCTATTCTTCGTGAGAAGCAGTTGTTTGCTAAATTCAGTAAATGTGCTTTTTGGCTCAATGAAGTATCTTTTCTTGGGCATGTGATCTCCAATAAAGGTATATCAGTTGATCCATCCAAAGTTGAGGCTATTGTGAATTGGAGGAGGCCAGAATCAGTTACAGAAATTCGAAGTTTCTTGAGGTTAGCTGGGTACTACAGAAGGTTCATTGAGGGGTTTTCTAAGATTGCAACTCCCTTGACTCAGTTGACTCGAAAGAATATTCCTTATGTGTGGGATGAAAAATGTCAAGCTAGTTTTGAAGAGTTAAAGAAGAGATTGACTACAGCTCCTATTCTCGCCCTACCTAATGGTAATGATGATTTAGTAATCTATAGTGATGCTTCTAAAGAAGGCCTCGGGTGTGTATTAATGCAGAATGGAAGGGTGATTGCATATGCTTCGAGGAAGTTGACTCCGAGTGAGCAGAATTATCCTACCCATGACATGGAGCTTGCAGCTATTGTCTTTGCATTACACAAGTGGAAACATTATCTTTACGGAGCGAAGTTTCAGATTTTCACAGATCATCAGAGTTTGAAGTATCTTTTCTCCCAGAAAGAGTTGAATAATAGACAACGAAGATGGATGGAGCTATTGAAGGATTATGATTGTACAATTTCCTATCATCCGGGCAAGGCAAATGTGGTAGCTGATGCTATTAGCCGGAAGTCTTATGTAGCTTCATTGATGGTGCGGGAATGGAAGATGTTGGAGGATGCTCGAGATTGGAGTCCTTATGAATCAAAGCATGGAGCTATTTTTGCGAACATTCGAGTATTTCCAACTTTAGTTCAACAAATAAAGGAAGCTCAGAAGGATGACCCGGAATTGGTAAAGATTATGGATAAAATCAGAGATGGTAAATTTGAGGATTTCTCCCTCAGTCCTGAAGGGGTATTGACTTTCAGAGGTCGGTTGTGTGTACCTAATGTTGATGGGATTAAACGCCAAGTTCTTGATGAAGGCCATAAATCAAGGTATACTATTCATCCCGGGAGTACTAAAATGTATCAGAATTTGAAGCAACACTTTTGGTGGAATAATATGAAGAGAGAGATAGCGGATTATGTATCCAAGTGCTTAACATGTCAACAAGTTAAAGCGGAACATCAAAGGCCTGCAGGATTGCTTCAACCGTTAGAGATTCCGGAATGGAAGTGGGAACATGTTACTATGGATTTTGTGACAGGATTACCTCGTACTCGAAGAAGGTTTGATGCGGTTTGGGTGATTGTTGATAGATTGACAAAGTCTTCTCATTTTCTACCTATTGAGATTGGTTATTCTATGGAAAAGCTTGCAATTTTGTACATTAATGAGATCGTGAGGTTACATGGAGTTCCAGTGAGCATTGTATCTGATCGTGACCCTAGATTCACATCTCGGTTTTGGCAAGCGTTTCAGAAAGCTTTGGGTTCAGAGTTGAGATTTAGTACAGCTTTTCATCCTCAAACAGATGGCCAGTCCGAGAGAACTATCCAGATTCTTGAGGATATGTTGAGGGCTTGCTCAGTTGATTTTTCAGATTCGTGGGATATTCATTTGCCTCTCGTAGAGTTTGCTTATAATAACAGTTTTCAGTCCAGTATTGGGATGGCTCCTTATGAAGCCTTGTATGGAAGGAAATGTCGGTCTCCTATCTGTTGGGATGAAGTGGGAGAAGCTAAGATTTGGGGTGTTCAGATGGTTAATGATTCAGTTGAGAAGGTTAAACTTATTCGAGATCGTTTGAGTACTGCCCAGAGTAGACAGAAAAGCTACGCTGATCATCGGAGGCGAGACCTTGAGTTCGAAAAAGGTGACTTTGTGTTTTTGAAGGTTTCCCCTAAGGTTGGTATTCGAAGATATGGGAAGAAAGGCAAGCTTGCTCCGAGGTATATTGGTCCATTTGAGATTCTTGGAAGAGTGGGGGATCGGGCTTATCGTCTTGCTTTACCTCCTTCTCTTGATAAGATCCATAATGTGTTTCATGTTTCTATGCTTCGGAAGTATGTGTATGATTCTTCTCATGTTTTATCTGAGGTTCCCGAGGATATTGAGCCGAGTATGTCTTATGAGGAACATCCGGTCCAAGTCATTGATTCGAAGGTGCAAGAATTGAGAAACAAAAGTATCCCTCTTGTTCGAGTTGTGTGGAGGAATCACAATGTAGAGGAATCGACTTGGGAGCTTCGGGAGGAGATCGAGAGGAAGTACCCTTGGTTGTTTGAGGTCCTCGGTAAGTAACCCTAAAATTCGGGACGAATTTTCTTTAAGGGGGAGTGATTGTAGAGACCCCAAAACCCGTTTATATTTATTTTATAATTTTGGGGAATTTTATTTGACTTATATGTGCATTTTATGTGTTGCATCATATTTTATGATTTCATATCATATTTGATTATTTGTGCTATTTACTTAGTTAGTAATAATAAAGATTAAAGGAGTTAAATGATTAAGTTGAAACTTTAGGGTCCTAGTTGAAAATGTAAGTTTAGGGGCTAAAGTGTTAACTTTAGAAGTTGGGTGACCAATTTGTAAAAATGGGGTAAAAATCTTTATAAGAAATCTTCTTTCTTTCCCTTCTCTGTGTATGTATGTTCTGCAACTTTCCTCTACGCTCAGTTAGGGTTAAAGAGAAAAAGGTAAGTTCAACCCATTTCGATTTAATTCTTTTTATTTACTTACCCGTTTTAAAAACTAATTATATAAAAATGATCAGGGCATCGAGTAGGTCATTCCTAGCCGAACAAAACTTATTTCAGCGATACTTTTTCTGGAACTAAGTAAGTTACTAATTCCCCTTTAAATGTTAAAATAGTCATATATGCTATATATGATACTCCTACTTGTTAATTTTGTGCTTTGGGTAATATTTGCTATACTTGTAATTTTGGGACAACGGGAGTATATGAACTTGGTTATAGCTGGTGTTGTAATGATTTAGAAATTCATATTGAAATCTTAGTGAAGTTGCCAATGTTGTGTACTAAGTTGCGTAGTATATATGTTGTACTTGTGGGACGGAAGGAGTAAAATTGAGCTAAGGAAATAATCTGGGATTTGGCCCAAAATAGGAGGAGGCGCGCGCACCCTCTATAAGGAGGCGCACGCATCCATTGGTACCAACTTAGGCAAAAATTGACTGGAGTGGGAGGCGTGCGCATCCTCTTTGGATGAGGCGCGCGCACCCTTAAGCGAATCAACAATAGTGAAGTTCTGGTCCTAGGAGGCGCGCGCACCCTATGGGGTGAGGCGTGCGCATCCCCCCTGTTTCCAAGGTTTGATAGTTTTGATTAAGTTGGGTATAAGAGGGCAAATGTTTGTGTGATCCTTAGGGTTGTTTATGACTTAAATGTGTATGTGTATGACTTTCATGTCGTTGATGGAAAAGATTTGGTTGTGACTTAAATGTCCTTATTATGGACTCTTTATGAGAAATCTTTCGTGTGCATCTTGTGATGTTTTGGCTTAATTCCTTCTTGGATTAAATGCCCCGGGTTTTGTTTAGCAAGTATTCATTACTGTGCATCTTGTTAAAAGTCCAGCTGGTCTTGTTGTGGAGTCAGCCAATGGAAGAATTATAGTGGTACAGGTAAGTCCACTATAAGGTTTTCCATTGGAGCTTGTGAGTCAGGCGGTGGGAGAATTATAGTGGCACACAAGCCAAGTTCACTATAAGATGTCCACTGTGCCTTCTAGTTTCCCCAGTCCAGATTGGCCTTAGATGGGATGAATTGCTCCCTTTGGTGAGTATTTGGATTATGACTTTGTGTCATATTTCCTTCTCTGGTTACTTGGTTCTATTGGTTATGATTTGGTTTTCGGGATCCCGACGGCTTCAGCTATTTATGCTGCTCAGATGGTTTTCTCTGATGGGTTTCTCAGATGGTATTCTCATCAGTTATGGTTATTGGTTAAACCTTGGCTTTGGTATCCACCGGAGTGTGGGCAATGTGATATAAGTGATATATGGGTTGATGTTATATGCTATATGCTTACTTGTTGATATTGTTTCTTTATGATCATCATATCAGCATGTAACGTAGTTGCATTTTAGTAGCTTACTGAGATTTATTCTCACCCTTATTTGTTTACTGTTTTAGATAAAGGCGGGTCCAGGGGATAGGACACTTGGCACGGGAGGACGTTCGTTTGGTAAGAGTTGGGACTTGTTTTGTTGAAGGTTACATTATGTAAATGTATACCCTTTGGGTAGAGTACCCGTACTTTCTTATGGTTCCATCTATTTTGGTAAAGGTTGATGTATGTATATTGGTTTAAAAGTTTGTAAGCCTTCGGGCTAAGTACTTCCGCTGTGAAAGTGTTTGTAAAAGTTGTTTCAAGTAGAGTGAAGTCTTTGAACTTCAAGTGTGATTTTGTGCCACTTTCTAAAAGGACATTTCGAAAATTTTTCTAAAAGGTTTCATAACGTCTTCCGTTCGTGTCCCGAGCGTGGGGCCAAGTAGGACCACGGGTACGGGGCGCGACATATATATATATATATATATATATATATATATATATATATATATATATATATATATAGGGTCCTACTCTAATGATAACCAAATAAAATAAGAACCATAAGAACCAATTACAGCCGTTAGGTTAGAAAATAATAGATGGCTGAGATTAGACTATCATTAGAACATGTGGCAGTGGCATTGTTATAATTATTTGGTCGTTTTTGTTAACAGTGAGGGTAGTAATGTAAAAAAAGCGCGGTGACATTTTTATAATTTACGCCGTAAGGGAGCGCCTTGGAGGGCGCCACCGCGCTTGTTTTGCGTTGTAAATAAGTGTCTTGGACTCAAAATGAATCCATGTGATTCAGTACTGAATCCATGTGTATTATGAAAAATTTCACATGGATTCGGTAGATATTTATCTACTAAATCCATGTACGTTTCAATATTGAACTTGGATTTAGCGGATACTTATCTACTTGATCTAAAATTCAGTAGTGTATTATGAACATTGCACATGGATTCAGTGGATAATTATCGACTGAATCCATGTGTGTTTCAACATTGAACTTAGATGTAGTAGATACTTATTCTACTAAATCCAAGTGTATACGGGTGTATTTTGAGTATTTCACTTTTATTCATCATTTTTTTCTTCCAAAACCTATCTTCAAGGATGGCATTTGATTCTTCTCGTCGAGACATAAAAATCAGTGTTCTCAGAAAAAAATCGACTTGATATTGAGATATTTAATTTTGAAACTTAAGGAAATTTGAATGATGACGTGGAAGTTGCTGAAAAGTGAAGGCCAATTGACATACTAGCCGCATAGTTCGCATAAATTACAAAAAATGTCTCCGCGTTTTTCAAACAACCTTCTAATCTGAGCCGCACACTCATTTCTAATCCGACGGCTATAGATGGTTCTCATTGTTTTTATTTGGTTCTCATTTGAGCACCTTTCTATGTATATATAATATTATATTATAGGTAGATGCTCAAATGATAACCATTTAAATGAGAACCGTGAGAACCAAGCATAACCATTGGATTAGACACAAAATCAAGGGTCCAGATTATAGATATACAGTAGATACACTTGGATACAGTAGCTACTAATTTATACATACAATAGATACAGTAGTTTTTTAGCTACTGTTATAGCAATAACAAGACTTGATAAAAAAAAAAAAGCGAGCAATCACAAGAACACTGATATATGTGGTTCACCAACTTGGCTACGTTCATGGGGAGGGGAGAGAATATTATTATCAATCTGGAGAAACAATTACAAAAGATCACACTATTACTGCTACTCGAATTATTGATCACAATAATTCCTGATTGTGTAACTGTAGAATTACAGACCTTCTCTGAGCACTCTCTAATAATCTGTCTATGACAATCTGAGGCTTAATTTTGATCTAGACTAATGGCCTCTATTTATACCAGTAAAGTCTATGTCAAAATCTGCTAGGAACTTGGAATTCTAGTCCTAAACTGACCCAAAAACCTTCCTTCTACGGAACTGCACGTCGTCTGAAATCCTGCTGCTATTTGGCCTTAGGTCCGCCCGGGTTGCTAATGTGGTCCGGCCGGATCCTTCCTTGGACCTACCGTATCACCTTATATACCTGCCCGAATCTACTTTAATTCTCAAAAGCTAATTTCCGACGTAAGATTTCCGACACGCCTTTTGCCTAGGTCCGATCGGGTCTTACCCCTGGTGAGCCCGGACCCCACCTGCTCGGCCGAGTCCTTTGGCCTGCTCGGCCGAGCTGTTCTGCTCCGTCTCGAAATCACGAGATTTCTCTGTCGTTTAACCCTTTAACTCGGCATCCCAAATTCAATAGGCATTAACCCAACAATCTCCACCTTGACTTTGAATCTCCATGACAACAAACCTTTTCTCCCCCCTCACCTCTTCTGCTATCTAATAGCTGCAAACATTCTGCAAGTCCAAACAGTGTTGGAACTTGCTTCCCGTCACGGGTTTCGTGAACATATCTGCAGGGTTGTCCGCCGTCCCTACCTTCACCTTTACCCGTTTCTCATCCCTTAGGAAATGATATCTGACACCAATGTGCTTGGTCCTCTCTTGATCCTTGTCCAAAAAAAACCGCGCTCAAACTATCGAAATAAATAATAGCCTGATCCTGATGTATCCCAAGATTGCTGATCAATCCCTTCAACCATATTCCTTCCTTAGCGGACTCTGTCAATGTCACGTATTCTGCTTCTGTTGTAGATAACATCACTATCGCTTGCAATGTAGCCTTCCAACTGACAACTGACCCACCAAGCGTGAACACATATCCGGTCTTCAATCTTCTTGTATCAACATCACCCGAATCTGAGAAACCTTCGACTGCACATTCTGTTCCACTTCCATAGACGAGACTGACGTTGCTAGTGCGCACTGTAGCATACATCAAACTACCATCTGCACTAGCATAGGGTACTCAAGCCATATACTCTTTCTCCTCAGCTGATTTGGGTCCAAACGCGACTGTCTGTGCATTCACTGCACCCAGAGTATCTATAGCTTTAGCTGTTGACCTACAAACCTCTCTAAAACTTTCTTGATGTATCTTTTCTGGGATAAGAACATTTTTCGTTTGGCTCTGTCTCTATAGATATCCATACCCAGAATTCTCTTCGCGTTACCCAAACCCTTCATCTCTGCGACCAATAAGCCTTTCAGCTTCTGAATCTCTGACTTCTTGACTGCTGCTATCATATAGCTGTCAAATATCTTATACCACTGCCTAGGCGATTGCTTCAATCTACAAACTTGATCTTCCTTACCAGGAACATGGAATCCTTCCGACTCTGTCATGTATATCTCTCCTTCTATTGCTAGCAATACTCTGATCGAAGTGTGTCTAACCACTGGTGAGAAGATCCCATTGTAGTCCACCTCCTCTCTGTGTGTGAAACCCCTTGCAACAATGCGAGCTTTATACTTGATCCTTTCTGCCGGTGACATCCCTTCCTTTTTCTTGAAGATCCATTTGCAAGTCACAATCTTTCTGCCTTCTAGCCTTGTGGTCAACTCCCAAGTCTGATTCCTGTGAAGAGACTCCATCTCATCACCCATAGCCGCATACCACTGAGATGACTCTAAACATGTATCTGCTTTATTGAAAGTAGAAGGTTCCGTAAGAACGGGCTCCACTTCCTCAGCAACTAGCAGTGCATAAGACACCAAGTCTTCATATCCATACCTCTCCAGAGGCTTCCTGAGATTAGCTCTTCTAGACCTTCCTTGTGCTAACCCATGTTCTTCGGGAACTGAACTTGAACTTTCTGGTGCTTCAGTCTTTGTCTCTGTTGGTGGATCTTGATTAACATCTGAATGTGGGACAACTAACTCTTTAGTATCATGTTGCTCCACCTGTTTTTCAACATCTGACTGTGGGATAACTAACTCTTCAGTATCTTGTTGCTCCACCTGTTTATCAATACCCCCAACACTTGAAACAATCGTGGATTTACCAGTCCATACCTCATAGGGAACTTTGAGGCCAATACCAGTATGAAGTCTATGATTAATCAAGTAACATGTTGTACTAAGCGTTTCTGCCCAGAAACGTTTAGAAAACTCTGCATTGGAGAGCATGCACAACGCTCTCACAAGCCATGTCTAATTCATCCATTCTGCTAGAACATTCTGGTGTGGCGTGCCTCTGCTGTGTGAGATGTCTAGAAATCTCCACCTCTCTGCAAAACGAATCGAACTCAGTACTGTAGAACTCCAAACCATTATCTGTCTGGAGCTTCTTGATCTTCTTCTCTGTCTGGTTCTCCACTGCTGTCTTCCAGTCCTTGAAATTCCTTAGAGCCCCATTCTCATGCTTCATGATAACCGCCCAAGTGCTCCTCGAATAATCATCAACCATAGACAAGACATATATGTGCCCCCTTAGAAATTCCTGACATGAAGATCCCCAACACTCTGAGCAAATGTAATCCAGAACGCCTTTAAGATCCTTGATCTTATGGCCATAAAGAAGATCTCTGTTAGTCAACTCATGCATCTCTCGAGTGCTCATGTGACTGAGCCTGATGTGCCACAGCTTAGACATATCTCCCTCGTTCACCTCTTCTGATGCAGCCATAGTCGACTCTGCAAGCGTCTTTCCTTGGAGGAAATACAAGGAGCCCCGCTTAAGGCCTTTCATCATCACTTCTGAATCGTTACAGACACTAACTGCTCCACCTTTACCTTTGAAACTGAACCCTTTGATGTCTAACTGACTAAGAGAAATCAGATTCTTCGTCATAAGTGGAACGTGTCGAACCTCATTCAAAGTGACAACCCTACCATCATGAGTCATGACCTTGATCGAATCAATACCGACAACCCTGCAGACTGTACTGTTGGCCATGCTTATATCACCGCCAACTATCTGCCTATAACCGGTAAACTATTCTCTCCTAGAACTGATATGGTAAGAAGCTACTAAATCAAGAATCCACGCATCAGATACGCATTCTGATTCTGATGTTACTAGAGCATAGTCCTCTTCTGAACTGCTATCTCTGGCCATCATGGCCTCTGCTCTGACAGGTGCCTTGCCTTGCTTCTATCTGGGACAATCGAACTTCCAACGCCCCTTTTCTCTGCAAAAATTACAGATATCCCCAGGTTTCGGACCCTTCTTGTGTGAAGAATTACATTGATTGTTCTTCTTCCCACTAGAACCCCTGTTACTGCTACTAGCAAACAAACCTGATGACTGGGTACCTGCCTCATTCCCACTCGCCTTTCGGCGCAATTCCCTCATCTTGAGAGAAGTTTTCACTTCCTCTAGAGAGATACCATCTTTACGGTTTATGCACGAATCGACATAATGTTCATAAGACATAGGTAAATATACTAAAAGTTGCAAGGCTGCATCCTCGTCATCAACAACTACTCCTATATTACGCAGTTTAAGTAATGCATAAGTAAATCTGTCAAGATGATCATTTATGGGCATACCTTCAGTCATACGACAATCATATAGCTTCTTCTTCAGGTATAACTTGTTGTTCAATGAACGTGTCATGTACATATCTTCCAACTTCAACCAAAGATCGCTTCCCGAGTCTGTTCCTGCAACATTGGTTAGGATCTCATCATCCAACTGTCTGATGATCTTGGCGTGAGCCTTCTGATCTAACTTTTTCAATGCCGCCACCTCCTTCGCTGCTGCTATCTTGTCCTTCTCTGACTGTTCTGCTGTACCCTCTGTGGTGACTGCCTTACCCTTGGGATCCTTGCGATCCCTGATTGCAATCTCCAACGGTTCCCATAAATCTTTGTCTATCAACAAAGCCTTCATCTTGATCTGCCAGAGAGAAAAACTATTCTTCCCATTGAACTTGTCGATCGAATCTGCTCCTTGACCCATCTTCTTGTTCTCTGCAGCGGAATCCCTGAACCTCCAACCACGAACCAAAGCTCTAGAACAACCAGAGCTCTGATACCACTTGTTAGAGCAATAACAAGACTTGATAAGAAAAGCGAGCAATCACAAGAACACCGATATACGTGGTTCACCAACTTGGCTACGTTCATGGGGAGGAGAGAGAATATTATTATCAATCTGGAGAAACAATTACAAAAGATCACACTATTACTGCTACACGAATTATTGATCACAATAATTCCTGACTGTGTAACTGTAGAATTACAGACCTTCTCTGAGCACTCTCTAATAATGTATCTATGACAACCTGAGGCTTAATTTTGATCTAGACTAATGGCCTCTATTTATACCAGTAAAGTCTATGTCAAAATCTGCTAGGAACTTGGAATTCTAGTCCTAAACTGACCCGAAAACCTTCCTTCTACAGAACTGCACGTCGTCTGAAATCCTGCTGTTATTTGGCCTTAGGTCCGCCCGGGTTGCTACTGTGGTCCGACCGGATCCTTCCTTGGTCCGACCGGATCACCTTATATACCCGCCCGGATCTACTTCAATTCCCAAAAGCTAATTTCCGACATAAGATTTCCGACACGCCTTTTGCCTAGGTCTGGTCGGGTCTTACCCCTGGTGCGCCCGGACCCCACCTGTTCGGCCGAGTCCTTTGGCCTGCTCGGCCGAGCTGTTCTGCTCCGTCCCGGAATCACGAGATTTCTCTGTCGTTTAACCCTTTAATTCGGCGTCCCAAATTCAAAAGGCATTAACCCAACAGCTACTGTATCCAAGTTCAATATTCAAAATTTAGGTATTGCATCCAAGTGTATCTATTGTATGTATAAATCAGTAGGCTACTATATCTAAGTGTATATACTGTATCTATAATCTGAACCCTTGATTTTGTGTCTAATCCAATGATTATTCTTAGTTCTCATGATTCTCATCATTAGGAGTAAGATCCTTATATTATTATATATATATATATATATATATATGTGTGTGTGTGTGTGTGTGTAATGAAAAGGTTTTACAAGTCTCTTTGACTCTCAAAATCTATATATATATATATATATATATATATATATATATATATTAAAGTTGGTGAGGAAGGCTATGGCTTTGACACATAGACAAACATAGGTTAAAGCTTCATTTGTGTGAAGCCATATCATCACTATCCTAAATGTTTGTGACTTTTGATATTATCATTATTAGCTAATACTATTAGCTCATAATAATAGTTATGATATGAGTTAACTATTACTATTAATAGTAATAGTTAATTATAATAGTTACTATACAAGTTAACTATTACTATTAATAGTATTAGTTAACTATAATAGTTACTATAGTAGTTAACTATTACTATTAATAGTATTAGTCAACTATAATAGTTACTATAATATATAACTATTACTATTAATAGTATAATTAACAATAATAGTTACTATACAAGTTAACTATAATGGTTACTTTATAAATTAACTATTACTATTAATAGTATTAGTTAATCATAACAATATAATATATATTAATTTTTACTATTAATAGTATTAGTTAATCATAGTAGTTACTATATAGGTTAACATTATTATTAATAGTATTAGTTAATTATAATAGTTACAATAAATATTAATAAGTATTATTAATAATATTATTTATTGATATTATTATATAGATTAATTTTTACTATTAATGGTTTTAGTTAAGATGATGTTTATTATTTTAGTTAACTACAATTAAAAAATTATTTTTCATATACAATATATTTATATTATACAAAACTTTTATGCTACTTTATTAAATAAAAATATAAAAAAAGTAAAATGCAAAAAAAAAATAGCAAAATAGTTACCCGTGCAGAGCACGGGTTACCGACTAGTAGTGACAGCATGAAATTTAAATCTCATGTATACATGTTCATTTAAATCTCACGTGTTTCAGCTTCATATCTAACATCTCCACATTTTGACTAGTCAAAATGTGGAGATGTTAGATATGAAGCTGAAACACGTGAGCCCGCCAACCTCGCCCATCAGAAGAAGCCCATTATTGTACATGCTGGCCCGGCCCATGAGTAGACGGGCCAATATGTTAAGGGTAATATAATGATAATGGTATAGTTGTGGAATTAAGGAATGATATAACGAATGTCTAACAGTACTCTATAACGCCAAATATAGAGTATTGTTTTATTCCCAATGAAAGAGTTGGTCTTGTGAAAAACGTGTTTTTCCTTAAGCAAAGGAAAAATTCCAAACACGCTGGGGATTGTTTTTTAAAACAAGCGGTGGCATTTTTGTAAATACTGGCAAGCATCGTAAATGCCCGTGTGAATATTACAAAAAGCTAGTGATTTCAAACTGGCGTTTATAAACATAAAACTGACACTTTTCTTAAGTGCCAGGAGTAGTGTTTAAAAGTGCCAGCCATTACACTGGCACTTTTTAACATTGATATTGTCACTTTTCTTAAGTGCAAGTGGTAGTGTTTAACCGTGCCAGCCATTACACTGGCACTTTTTAACATTGATATTGACACTTATTAAAAAGTGCCGGTGGTAGTGTCAGTGTACATGTGCTGGCACTTTTTTACACTACGACTGGTACTTCCGATCAGCACTAAAACAACTTCCCGTTAATTACAAAAATACCACCGCGCCAACTTAAAAACACGTTTTACGCAACCTTAAGGAAAAACACGTTTTTTTTTCCAGATTTTCGCCCAATGGAACTCTAAATATTTGCTTTATTAATAAAACAATTCTATCACTTGCTTCAAATTTGGTGCAAGGGATAGTGCTGCGTTATCCCGTTTTTCTTCTTATTTTTCTTTTTAAATATCAGTTTTTTCTTTTTCTTTTTGATATATATGAAAACATTTTATAATACAAAATTATATAACCTACTATTATTTATATAAGTGAAACAATAATGAATATTGTTATTATATTCTTATTTAGTATAAGATTTGAAGCAAACTGTTGAAAATATTTAGTGTAAAAATTGCACTATTATAAAGAAAGGTTAATGACAATTTAGACCCTAAAGTGATATACCCCCAATCGAACCCTGATGTTTTTTTTTTCGCCAGATCATACATTGATGTGAAAAATACTTGCCAGTTAAGGCAATTTTTACGAAATTCGTTAAAAACTCAGTTAAAAAGCATGTACCATGCACGTGACTAACGAAATTGGGTAGTTTGAATTGTCAATAACTTTTAAGGGGGTAGAGCGACATATTTTAAAAAGGAGGGCGTGGAAATAAAATAAAATAAATGTATATCCTACTTCATCTTCCTCCCGCCGCCCTCACACGCGCACACACTCTCTCCCCTATTATCTCTAAAGACAGACCATCGGCCATCATCCCCAGCAATCTCCGGCGGCCACCGGCTATCCTTCCTTTCTTTAATACACCAATTCTCTTCCCTCCCACCCACACATATTTATCTCCCCCTTTTTCCCTCCCACCCTCTCACCTTCCAGATCTGTTCTTGAGATAACCCAAAGATCAAAGATTGGCTTCCGATAAGTCGGAATATGGTACTATGGAAGTCCAATTCATTAAGTCATTTGGGTTGGAAACAGAGATAGCCCAATTTCTGAAAACGCCGGAAATGTGTGTGGATTTGTTCAAAAAATGTATGGAGCCGGTGAAGTGTTTAATTGGTGCTAAAATCGATAAATCAAATGTTCATGAAGTTGTTCTTGTCGACGGATCGACCCGAATTCCTAAATTACACCAAGTTTTGCAGGATTTCTTCAATGGAAAAGAGCTTTGCAAGAGCATAAACCGGGATGAGGCAGTGGCGTATGGGCGGCAGTACAGGCGGCAATTTTGACCGGAGAAGGTGACGAGAAGGATCAATATTTGTTGCTGCTGGATGTTACCCCTCTCAACCTCGGACTTGAAACCGCCGGCGGAGTTATGACGGTGTTAATTCCGAGGAACACCACAATTCCAAACCAAAAAAGAGCAATTTTTTTTTTTTTACTTACTCCGACAATCAGCTAGGTGTTCTAATTCAGGTTTATGAAGGGGAAAGAGCAAAAACTAAGGATAACAATAGTCTGCTCGGAAAATTTGAGTTGACCGGAATATCGCCGGCTCCAAGAGGGGTTCCTCAGATTAATGTCTCTTGGTTTTTTTCTTTTTTTTTATTTTTTTTATTTTCTATTTTGGGGTTAGCAGTATGTACTGTACTAGAGTATTACTTGAGCTAGTTCAATATAAAGCATCCAGTGTGGTTTTGTTTTTGCATAGAGTTGTTCTCTATTTTCATTTTGATTACAGTGTAAAGTGATGGTTTGACAAGAATAATCATAATTGGAGAAGGTAACCATGTGTATTACTTAACCATTTGACTTTTATCTTCAACCAAAAAAGTATTATTATTTTTTTTTATTTTTAACCCAATATGATTTTTTGTTTATTTATTATGTGGATACTATTTTTCTTAAGCCCTTTATAATTGGTGAACAAAAATTGGTGAATTAAGAAACATATGTATTAATTTTTCTTAAAAAATAAGTATATATGAAAATAGATGATAATGAATTTGCGAAGTTTTATATAATAGTTTGTGAATTAAGAAAATATGTATTAGTTTGATTTCAGCCCTTTTAAGTTAAAATTTTTCATTAATCCCCTTAAAAAAAATTAACTTCAAACTAACCAATTTCGTTAGTCATGTGCATGGCACATGCTTTTTAACTGAGTTTTTAACGAATTCTGTCAAAAAAGCCTAAACTGACGAGTATTTTTGACATCAAGGTCTAATCTGGCGGAAAAAAAACATCAGGGTTCGATTGGGAGAGTGATATATCACTTTAGGGTCTAAATTGTCATTAACCCTATAAAAAATAGTGCAATTTTTGCATTGTTCTGAAAAATCAGAGTAGTAATGGACACAAGGGTCTTTTTTGCGAGATCACACATAGGAGAATCCCACACATCTCGCACGCGGTCCACTTCGCGTCGGGCCCATCAACCAACCTGGGCTCTGAATGCCTCATACTAATGGAGTGTGTGGACACCTTTATATACTAGGCAATTCTTCATTCAATTGCCGATGTGGGACTTGGGTTGACACCACAACATAACATCGTGCAGAAAATGAGACAACAACATGAAGATTACATTACATACTTACCTTTGCTAAAAGGATCCTCAAAAGTAAAACTAGCAAAAAGAAGTAGCCAAAATTCTTTAAGAACATCTTCCCCGTAATCATCGAAAACGAGTACAAATGTCGATACAAATTAAATAGTGAATATTTTTTGGCCGGCCATTGTCGAGTCGTGGTTAGGCCGGCTGAAGAAACAACTATAAAATGCTCGATCTATTCGATTGTGATACGAAATGAAGGAGAAGAGACATGAAAAACAGAAGAGAAACGATAAAAATGATGATGCTAACAATGATAAATTTACAAAGTGGTGGGGTTTAGAAAGTTTGATTACCTTTTAAGACAAGTCTAATTATATTAATAACATAGGGTTACTGTCCTTTCCCTTCCTTCTTTGTAAATATTTTCAGCGTCGCCATGATCAAGCCTGCACTTAGAGAGAGTTTTGGTAGTTAGAACTTCGCGGTGGTTACAGTTATAGTGACAAATTTCACCTGCAAATAACTTTGAATCGATCTTCCATTTGTTCTGCTTATAGCTTAACATAATCAAGCACCGTTCATTTTTCGCCTGATCAAACATCAACTGAGTAGAGCCGCTCGATCTCAAGGCTACAATGGCATTCCAATGGCTGCTGTGCTTTCTGGTCGTGTTCATCTGTGCAGGATTACAAATCATCTCCTCTTTCACTGACCCCAACGACTGTAAGTCATCACAAACCAACTCGTTTACATATATACACATATAGTATATGTATATATGCATGCACACACACACACACATAGATATATGTGTGTGTGTGTGTATACGTGATTATATGATAAACCTGAATGTTGACGTTGCAGCTGCGGCACTTCAATCATTAAAAGGGCAGTGGAAAAACACACCACCGAGCTGGGACACGTCCGGTGATCCTTGTGGAGGGACCCCCTGGGAAGGCGTTTCCTGTAACAAATCAAGGGTGACAGCTCTGTAAGTATTCAACCTATTTTCCTTTTCTTAAACCGTTTCATACATACCCTTCTCTTTTTTGCTGTCGTAAAGACCGACCTGCATTGACTTTTCAGGGGACTGTCAACAATGGGACTTTCCGGTCAACTAGGAGGAGACATTGGCGGCCTTACAGAATTAATATCTTTGTGAGTATATCATTGACCAGAAATGGCGTAAGAATGTATATATTGAGGAAAATTGCTGAATTTCTTGATATTTATTTTAGGGACTTATCATTCAACAAAGGACTCACAGGTCCGCTCTCACCTCGATTGGGAGATCTGCAGAAGCTAACTACACTGTGAGATCCCCGAATACCTGGCTTTTTCGCACTTCCATTACTCCATTCTATCCGAAACCAATAATTTTCTCAGATTTATATAACGCAATCATGATTTATGTATCGCAGAATCCTAGCTGGATGTAGCTTCAGCGGAAACATTCCACCTGAACTGGGTAATCTTGCAGAGTTGACCTTCCTGTAAGAACTCCTAAAACACACTATGATCGTAACCAATACTGAAATACCAGGGATTTTATTTTATTTTTTTGCGTTTACTCATTCGGATCTGTACGTACCTTGACAGTGCTCTGAATACAAACAACTTTACGGGTGGCATACCTCCTTCTCTGGGCAAGCTCTCGAAACTCATTTGGCTCGACTTGGCAGAAAATCAGTTGACTGGATCTCTCCCTACTTCAACAATTACCACCCCGGGCCTCGACCAGCTTAAAAATGCAAAGCACTTGTGAGTATGATAGGTTTCCGACGTTCTTTCCTTATACAATACTCCCTTTGTCTCAGAAAGTTTGTCTCATTTGACTTTTTGTGGTCAACACAAATGAACTTTGACCAAACATTGATGTCGATTTAATCATCCTAGTGAAATTCTAATAATTGCTAATGATAAATCATTAAGTAATTTATCAATAACAATTTTTAGAATTTTATTGTGATCATTATTAGATTGACATTAATGTATGGTCAAAGTTAATGTGAGTTGACCATAAAAAGTCAAATGAGACAAACTTTCTGGGATAGATGGAGTATTTTCTTGATCTAGCAATTGGCTTATTGTCGTAAATTGGCAGCCATTTCAATAAAAATCAGCTTTCAGACAGAATTCCAGACCGACTTTTCAGCTCCGACATGGTATTAATACACGTGTAAGTCGGCCTCAACCAGATATTGATCATGAATGGCCTTGTTCTTCCCCTTCTTACAGCTTGTATCTTTAAATGGACAGATTATTTGATGGAAATCAGTTCTCCGGGAAGATTCCATCTACATTAGGACTTGTTCAAACACTCGAGGTTCTGTGAGTAGACTTTTTCTTGTTAACTAGTTTCTTCAACTTTCCCATCAAAATATTATCCTTTCTCACTAATCTAACTTGCCACAAACACACTTCAATGTGCAACAGTCGGCTTGATAGAAATTCCCTGAATAATATTGTCCCAGCAAACCTCAACAACCTCACAAACATCGTTGAATTGTGAGTATATATCATTCACTTTGTTGACTTTCTCTCTTTCTCTCCATGAGATGAATGTCTGACTTGACTAATATGTTCTTCCTCGTGCTCGTGTATTTTAGGCATTTAGCACATAATATTCTTCGTGGACCATTGCCAAACCTTACTGGAATGAACTCCCTCCAATATGTGTAAGCGATAAGCAATCTTATGCTTCATCAAGAAAGTCTCGATTCTGCAAGATTTATGGCCGTTTGATCTGTAATTTCTGTTCCCAGGGACTTGAGCAACAACTCGTTTACAGCGTCAGATGCTCCAGCTTGGTTTTCATCCTTACAATCGTTAACCACTCTGTAAGTTGTTTATACCAACATAACGTTTGCAAGTTTCTTTCAGCAATACACACTCAAACCCAAAATGATCTTCCCACTTTTTTTTCTCGTTACTACGAAGGACCTTTGAGCAATAATTTTAGGTTGATTCAACTATGCTAATGAAAATCTAAAACTTGTTATTGATACACCAATAACAAGTTTTAGATTTTCATTAGGATAATTAAACCAACCTAAAATTATTGCTCAAAGTTCATTCCTAGTAACGGCGAAAAAAGTGGGAAGATCATTTTGGGACGGAGTGAGTATAACATCTGACGAGCTTATATATTCTGCTGTGGAACTCAGGGTGATGGAATATGGATCACTAAGAGGACCACTGCCACAAAATCTTTTTAGCTTCCCGCAAATGCAACAAGTGTAAGCTCAAAAACCAGTACTCAACGATATTATATTAGAAACATTTTTTGTACCACCAAAGAAAATTACCTCATTTAGTAAAACCCCGTGATAGGAAACTGAGGAACAATGCACTGAATGAGTCACTGAACATGAGCACCAACATCAGCCCGGAATTGCAGCTAGTAGATTTGCAGAGCAACCAAATATCTGCAGCAACAGTCAGTTCTGGATACAGGAATACATTAATGTCAGTAAAATTATACTAACTTAACATAAAATATGTAAACGTAAGTAATATATATCTATAAAAAAAATTGCGTGTTTCAGGTTGAATGGAAACCCGGTCTGCAGCAGTGCACTTTCAGGCTCGGAGTACTGTCAGCTTCAACAACAGACTTCAACGCCTTATTCAACCAGCAATAACTGCGGGAAGAAGCAATGCGTCTCGGACAAAAAACTCAGCCCACAGAGTTGCGATTGTGCTTATCCGTACGAAGGAACATTGTTCTTCAGAGGACCCTCTTTCAGGGAGTTATCTGATGTGGATAAGTTCCATTCTCTGGAAACGAGCCTGTGGGCCAACTTGGATCTTACACCTGGCTCCGTTTCATTACAGAACCCATTTTTCAATACTGATGATTATCTAGAGGTGGAGTTGGCGCTCTTTCCATCGAACGGGAAATATTTCACTAGGTCGGAGATTCAACGTCTGGGATTTTCTTTAAGTAAACAAACTTACAAACCTCCTCAAGAATTCGGACCATACTATTTTATAGCATCTCCGTACACTTTCTCAGGTAATTCGATCATCGAATTTTCACATCTGCAGTTATATTGACAATCTTACAAATGAATATTTTATATGCTTAAACGTAAATTCTTTCAGCTGATCATGGGAGAACTATTAGCTTGGGACTGATTCTTGGGATTGCCAGTGGGAGTGCTGTTCTTGTCCTGGTGCTTATCGGACTTGGAATATATGCTGTTCGACAAAAGAAACGTGCTGAAAGAGCAATAGGCTTGAGCAAACCATTTGGTAAATTCTTGATTTCATTCAACTAACATTTAAGAAATAAAATTACTCAACTGAATTTCATGATCTTCTTCTCTGTCCAGCATCCTGGGTTCCTAGCGGAAAAGAAAGTGGCGGTGCACCCCAATTAAAGGGTGCACGGTGGTTCTCTTACAATGAAATAAAAAAGAGCACTAATAACTTCTCTGAACATAATGAGATAGGATCAGGAGGCTATGGCAAGGTACAACTTAAAGACTTGTACTTTATTCTACAAGATTTTTGCTGCAGTGCACTTATTTCTTTCTTGATGAAACCAGGTCTACAGAGGAATGTTACCTAGTGCTGCCCAAGTAGTCGCTGTTAAAAGAGCTCAGCTAGGTTCAATGCAAGGCGGGCTTGAATTCAAAACTGAGATTGAGCTTCTTTCACGCGTTCATCACAAGAATCTTGTCGGCCTTGTGGGTTTCTGTTTTGAGCAAGGAGAACAGATGCTGGTGTACGAGTTCATGCCTAATGGAACACTTAGAGAGAGCTTATCGGGTAATAAATCGAGAAAAATTTGAATGCAGCCTTACATAGATAACACAATAAACCGAGACTAATTTGTATTGTGGTACAGGGAAATCAGGCATTCATCTAGACTGGAAGAGGAGACTTCGGGTAGCTCTGGGTTCAGCCCGAGGACTAGCGTATTTACATGAGCTAGCAGATCCTCCTATAATTCATAGAGATGTCAAGTCGACTAACATTCTCTTGGATGAAAATCTCACTGCAAAGGTTGCAGATTTCGGATTGTCTAAGCTTATATCCGATAGTGAAAAAGGACACGTCTCGACTCAAGTCAAAGGAACACTGGTAAGATATACTCCCTCCGCCCCATTTAAACTTCAAAAAAATCACTTTTTGGTGTCCCATTTTATACTTCAAAAATCCAAAAATGAAAGTTAATTATACTTCTGTGTTTGACGCGCCCCACATGTCATACTCACAATAATTATCCACTAACCATTCCCTACACCACTTTATCTCTCCTACCCACTTTCTATACTCACGACACTCTACCCCACTTTTTCATATTCTATAATAATAAGATTTTCTCCTTGATTCTTGAGCCCAAATTTTTTGAAGCATAAAATGGGACGGAGGGAGTAGGTGTCTTTCAATATTTACTTACTAAAAGGACAATATGGCGCTACAATAGTTCACACTATGCATGGGGTCCAGGGAAATGCCGGACCCACCTCAGTGTACTTACTAACCCAGTCAACTGTTTATGTGTGTGTATACAGGGTTATTTAGATCCAGAATACTACATGACACAACAACTGACAGAGAAGAGCGATGTTTACAGCTTTGGTGTGGTAATGCTAGAACTGATCACGGCTAAGCAGCCTATAGAAAAAGGAAAGTACATTGTGCGTGAGGTGAGAAATGCAATGGACGGAGATGATGAAGAGGTATATGGATTGAGAGATATGATGGATCCGAGTATTAGAAACGCGACAGATCTTATAGGGTTTGGGAGGTTTGTGGAGTTGGCCATGAGTTGTGTTGAAGAATCAGCTGCAGAGAGACCAACAATGAGTGATGTGGTGAAGACACTTGAAACTATATTACAAAATGATGGGCTTAACACAAACTCAACTTCAGCAGCCTCATCGGCTACGGAGTTCCGGTTAACCGGAAGTGGTTCACATCATCTATATAACGATAGTCAGCTTCAAAGGGATGTCAGTGATACTGATGCCTTCGACTACAGCGGAGGATACACTCTTTCTGCTAAAGTGGTGCCCAAGTAGATGACTACAAGTTCATTGTTCTTTCTTTTGTCTCTTTTTCTTTCTTTCTTTTCTTTTATTCTCTGTTTTTTTGTATTTGTTAGGGTCCTGAAAACATGTCTAAAAATAAAAACGATGATTTGAACACCTAACTATTAAGGAATAAGTATATACATGATTCATGAAAGAAGAACATCAAATGAAGTTATATATTACTCCATTATTTGAAATATCAAATTCTTACTTAATACTCCTCTGTTTCGGAAAGACAGTCTCACTTGGATTTTTATGGCCAACTTGTGCACTGATGACTTATTGACTTATAGCTGGTGCTGATGACTTATTGACTTATAGCTGATTGATTGGAAATGTGTTTGTCGTAGCTGATTGCTGATAGCTTATAGCTGATAGCTGATAGCTGATAGCTGATGGCTGATTGACTAATAATTAATCTATCAAATATAAATATTTGTTTTTGTTATATTAGAAAAAATTAATCTATGCCTTCAAAATTCATTGAAAATTTAATAAAAATGAGAATTAAAAATTTAAAAACAAAAATTTATGTTTCATTTGCATTACGTCATTTATATTAACTAAAAAAAGTTTATTAAAATAAAAATAATAAATATTTTAAAGCACACATATAATCATAGTTTATTTAACATAAAGAATAAAAAAGGCTAATCTATAAGTTAAAATGTAATAAAGTTTCATTTTGTATTCACAATTTACTTTTTGTGCATATTTTACTTATTCATTTTATTGATTTAAAGAGAAAATGAGAGAGAAAAGACAAGAAAAAAGAAAAAGAAAAGAAAAAAAAGAATAAAGAAGAAACAATTTCAAAGGACGTTGGGAGTAGGAGGAAAAGAAAACCAAGTTCAGAATTCGGGATCTCGATATGTAGGCGTGTTTTATAAGAAGCCCAAAAAAGTTCCTATTCTGCTGCTTTTTAACTTTTACTTATTTGATGCAATAATACTCTACTTATTAGCTTATTAAAATTAAGTGAAAACAAACACTCTAATTTTAACTTATTTAAAATCAAAAGTCATAAACCACCTGAACTGAAATAAAGCCGAAACAAACGAGCACTGTGTATTGTTAAATTCTCCCAGTAATACATATGACATGGTAAATAATACAGACAACATAGAACATAAGTACATTACATGTACCTTTCCCAGATGAATCCTCAGAATTCTTCTGCCTTATCTCCCAGAAATCATCGAAAAAGAGTACGACATTGACCTTGATGACACTGGCAAGCAACTATCTAATCGTCCCGTCATTGCTCTAGCAATCACTCTTCTCCCTTGCTGTTGACCCTCATTCTCATCTTCTTCAACAGCCAATAAGTCAACCATGATCATTTGACAAACCGGTGGCTCCCCCGCCTCCGCCCGCCCTTCCAACCACTCAACCACCTGTCCCATACTCGGCCTCCTCCTTGGCTTCTCTTGTATACACCACAGTGCAACATACACTAATTTCGTCACTTCCTTCTCCTCAACCCCTACATCATCTACAAGCCTTTGATCTAATAGCTCCATCACTTTCCCTTCCCTTAATTTTTGGGACACAATCTTGGGAAAGTACTCGATCTTTTTATGCCCTTCGTTCTTATTCTCGGTCATCGTCACAATTCTCCTGCCTCCAATCATCTCTAATAGTACCATTCCATAACTATACACATCGGATTTTTCGGATACTCCGAGTTCCAGCAGCCATTCGGGGGCCAAATACCCTTTAGTCCCCCTTAATGTTGTTACAACTCTACTTTCATCTCTTCCCATTAGCTTTGATAATCCGAAATCTGAAACAACTGCGCGATGATTCTCATCGAGGAGAATGTTTTCAGGTTTTACATCAAGATGTAAGATTCTAGATCTACAATCGTGATGAAGATATGATAGAGCTTTTGCTACATCAATTGCAACTTTAATTCTTAACTCCCAAGACAAACATCCACCAGGTTGACTTTGAGTTTGATTTTCCCCACAAGTGTTGGATTTTCTCGGGAAAATCCATCTAGCTAACGATCCGTTTGGTATGTAATCGTACACAAGGTAACGAGGCGGTTTAGTTGATGTGCAGCAGTAACCAATTAGGCGAACGAGATTAAAATGTTGTACACTAGCAATGGCGGCGACTTCCGATCTGAATTCCTTCTCGCCTCTCTCTTCTCCTTCGATTCGTTTCACCGCCACTTGAGTACCGTCCTTCAGAACGCCTTGGAACACCGACGCCGATCCTCCTCGCCCGATTAATGTCTGGAAGTTACCGGTGGCTTCTTCGAGTTCCTTCGGCCGGAATTTGGTCGGAACTCCGGCGAGTTTTCGTAGAAAACTGTACTCCAATCTGATCTCGTTTCCTTCAGAAACATGTTGACTTTGCATGATTTCCATTCTTCGATTGAGCCGATTTCTGATGACGAAACAAGCGACAACAGCTAAAATTGCAGCTAAATCTGCCCCTGCAATCAGGTAAAATGTCGAGGAAAGTTTCAGTGTGACGCGGGCGACGATGATCACGATGATTAGGGTTACGACTAGTGAAATGGAGATTATGCTTGCTTTTTTGTCCTCCATTATAGAAAAATTCTTGTTATCGTCAACTGCAAAGAAGGAGATTTTCATTTTTTGTGAATTTCAGTCTATCTTCATTGCTGCACTGAAAATAGGTATAAGTCATAATCGTTGACTGTTAAACCCTTATTAAATACGTTGACTATTAAAACTTATCATAACTATCATTTGGCCATTCAACTCTCAAATACTCTATCTGTCTTAAAAAAAAAAAAAATAATAAATAAAATATTTTGATTTTTTATGATCAACAAAAATAAATTTTGATCAAACATTAGTATCAATTTAATAATGACAATGAAATTCTTAAAATTGTTATTGATAAATCACTTAATGATTTATCAATTACAAATTTTAGAATATTACCAAAATGATTAGATTATCACCGATAATTGGTCAAAGTTCATTTTTGTTGAAACTAAAAAATCAAAATAAGAATATATTTTTGGAACAAAAGAGTGAGTATTATTCACATGAGCCACACAATTTCCAGAATATTCATCGTTGCCACCCAATTATGACGCATTAGCCATATACTGTAATTACTGTTTTAGGAAAGAGAATGAGTGGGAAGAACAGTAAAAATTATTTATCATTTTAAAAAAGTGTGACTTATTAATGGAATATCAAAAAATAAATTGTGCACATAATTATAATTATAAGACGGAAGAGTTGTTCTTGTGAAAAACGCGTTTTACACTAAGCTAAGGAAAAACGTGTTTTCTCAATTGCCTTCTCTAATATTATCATGTGCCTTCTCTAATATTACAAAGTACCTATTGTAATATTACACTTATAAATATTCAAGCAAACAATTTTATTTATTCAACGAGGCACTTTTAGTGGTAGTTTTAAGATTGCCCGTCTTACTATTACAAAGTGCCTCTTGGATTATTGAAAAATGCCTCTTTCATTGTCAACAAGTGTTTGGTGGGTTTTTAAAATTTTCAAAACAAGTGCTTGCCCTAATACTAAAAAGTGCCTCCTGTAGTATTGCAAAGTGCCTCTTACCGTATAAAAAAGTGCATGGTGACTTTTTGTAAGTGTCTGACAAGTTTTTTTAAGTTCTAAAACAAGTGCTTGCTCTAGTATTAAAAAGTGTCTCCTGTAAAATTGCAAATTGTCTCATGTAGTGTTAAAAAGTGTCTAATGAGTTTTATAAGTTCCAGTTATTTACAGCGATGCCACCGCGTCTTTTAAGTAACGTTCCGCTTATTTACAAAAATGTCACTCCGCATAGGAAAAACACGTTTTACACTAAAACGCGTGTAAAACGCGTTTTTCCCCAGATTTTCTGAAGACGGAAAGGGTATAAATGACCCCGAAAATAAACTTTTAATATTTTTTTCTCGTTAGTGGATTTTTTTTTTAGAAAGTTGGTTTCATTTAAGGAAATTGTCATCGTGTTACAAACCCTATTGAGTCGGACTGAGGAGGAAATCCAAACAAACCTTGAGGAAATCCTATCATTATGGGGGAGGGGGAATCGAACCCTGGACCTCCGATTGGAAGCCCAGTGTCCTGGCCATCAGGCTAGCCCTGATAGTTTCGTTAGTGGATTTGAAATCTCACTTATGTACCTCTTTTGAAGTACAGATGAATACCATTTTTGTTGACTTCGTATTGATTCGAAATCTCACTTATACCCCTTCTGAAGTACACGTGAATACTATTCAACTAATTAAAAGTCTCACTTTTTTTAATTTTATTGACTTTGTATTGATTTTTCTTTTTCAATTTATTGAACATGTTTAAATTACAAAACTCTAAATTTGTATTTTATAGAATTATTTTAGTGAAAATTTTCAAAAAATAATAATATTTAAAATTTATAATTTATAATTATAGTACTTTATTGAGGAGTATAACTGAGATTTCGAGAGTAACTAACAAAAAAAGTTAGTTGGACTCTATTTTTGAGGGAGTTTATTGCAAAACTGACATGCGTACTTTCATTTATTTTCAATTTGACTTGCAAACTTTGGAAACATCAAATGTGGTTTGCGTACTTGAGACGTCTTTTTTAACACCCATTAAAAATATAACGAGACATTCCAAAATATTGTTCATCCGTTATGTTTTTGTAAGATATGTTATTCTTTTTTAACGGACATAAATTAAAATAACTTAAAGACCAACTTTGACTCATTAACAATTACCACAAACTAAGCACCCTCCACTGTTTTCTCTCTGAGTAAAGACCCACCACGACACTTGACGAAATTCACGACCCTTGACCATTCAACATCGTCGCCGGCTACCTCATCCCATCTCCGGCCGTCCCTCTCAAGGCCGTCCACATAGAACCAAATGTCGACCTCCTGTTCTCAAATCTGGGCCTACACCATCCAATCCGAATCTTCTCTCTCATCACCGGCCACCATCATCAGTCAACGCCGCCCCCTGTCGTCTTCTTCGATTTGCCGGCGAAAAGCCTAGGCCCTATATCCTCTCCGACGGTCGACGCTCTCAAAGTGAGGGTTTAGATCTCAACGAAATTTGTGAGACCCACCGGAAAATCGAAGAAGAGAAAAAAAAATCTGAAGACATTTACCCACCAAATCGGATCAAATCCAAGTAGAAATTGTTGGGTTGTGGTCGGAATTCCAAATAAAACAGACTGGTGGGTCTAATCGGGTGAAAAGTGGCCGAATCCTTCGTCTCCGGCGGCTCTCAACTTCTCCGGCAACGACTCCACCGCTATAAATCTCAGGTTCGATTGCTTTTCTCCGGCGAACCTCAAATCTGCTGAAAACTGTGGGGATTTGTCTAAAATTGATGGGTCTTCAAAATCTATGACATATTTCGTTAGAAAACAGGAGAAATCGTGAGATTAAGGCTCACAGGAGTGGAAGGAGCCGGCCGGAGTACAAGGGGGAGTCCGGCGGTTCTTGGAGAGGGTAAAGAAGAAATAGAAAGTTTAAAAGGGTGAAAATGATATTTATCTTTATCAGAGGTGGGTTAAAAAAAAATAACGTCTTTTACAAAAAATTGACGGATGATTAGTTTTTTGGAGTGTCTCGTTATATTTTTAATGGGTGTTAAAAAAGTCGTCTCAAAATTTTGAAAATGAAAGTACGCAAACCACATTTGATGTTTCCAAAGTTTGCAAGTCAAATTGAAAATAAATGAAAGTACGCATGTCAGTTTTGCAATAAACTCATTTTTGAGGTCATAAATACATATTCTTGATTAGTTGAGTGCCAAAGTTGAATATTTTTGGACTTTGGTGGAATATGTAATTAGAGTAATGTTAGGGGTACAAAATAAGACCATGTTTAATGGTGAACCAATTTTGGTTCATCAAGAGCAATTTCTTGAACCTAAATTGGCTCTTGTCAATTAGTGGTGAATGAATATTCGTTTATGACTATGAACGAAAATTTTCGTTTATTTGATGAATGGATCCGTTAACGAAAATTGGTTCGAGCTATATATGTATTTTGTAATTTTGTCATTTTCAAAATTATAGTATTTAAATACAAATATTTATTGTGTTTATAATTCTTTTTCTCTATAAATAGAGTCTTATATGTAATATTTGACATAATTTTAATATTTTACTATTTAAAAATGATTAAAAAATTATTGTATATATTTCACATAATTTTCATGTTTTATATATTTAAGTTTTGTCTTGCGCTAAACGACGTTGTTTGTGTCAAAATATCAAAAACGCTTACTTTCTTTTATTCCTGTAAATAGAGCTGAAGATTGCCTAAGTTATGTACATCTCTTCTTCCAACTTTCCCTCTCTATTTGTTTGTGTAAGGTCGTATGCATTATTTTATTTATCATCGTTGTTATTTTTTATTCGTTTGTGTTTTGATTTTTTTTTCATGTGTGTAAGACTTTAAGTATTGTAATTTGACGTTTATTTATGGGGTTAATGACAGTTTAGACCTTGAAGTATGATACCACCCTTCCAATCGAGCTTTGCATGCCTTTTTTTCGCCAGATCGGACCCTGAGGTGATTCATTTTCGCCAGTTAGGGTCTTTTTGACGGAATTCGTTAAAAAGTCAGTTAAAAGGCATGTGCCGTGCACGTGACTAACGGAATTAGGTTGTTTGAATTAAGATTAACTATTAAAGGTGTTAAATAGCATATCTAAAAACTGAAGGGAGGGGTAAACAAAAACTCAAAACTTATAAACCTTTCCCAATCCTCTTTCCCTATCCAGAAAAAAAAAAAAAAACAATTCCAACGCCGTCTCAACTCTTCTCCACGCCGTCTCAACTCCAACGCCTCCAATCAAGACTGCTGCCGGGTGGCAACTTCGTCTCTGCCCCCTCCTCTCAGTCCATCGTCGGCAGATCTCGCCTCCTCCGCCCCTACCTTCCGTCGACTCTGGCCACTCTGCTCCTCCCATGGCGGCAAACTCCCTTCTCTCTTCCCAATTTCGCCGGCGACGCCGACGGTTATGAGGATGGAGAAGGGGAAGCATCACTCGTCGGAATCATCATCATCGGAAGAAGGTATAGCGGAGGCGCCGATGATTATGAGGATGGAGAAGCATCACTCGCCGGATTCTTGATTTTTGAATTTTGATTTTTGATTTCAGATCTGGAGTGTTTGTATGTGTTTCTTGGTTTGTGTGTATAATCTGTGTGTGTGTGTTCATGTGTGGGCAGTGGCGGTGTTTGGTCGGTATGCGGTGTGGCTGTCCGATGGTGGTGGTGTGGTTGTGTGGTGGTCCGGTGGTAGTAATGGTGGGTAGAAGCTGGAAGGATGGTGGGAAATGGGTGGTCACCGGAGGAAGGGGAAAGGGGTGGGGGTTTGGCCGGGTTTATTAAAGATGATGGTGGCTGCTATTCTAAGATTATTTTTTTTCTTTCTTCAAAATAAATAAATAAATAAATAAATAAATAAATGATTGTAACTTATTTTAATTTCCTATTACAAAATATAAAATGTTGCATATTTATTTAATCTAAGATACTCAGACTCTTTTGTTTACCTCGCCAGACTCGTCTCGACAAGACTAAAATACGTGTGTCCGACACGGCTACGGCGGAGTAAATTAAAGAGTCCGAGCATCAGAGTATTCAATGATAATTTTCTTTGGTAAACGTAAAAAACGATTTGGATAACGCATTTGCTAAAAATATACTCCCTCTGTCCCGCCCGACTTAAGATTCTTGATCAAGCAATTTATACTTTGACCAACAATTTGAACAAAAATAATTATCTTAATGAAAATCTAAAAATAGTTATTTAGTTTATTATTAATCGTGATACAATAACAAGTTTTAAAATAAAACTCTTATTTAATTTTCTTTTTTATTATAAATTATAAAATGTTGCATATTTATTGGATGAAGATTTTTTTTGATAAATGTAAAATTTGATTTATTTTGTTTATAAAATAAAATTCTTTTTTAATTTTCTTTTTTATTAATATTTTGAAAATAAATTTAAAAACCCTTTTATTTACTATTTCATTAATTATTTTTATTTTCAGCCCTATTAAGTTTCGAATTTTCATTAAACCCCTTAAAAGTAACATCAACTTCAAACAACCCAATTCCGTTAGTCACGTGCACGGCACATGCCTTTTAACTGACTTTTTAACGAATTCCGTAAAAAAGGCCCTAACTGGCGAAAATGAATCACCCCAGTGTCCGATCTGGCAAAAAAGACATGCAAGGCTCGATTGGAAGGGTGGTATCATACTTCAGGGTCTAAATTATCATTAACCCTTATTTATGAGTGATTAATTTTCAAAGTTACACAATTAAGTAAAATACATAATTAATTATTATTATTATTTCAAAATATATTTGTGAACGAAAATTCGTTCACCACTACAGAATGTAAGCTGGCGTGAACGAAATTTCATTCACATGCCAATTTCGTTCACCATTGTGCATGCTCTAAGGTCACAAAATCTTGGTCACAAAATAAGGTGGCGATATTTTATTGGTTGCATCGATAATGGATCCGCCACACTCTAATTAAAAAACACCAATAATATCATTACATTTAGGATTTTGTGAGCAAATTTTTATGACTTTTTTGTGCCCTTTGTATTATTCATGTAATTAATGTATCAATGTTGAGTGGGTAAATTGAATATTTTAGACATTAAAGTGGCTCATGTAAACAATGTGTCAAAGTTGGATGATTTAAATGATAGTTTTGCCTAAAACTTTACATTAATGTTTAGTGATAATATAAAGATAAGACCATCTACAATGGTTCAACAACCAAATTATATTCAACACCCACTTTATCACTCCACCTCATCTTCTATCTCCATCCACCAATCATTCAACAACCCATCAACTTTTACACCTTTCAATGGCTTATTTAATACTTACAATTTAACACCCTCCCAACTCATCAACCTACCCCACCATTTTTATTATATTTTATATCATTTATTTTTATGATTAGTAAAATAATAATAATAATTATTATTATTATTATTTTTTATAATTAAAAAATCACACTTAATTAATGTTTTTTAATTGTAATCAAATAAATACGAGAAATAACGATAATTATTATTAAACAAAAAAGAAAAGTTACAATAAGCTTAACTCGCGATACAAGTAATGAAAGACAAATAAGCATACGATACAATAGACTCGACTCACAATGCAATAAAACTATTAAATCATCAATTTCCGAACTTTGCCCATATGTGCTTGAGTAGATCCTTCTGCAATTGTTTATGAGCTATTGTATCACGCAATTCCGCTCTAGTACATACATGATCTTCAAATGCAGGTAATACCTCAGTGGAGAATGGTTGTTGTGTACTAGATCCGCTTGCCTCAGATTGATCATTGAAGTCAAGCCAATTCTGAGTATATGTATCCCGTTCATCCTCAACAATCATATTATGTAATATGATACATGACCGGTTCTTGGTCTAAGATAAGGAGGCCACTCGAACGCCACACTCGCCCTGCCCGCGCGTGGGGCGCACGCGCCATGTCGGCGCCACAAAATGGCCGACGCGTGTTCTTGGCTTAGCATCACTCCTTTTATCAACAACCATTGACCGGTTCCAACACCCTCCCCACTTCAACAACTCTTCCAACAACCCCTCCAATGGTTTCAACAATTGATTCTCTTCCAACACCTCCATTCATATAAGCCATTATGGGTGGTCTAATACGAAGTAAAGTATAGCGGGTACCACGTTGTAGCCTGTAGGTGGTGCATAGTAAATGATTTAAAGGCGGACTCCTGTGAGACGGCTCACAGCGGAGCCAAGCCAAAAAAAAAAAAATTCCCTCCAACCTTTTTTATCACTGCCATTTTTTTTTTGCAAGCAAAAGTAACACTTTTTATAAAGAAATATAACACTTTTTTCTCTTATGTAACAGTTTTTTTTTTTAAAAAAAATACCACAATTTTGCTAAAATAGATTAAAGATAACATAAGATTGACAATCAAACTAAAATTACATATTATAATAAATGAATGTAACTTTTTTTTTTCTCAATTGTAACACTTTTATAGGGTTTTACATTCAATTGAAATGCAAAACCGATTATATACATGATTTTTACTCTTCTTTTAGAAAAAAAATGTAACATTTAACCTATAAAACTGTTACATTCATATAATACATATTACAATCATATATGCACTGTGTTACATTTCAATTATTATTTTTTCTAATAACAAAAACTATTTATATTATTTGCAAAACTGCTGTTACATCTTACAATAAAGTGTTATTTTTTTAAGACCAAACTGTTACTTAGTTCATAAGAACGTGTTACATCTCAAGAGACGAGCAGCCCAACTTTTTTTGCGTGTTAAAAAAATATATAAAAAAAAAAAATCAAACCATATCATGACCTATCTAGTTTTATTCGTCTCATCGAGACGAACACACTGGTATTTTTAGATTTTTTTTTTGAATTCAAAATCACAAGATATTGCATTTTAAAATTATGAGAGGTTTTTTTTTTAAATGTGTGCCACGTGTCGCGCGTTGGGAGGAGAAGGGAGAAGCTTGGGCGAGTTATGGGTTTAACCCATAGAGGATCCGTCTCACCATGTGAGACAGTCTCACATGAGTCTTTGTCAACAATTTATTGTGGACAAATACCGTGCGTCTGTAAATGTTTTATGAATGACAAATTCTCATATACACCCGTTGCACCATGTGCAACGGGCCAAACCCGTGGGCTTCACCCGCCCGATCCGCCCGTCCTAGCCTCCATCTTTTCCCAGATCGCGACACGTGTCATTCCTAAATATAAAAAAACCAAAAATCTTTAAAATACTATATCTTGAGATTTATAACTCAGAAAAAAAAATTAAAAATACAGTCTTGTTCTTCTCGAAAAGACGAATCAAACTAGATAGGTCATGATATGGTTTGATTTTTTTTTTTTAAACATACTTTTTAACACAAAAAATATGAGCTGCTCGTCAGCTGAGATGTATGTAACACTCTGTTCTAATAAAAGTAACACTTTTTACTGTTAAATGTAACAGCACTTTTGCAAGAAAATTTAAACAGTTTGATAGTTTTTGTGGTTAGAGAAAGTTATATTTGAAGTGTAACAAAGTGCATATATGATTATAATTTTCTATATAGATGAATGTAACATTTTTATTTAGTATATGTTACTTTCTTTTTTTTTTAAAAAAAAAAGTAAAAATTCATGTATATAATCGGGTTTTCATCTCAATTGTTACTTTTTCAATAAAAATTATTACATTGCAGATATAATGTTACATTTAATAATATAAACTATTACAATTGAGAAAAATAAATGTTACATTCATTTATTATAAAATGTAACATTAGTTTAGTTTTGTCAATGTTATGTTATATATTTTTTTTAAAAGTGTTACATTTGAAAAAAAAATGTTACATTCCTTTATAGAGCCTGTTACATTCATTTATTATAAAATGTGACATTGGTTTAATTGTCAATCTTATGTTATCTTTAATCTATTGCAGCAAAATTGTTGTACATTTTGAAGAAAAAAAAAGTGTTACATTTTGTTATAATAAGTGTTACTTTTGTTGGCAAGGAAAAATAAAGTTGGGGGACAATAAAAAAATAACGGCTCGGCTCCATGCGGCAGCCGCACAGGAGACTGACCCTATATGAATATAGGTATAAATGTATTTTGAATTTATTTTCTATCAAAATTCATTTAATCAATTATAAATATCAATTTATGACAGATTCTTTTAGAAATAAATAGTTTTTTATTGGAGTTAATTTTAATATTCAAGCCAAATATGAGTGCACACTCTTTTATAATTAAAATTAAAATTAAAAAAACTTTGATAATAACATAATTTTAATATTCAAGCCAAATATGTGTGCACACACTCTTTTATAATTATAATTAAAAATATTTTTTTTAAAAAAAACTTTGAAAATAACATCCACTCGAATCTTAAAAACGGACACATAGATTTAGACTCTTTTTTTCATTTTAAAAGAAAATATAGTCATTTTTAAACATTTAGTTTTCCTTCATATATTGACTAAAACTTACTACCACTACTTTTGGTATAAGTGGAAGGAAACACCAAGTAAATAGGAGTATTCTGAATATGACCATCCAATAACAAAATACTATTGAATGGAAGAAGTTCATCACATCCGAGAGAGAGAGAGAAAAAAAAAAAACAAAAAAAAAACCATCCATCTCTAAATTTCATAAATTCATGGGAGCCTCGATTTTTGGATTTCGAACCGCTGCACCGGGCGGTTAGCTCCACCCAATGGTGGAGATTAGAGCCACCTCATTTTAGCTCCACCCAAAGGTTGAGTTGTGTCCGAACTCGGCGGGACCCACAAAAATTTGAAATCATCTTAGCTGCACACCCAAACCGCTCGCCTATGTAACCTTGATCGGAGCCGTTGAGTGGAGGGGTGAAGCTAACTTGGGTGGAGCGGTTCCGGGTCTCTCAATTTTTATCATTAAATTAGAATAGATAATTGCTTGTTTAGGATTATTAAAATTGCATGCGCATGATAGTCAACGGTACTTAATTGCAGGCATCCTTCAAACTTTGACAATTGACTCTTCCTTTTGGCGTCTCAATTCCCCCATTCAACCAGGAGAGTAGACGAAAGTTCTCTTTCCACACACAAATCTATACTCCCTCCGTCTTTAGTTAGTGTGGACCAAATTTTTGGGCACACAAATTAAGAAAAAGTAAGAGAGATAAATAATGGAAGGATATGTTTGTGAGTATGAAAAAATAAATAGAAGAGAGAATGAATAGGAGGATTAGTAAATTGATTGGTGTTTGTGAGTGTAAAAGTAAAGTAGGAGAGAGAATGAGTGGGAAGAATAGTAAAGATTCTTTGCTATTTTGGGGTAGTCCACACTACCTGTGACGGACCAAAAAGAAAAGAAATTCACACTAACCTGAGACACGGAGGGAGTACATATTAAAATCTGAGGTGGAAGGTTGTGGAATCGCCACGTAGACATGTCTTGACTAATGCTTGCTATTGATAAAGCCATGTTATCACCACCCTAAATTTTAAATGACTTTTGGTATTCTTTTTATTAGCTAATAGTATTAGTTAAAGATATTAGTTATTATATAGGTTAACTATTACTATTAATAATATTAGTTAACCATAATAATTACAATAAAGTTAACTATTACTATTAATAGTATTAGTTAACCATAATAGCTACTATATAAGTTAATTATTACTATTAATAATATTAGTTAACAATAATAGTTATTATATAAGTTAACTATTACCAGTAATAGTATTAGTTAACTATTATAATTACTATATATATAAGTTAACTAATACTATATATAACATTAGTTAACCATAATAGTTACTATATAAGTTAACTTTTATTATTAATATTATTAGTTGATTACAATAGTTGTTATATGTATTAACTATTACTATTAATAATATTAATTAATCAAATCTTACGTCTCATGAAGTCATGTCAGCATTGTGTTGGGTTTTGTGCAATCATGCGCAGCGGAAGAAAGACATGAAGAAAACCCAATAGTCTAGATCCGCTATGAACAATAATCCATAATATAAAGATGAAAGAAACTAACCCTTGTAGATCGAGATAAAACTTGGATTAGACGTTAAGATAAATGCCCTCTATCGGTGATCCACACAACAAACAGATTTCAAGAACGCCTTCTTGAACTTGACTGCTAGTCCTTCGGTTTGAAAAACGATGTTGAAGAACGATTCTTCAAAGCTCCTAATGATTATTGTGACTTGATGATTGGGAATTATCAATCAGAATAACCCAAGAATATAATGTGTATTTTCTCTCTAAAAGAAAGAGTTTAGAATTGATCAAATCAATGTTATGGGAACAATTCCCGTCAGTCTACATTATATACAAGGGGTGTCCAAAACTCTTTAGTACTTAGGTATTCTTGACCAACAAGAATTGATTTAAAACAAATTGATTTACGGGCAGGCAGCCGTACGGCTGAGCTGGAGCCGTACGCACAACATCCAGCCGTACGGTGGCCTTCATCAGTTTCCTCGTTTTTCGTTCCTTTCAATTATCCGTTATGCGTGTGTGACCCAATAGGATTATACTAAGTTGGCAACGAGTCTGAACCAGTGAAACCTCGTAAGTCATAAGCGGACTCTAGCAAGCCATTATGACTACCCAATTAGTATAACTTTGAAATCCAAAGTTTCCTAAATAGAACATAACACAATCTCTTTGTTTCACGATGTCTATTGAACGTAAGCCATGGTCAATGGTCAACTTAATTTGTTTAATACTTTCTCGATCCCGAATGTATTGATAATACAAATGTTATTGATCCAATCAACCCATTTGAGCATGTCCATGCATTTCATTAATACCATTCATCGAGTGGTCAAAGCTCGACATCTCTCTTGACGAGGAACAAATCTCATCTTGGCTTATTACTCTTCCCTACATGATTCCGATTACGCCAATCATATTCTTTATAGCTACCCGGTTAGGGGTAACGTTTGAATATGTCAAACGTAATGTTCATTATGTGGAAGACTGTAATAACCTCAGGTCTAGAGATTCCAGTGATATAACTATATGAGACATAATTATGACACTGTGACCATGACATAAATCTCATAGGGGTCAGTCTAGTATTTGTTCTCCAATAAATACCCATAAGTCTAATTGTATCGCATACACATAACCATCATATGATTATCTATTAAATTTATACTAATAATTAATTATAATTATTAGGGACGGGGATTATTATAATAAACATGCAAAAGATATAATAATCAAACATTCAATATCTTTATTAAATCACAAACAATTGATAACATTAATCGTTCAAATAACGTGCCTAGAGCATACAACACCAACACATTGGCCCTACAACTAAGATGTTATTCATTTTTCTCATTCTTAGCTAATAGTATTAGCTAATCTTATTAGTTACTATATAGGATACTATTATCTTTAATTTATTATTTTATATTACTATAAAAAAGACTAATTCTACTTATAGTCATCTTCTATAGATTCAATACTCATATATAATCGAGAATAGAGAATTGAAAGGGCAAAAGTTAATGCTAAATTTATTGTGAGCAATAATTTGTTCTTTAATAATTAATTTTAATATATTATCAAATTTTGAAGGAATTCCAATAGTCATATTGATAATCTATAACACCAAATTAACAAAATCAAACTATTATGACTTAAGCAATTACCACTTCAGTTACAATTATAGGTTATAAAATTTCAAAGGTTTAGAACATGTTAAGGATCATGAAATTTACATTGAATGTATAACAAAATCTTCAAAGAATGAACCATTAGAGTTTACGCTCATCTAAAAATAAACCAAATATGGTATATTAAGTTGAATCTCTACACATAAAGGAATGGTCTCATTGATTTTTAATAAACGACTTAAACGTTATCGAAAAGACTTTTGATTGTTCACTCTCCTCATACTTCAACGTTATTGGCTTGCAAGTCATCCTCATTTCTTATAATGAAATTCAAATAGATAACTTCTCAAAGACATAAGTAAAAAGGGAGAAGCTTCTCCTACTATAAAATTTCAAGTTGTCATTTGTTAGGTGTATCTCATTTTGTTTTCTAACTCGATATCTAAGGAAAATTAGTTTACGAATCATTTTCATCCTATTCCCTTATGTGCTCCAAATCCATTACCGTGCGGAGCACGGGCTAAATTACTATTTAGTTAGAAATGTAAATGGAAGTGTTGATCTTATTCATCATATAACTCTGTTTATATACATGGAAATTTAGGGAAAATATAACAACTATCTAAGAGATACTAGCAGATAATAATGAACACAAATCAACAAATAAAACACAGATTTATGTGGTTCACCAACAACGTATTGGCCACGTCCACGGGCAAAGGGAAACAATTATTATTAATATGGCCGGAGAAACAATTACAAGAAGATAATCACACTAATCTATGTTTGCATGAATTTTGATTACAAAATTCCTAATTATGCAAAACCCTAGATCTAGAATTATTAATCACTCTCTCTTTCTTTCAGTGTCAATCATCGTGGAGGCTACTAATTTTACAACTAGTATTTATAGTGTTAGAGACCTAAAGAAGAAGACAGAAAGAGTCCTTAATTAAAACCTAAAAAGGACTTTAATTAACTTTCCACGCAAGACAAAACTCCCAAATCCCGGAACTACATGGTCCGCCCGGGTCTAGGGACATGTCCGACCGGATCTCACCATATCTGACCGACCTATTTTGTTAACAGCCCGGATCTCGAGCTTCTTGACCAACGCCAGTTTTCGACTCGCCTTGGTCCGTCCAGGTCTTGTGTCTGGTCCGACCGGACCCCTGTTGTTGTTCCAAATTTCTTCTTTTGTCTTCTCAAGCTTGACTTCTTCAAAATCACTTTCCTCTAACAATCTTTACCTTGACTTTGAATCTCCTTTCTAATAATTCAGACGTACGAAACACTGACATAGACTCCACCTTGAGCTACATCCTCGTACCAGAAACAAATTTCTTGTTGGGTTTCATTCAATCATCTGCAGTGGAAGACATTACATAAAGAAACCCAAAAGCCTAGATCCGCTACGATCAATAATTCATAATATGCAAGATGAAAGAAACTAACCCTTGTAGATAGAAATATGAAACCTTGGATTTAGATGCTAAGAATAGCACCCTTTACCGGTGATCCACACGTCGAGCGAATTCAAGAACTTTTCTTGACTTGACTGCTAGGTCCTTCGGATTGAAAAACTTGATGAAAAACGATTCTTCAATTGCTCCCTTTGATTATATGGTTTGATGATTGAGAATAATCAAACCTAATAACCCTAGTATAATATGTGTATTCTCTCTCTCCAAGAAAAAGTTTATGATTTCACAAATCAATGTTATAAGACTAAATCCCAGTTGTACATATTATATACCAGAGGTCTCCAAGATCCTTTAGGGTTTAGGAGTTCTTGTCCAACAAGAAAAATCCTAAAATAAACTGCAGTGCGGGACCCTAGCTGTACGGCTCCAAGACCGTATGCCTCGTTTTTCGCTCCTTTTAATTATTTGCTCTGTGTGTGTGTGTAGACACCCCGCCTTGGACCTCTCACCCCGATTGCATACATAGTATTTTTACTTTACTTGTTTTTGTTAATTTATGTTAGTTTGGTTAAGTTCCTAACTGATTCCGTCAGTTTTGGACTAAACTGCACAGCAGAGTTAACTTTCTATTCCATTCTGTCAAAATCGCCATTTCAAAGTCGTGCGCCTCCGCCCTTTGGGGCCAGAAGCGCGCGCCTCCCGCCGACCATACGGGATGCGCGCGCGTCTGGGTGTGTCAGTTACTGATTTCTGTCCAAGAATCTCTCCCTTGCTCATTTTATATGATTTTGCCCGGGAAACTGATCTCCGTGACTCCGTTTTGGCACCAAAAACATCCCCTCTCAACTATAAAAACCCCTCCAATCCACCATTGGGGAGGGGGGTCTCTTTTTCATCTCTTTTTGATCTCTTTTCATCCTCTCTTAGACCTTCTTCTTAGACTTGAAACTATACACAATTCTATACACAAATCCTCCCTACAAGAGTTCTTCGTGACAAGACTCTACACAAATTGTTCTACAACAAGCACCATTTTCAAGTCCAAGTTCAAAGTCCCTTTTCTAAAGGTACAACTCTTCTATTCTCTTATTTTATTTGTGTCCTACTAGTATGCAATCTCCATAAAAAGGGATACAACCAAAAGGCCACTTCACTATTGAAGTTTGGCCAAGGTTACATCCCAACATTCCAATATTAATTTAATTCCACTTCATCTCTTAATGTAATGGTTTAGCAAATATTCAACATGTAACCATTAAACACTCAATCAATAAAATCATTTAGCTTTCATTCTCCCCTTATCTTTACTTTGTAGTTGTTAGCATATTTTATCAATTGAAGGACACGTAAATATAAAAACACCAAAAGTAGCAAGACCCGCGTAAGCGGGGCGGAGTGGGTGTTTAAGTACTTCCCACTCCGCCACCTAACCCCCGAACTCCTCATCTCAAGAATCTTTGGTTTCGTAATCAATAAAAAAGGCTATTTTCTTAGGTTTTCTCGCGTTCCTCTAAAACGTGGCAGGCGACTCTAAAATCAATTAGACATCCTAGGTAATTCACACGCTCTAGCCAAGCTGTGGTTCCCCGGGGTATCTACAGTGGCGACTCCGCTGGGGAGTATAGAGGGTTAAACTTGCGTTTTTCATTTTTGGTGTTCTTTTATTTTATTTTCTGGGCATTCTGGTAAAAAGGGTAGGAAGCGTGTGCCTCTGGCCTTCTTGGCCTAAAGCGAGCGCGTCCGACCCTAATTACCAGAATCGTCCGCCTCCCATCTTGTCCTTCAATTCCATGTTTCTGTGCTAACGTTTACTGCAAGGGAGAAAGTTCTATAATTTAGGGTCAAGGCAATCCCTTGAACCCGCTGATTTGCAGGTACTACCCAGACGCGGGCGCCTCCACTTCTCTCAGTCTAACGCACGCGCCTCCCGAGTAGGCTTCTGAATGCGCGCGCTTCTATGCATTTCCCAGAAACAAAAACAGTGAACAGAATGGACAGTTTTGACAGTGTGTGGGCACCGGGCCTGCACAGAACATTTTTTTTCCTATTCATTTTTATCGGTCACACGGGTGATTTGAAAGTTGTAAATTACGTGCTTATTTTTTTTTTTTTGAAAAAAAAATATTTTGTCACTTGTTAGACCTCACACTACGCGCATAATTCTTATCAACTGCTCACTATCGAGTCGCACAAGTCCAACCCCAAACCCGTCGAGGCCCATCCTAGGAAGTTTCAAGCTCCACTCGACCTTGACTCTTCCGAAGCGGTAAACCTCAGCCCGTGGCGTAGTTCACGACTACATGCCGGGGGTGACCTTTAAGCCTCTCTTTAGCCGAGCACAAACCACACAATTCTAGTTAGGATCTAACACTCCGTGACTCAAGTCGGTTTCCATGTGCCGAGATTTCCCTAAACTAATGTCTTCAAATCATACACGCCACTCGTTGTTTTGGACGAAATAAAACTCCGTCCCCAAGTGGTTATTATGGACGAAAATAAAAATCCATCCCCGCATGTATGCTTTACTACATTAATTTAGTTTAATCCCGACACATGTAGGATTTACAAGCGTGGTGGAATCCGATGAGTATATGGGACCGCGAAATGGTCTATATACTAGTGTGACGATTCCATTATTTTCTTAGAAACCCCAAAAGGGACCCCGTCCCTCCGACTTATAAAAAAAAGGAGTCATTTTTCTTATATGGTCGAGGTTTTTTCCTTTGTTTGTGGGTGAATTTATTTTACTCAAAAGGTATTTGTGGGGCCAACCTAAGATCGACCGTGTTCTCTCAATAGGTCCAATGGCTTCCAACGGCAACAACAACAAGGGTGAGAACATTTCCGTGTCCAACAAAAGGTTATTCAACATAGTAAAAGCATTGAAAGGGCAAATTGATGCACTAGCCAAGAATGTCCGCCGCAAGGATGATTTATGGCGAGCCCGTTACGAGCATGTGAAAACGGCCCACAAGAAAGAAGTTGCTCAACTCAAGAACCAATTGAAAGGGCTCATGAGTGAAAGAAAGGTCCAAAGCATTGATACCCGTTTGGTCAACACTCTCATGTCCTACATTGACCAAAGGCTTAGTGGGCTAAATTTGCACAAGGGCCCAAGCACCGATCTTCATCAAGCTTCTCTCCTCATGAAAACAATGGAGGCTCCTCCTGAAAAGTTCAAGATGCCCGATATTGGCAAGTTCAATGGCAACTCTTGCCCCTAGTCTCATGTTGACTCCTACATTTGGGCCATGCTACCACAGAAAGTGTCTCCTCAAATAATGGCACAATGCTTCCCGCTTACTCTCGAGGGGGTCGCAAAAGATTGGTATATGGGTCTTCCAGTTTCCACCCGCCTCAATTGGGATGTCGCTATGCTTACCTTCAAGTCACAATATCAAGGCAACTCCATATTCCGCCCCACCAAGAAAGAATTGGAGAGCACCGTGCAAATGGGTGATGAATCATTTGGGGACTTCTATCGCCGTTGGAATGACAAGCTAGCCGAGATGGTTGATAGGCCTTCCAAGAAGGAACAAATGGACTTCTTCTTGAAGTGTTTGAAAATGGACTACCGCACTCATCTTAGTGGGGCTTTTCACTCTGATTTTTCAAGCATGTATGATGCGGAGGTTAGAATTGGCAATTTGCTCCGAGAAGTGGCCGAGTCCTCCTATGACACAAGATTCAACGACAAAGGGTTCTCAAGCAATGACATGGAAGAATGTAGTGACATGGAAGACTACAACGACAATGAGGACTACAACGACATGGGGGATGACGACAACAATCTCCGTTTCTCTTTCTCTACCTAGTAATAGGAATAAAAAAAAAAAAAAAAGAGTCAAAGTCCTCTTTAGTATGCATTAAAGTTTTCTCTCGTCCCATGTTCAATGTCGAGTCTTATTATCAAATAAAAGTCGTTCTTGTCCTCATACACTCCTCCAAGTTGTTCAATTTAATTCTTGGCAAAATGATGAAAAGATGTCTAAACAAGTTTTAGAACGAAGGCCATCGCTTGAACGCCTAGGGGCTAAACATCGACGACGGCATCAACAGACATCAAAACATCAACGGCAAAATCAAGCCAAAGAAAGGTGAAGCAACAACCATGGAGAAAAATCAAGCAATGTTTCAAAGGGGGATTCGAAAAAAAAAAAAAAAGAGCTCGCTAGGTTGAACTCTTCAAATCAACCTAGGCAAAAGTTAGAGCACAAAAAAAAAAAAAAAAAAAATCCCCCCTCAGTCAAAGAAGTACAAAGAACAACATCATTCCACCAAACTAAGGACGAAGCAACATCGACAACAATCACGACGAAGCAACAATTCATCACGGCGAATGGAGAATCCACAAGAACTACGGTGACCTGAGCCTCTACACTGGAGGAACGTAGGCAACCTGCGGGTCCGGTCTCATGCAAGAAAGAAGATATGTTTAGCCCTAGTGCGTTATGGTGATTGGCCTTCATCTCGAACTTGTCAAGACATCTTTGTACGAGTCATTTGCCAATGAATTAATCACCTCAAGATTGAACAACTTTCTTAGAATTGGAATCGCTTCACGTTCCTTGTCGAGTCTAGAGGTTTCTCTTCTTTTTTGCGATACTCCCAGTTTCTTGCAATCAAACTGGGGCTTTCATTCTCTTCTCTCTTAATGACTTACTTGCCTTCGTGAGTCATTAAATAAATAAAAATACATGTCAATACTAGGGACCACTTCCCTAGTCGAGTCAATGTCACTCATCTTTAGTGACAAGAGGTCTTCACCGCAAAATCACATGTCTTATCTCCTCAGCCAAAGTCAATGTACACTTCCTCATTAATCGAGTCAAAAAATAATACGCAAAAGAGATGCCCGCTAGATTGAAAACCCGAAAGGGCGGTCTAGGCAAAAAACAGGGTGTGTCATAAAAAAATGAGAGAGTGAGAGAGAGAAGGGAAAAAGAAATGGAGATCTCCGGCCTTTAAGGAAGACAACTGCACAAGTTCTACATTGGGTCTCCTCAGCAAGTCAATTCCCCACCGAGTCAACTTTGGGATTGCAAAAGGCTCGACAAGATATGGCACCATCAAAGGTTGTCTTGGGTTATCGGCATCATTCTCCAGCAGTGTGCATTTTTGGGTTCATGAAAAGAAGGTCTGTGGTAACCAAGACCCATCTTAGAACGAGCCCATCATAAAAGGGCACAAGGTTGCACAAATAATCCCTAGCTAGTCAATTGACTTGGGCAGCAAATAGCAACAACATGTGTCTCAGTTTTCAAAGCTTCTGCAAGTATATGCTTCTAAAGTACGCCGAAAGGCTCCCAAGAAATGGAGTAGCTCTTGCCATGTCCTCTCATGTTTGTTCCCTCGCACGAGGATGAGTCACTCTTGCTTTGCTCAACAAATGGTGACGCCCTAGGGGCTATGTGACTCAAGAACAAGGGCTTCTTTTGCTTTATTTGACAATCAATAAGTATGCTCGAGAAAGATGTGTGAGACTATCCTCAAAGTCTCTCAAAAGGGATGTCAAAAATCCCTCTTGTCATGTGTGCCCGTACTCAGATGGCACTCTAGGGGCTACGGTCAAGTCTTAAAGGCTCCCTCGGCAAGAAGCAATTCACTTCAATGTCCCCAGCAACATTTGAAGCTCTATACCGAAAGGTCTCAAGGGGCTTCGCAATCTACAATCTTTTGGGCTATGGCATTACAGTGATACAAGCAAAGGGCAATATTGGGGCTTCGCAATTAACAAGCTTTTGGGCAGTGGTACCCGAGCAATGCAATTTGGGAGTAGTCTTATGGCTCCATGAAAGGGATCAAGCTTCAATGGTCCCTCAACACTTCCAGTCAAAAGGCCTCTTGGTTTTAAATTAAGGCTCCGATGATATGAATGAATTTGATGATTCTTGTTAGAATTCACAGCGAGATTCTGAAGGAAGTCTTAGAGAAAAGGAAAAAGATTCAATATGCTAGACTCACCCGGCTGAGTTATGGTGGGCAATGACAATATGTTAACTCTAGAGACAGAGTTACGGCTAATCCCAATGTTTCTGCAATACAGCACCCCCTTCTCCAAGATCAAAAGCACAGGCTGCATCCGAAGATCCGCCGTCGGTTCAACTCTAGAAGACTCGACCAAACATACCGTTCGAGACTTTATCACACCAACACCTTATCATCTGCAAAAACATCACCATCTCCCACGAGACATCTCCCGAACACCATACTACACTTCCAACATGGGCCTTCCGCCATTTGGGTATCAACCACAAAAAAGGGCCATCCATCTCCAAGCAAGAGAAAGAAGAAGATCACCTTCAAGAGTCCTACCCGATGTGGCATCCGCTCTCAATACAAAGCTAAGCCGATTTGGGGCTTCACATCGAAAGGTCTTCACATCCCGCCATCTCGAAACCCACATGACATTTGGGGCTTAGCAATCTCTCAAAGCTTGGTATCAATGATCTTCTCTTGGGGCTTGCCCACGTCGACAACAAAAGACAGTTTATTTGAATGGGCTAAGAGTTGATTCATCTTGGGGCTTCATAAGCCACTCAAAGTTCAGCATCCGAGGGGCTTTACAGTCAGCAACCCCTTGGCATCTCGTCATCAATAGTCCTTTTAAAGCCCCATAAACGACAAATCTCTTGGGGATAGACATCAATTTTCGTTGGACACCGCAGCAACAATATTCAAGCGAGGCAATCCGGACTTCGATCGAACATGACTTGATCTTGGGTTGGCTTTACAAATACACAATGGTTAAAATGGTTCACCCACGAACTAAAAAAAATCTTTTTCTCACATGTGTGCATGTTCTTTCCCTTCTAATCTAAAAAAAAAAAAGATTTTTCTTTTTCTTTTTCTCCTTCTATGTGCAAAAGTATGTGCTTTACTTTGCTCCTAGCATTCCTCCCCAGCACTCCCCAGCATCCTTGAACTACGCTGGTCTGATTCTCTTCAAGGGATACGTAGGCAGCCTTTTGGCACGACCAACCCATCACACAGAGGAAAAAACAATTCATCACCATCAACATCATCATTCTCCATCCAAAGCATGGACATTCTTCATCAAAAGCATCAACATCCTTCAGCAATCCATCTCCAATCAAGCGACAATGGTAAGTGAAGGTATGAATACATCCGAGGCTTTCCTCAAATCGCACCGCACACAAAATCACTTTCTCCATTCTTACAAAAACTCTCTCTCATGCAAAACTGCTTTCAAATCACATTGCACCACGAGCACAATTTCTCTCTTCATTTCACACTTCATGCATCTTCTTGCACAAACACATATACCTGCCAAGCACACACATAACAGGTACCACCACGAAGTCAACAGCATCCGCTACTCAAGGCACTTCATCCCCAGCAGAAAATGGTCCACAGTCAACCATGCTCGCATCCCCACGATAAAGTCAACAGCAACTGCAGCTCTAGACAGCAATTTGGTCCACGGTGATCCCGCATCAGCAAACGGATCCCGCATTCAGCAAATGGATCCCGCATCAGCAAACGGATCCCGCATTCAGCAAACGGATCCCGCTTCAGCAAACGGATCCCGCATTCAGCAAACGGATCCCGCATTCAGCAAACGAATCCCGCATCAGCAACCGGATCTCGCATTCAGCAAACGGATTCCGCTTCAGCAAACGGATCCCGCATCAGCAAACGGATCCCGTATCAGCAAACAGATCCTGCTTCGGCAAACGGATCCCGCCATCAGCAAATGGATCCCGCTTCAGCAAATGGATCCCGCATCAGCAAACGGATCCCGCTTCAGCAAAACGAATCCCGCATTAGCAAACGGATCCCGCTTCTGCAAAATGGATCCCACCATATCTTTTCTGTATCAATAAAGCCGCTCACACAGGGAGCGCACCCCTATCCTTCTCAAATTTCAAATTCATGTTTTATCGAGTCTTTGTTTTCTCTTGTCGATGTCCTCGGCGGTTGTCTTTCTTTCGTCGACGCGTTTTTGCTTCGCAATCCACGTCGTCGAGGGGCTCTGTAGACACCCCGCCTTGGACCTCTCACCCCGATTGCATACATAGTATTTTTACTTTATTTGTTTTTGTTAATTTCTGTTAGTTCGGTTAAGTTCCTAACTGATTCCGTCAGTTTTGGACTAAACTGCACAACAGAGTTAACTTTCTAGTCCATTCTGTCAAAATCGCCATTTCAAAGTCGCGCGCCTCCGCTCTTTGGGGCAAGAAGCGCGCGCCTCCCGCCGACTATATGGGATGCGCGCGCGTCTGGGTGTGTCAGTTACTGATTTCTGTCCAAGAATCTCTCCCTTGCTCATTTTATATGATTTTGCCCGGGAAACTGATCTCTGTGACTCCGTTTTGGCACCAAAAACATCCCCTTTCAACTATAAAAACCCCTCCAATCCACCATTGGGGGGGTCTCTTTTTCATCTCTTTTTGATCTCTTTTTATCTCTCTTTTACCTCTCTTGGACCTTCTTCTTAGACTTGAAACTATACACAATTCTATATACAAATCCTCCCTACAAGAGTTCTTCGTGACAAGACTCTACACAAATTGTTCTACAACAAGCACCATTTTCAAGTCCAAGTTCAAAGTCCCTTTTCTAAAGTTACAACTCTTCTATTCTCTTATTTTATTTGTGTCCTACTAGTATGCAATCTCCATAAAAAGGGATACAACCAAAAGGACACTTCACTATTGAAGTTTGGCCAAGGTTACATCCCAACATTCCTATATTAATTTAATTCCACTTCATCTCTTAATGTAATGGTTTAGCAAATATTCAACATGTAACCATTAGACACTCAATCAATAAAATCATTTAGCTTTCATTCTCTCCTTATCTTTACTTTGTAGTTGTTAGCATATTTTATCAATTGAAGGACACGCAAATATAAGAACACCAAAAGTAGCAAGACCCGCATAAGCGGGGCGGAGTGGGTGTTTAAGTACTTCCCACTCCGTCACCTAACCCCCGAACCCCTCATCTCAAGAATCTTTGGTTTCATAATCAATAAAAAAAGGCTATTTTCTTAGGTTTTCTCGCGTTCCTCTAAAACGTGGGTGGCGACTCTAAAATCAATTAGACATCCTAGGTAATTCACGCGCTCTAGCCAAGCCGTGGTTCCCCGGGGTATCTACAGTGTGACCCAATAGGATTATACTAAGTTGGAAACGAGTCCAAACCATTCAGACCTAGTAAGTCATAAGCGGACTCTAGCAAGCCATTATGACTACCCAATTAGTATAACTTTGAAATCCAAAGTTTCCTAAAATAGAAGATAACACAATCTATTTGTTACATGATGTCTATTGAACGTAAGCCATGGTCAATGGTCAACTTACTTGTTCAATGCTTTCTCGATCCCGAATATATTGATAACACAAATGGCATTGATCCAATCAATTCATTTGAGCACGGCCGTGTATTTCATCAATACTATTCATCGAGGGGCCCAAGCCTGACATCTCTCTTAAAGAGGAACAAATCCCTTCTTGGCTTATTATTCTTCCCTACATGATTCCGATTATGCCAATCATATCCTTTATTGCTACCCGGTTAAAGGTAACGTTTGAATATGTCAAACATAATGTTCATCATGTGGAAGACTGTAATAACCTCAAGTCTAAAGATTCAAGTGATATAACTATATGAGATTTAATTATGATATTTGACCGTGACATAAATCTCATAGAGGTCAGTCCAGTATTTATTCTCCAACAAATACCCATAAGTCTAATTGTATCGCATACACATAATCATCATATGACTATCCATTAAACTTATACTAGTAATTACTAGGGACGGAGATTATTATAATAAACATGCAAAAGATACAATAATCAAACATTCAATATCTTTAAGCGTAAAGCAAATGATAACATTAATCGTTCAAATAACGTGCCTAGGGCAAACACACCAAAATTTCTCCACCTTTGCCTCAGTCTGTCTTTCATCAAAGACACTAGATTTGTCCTCCGGATAACCAGATTTTTCGATAGCCTCAGATGTATCTTTAAGACACTCAAAATTTGCCTCACCAGACAAACAACTTTGTCATCTAGACAATCAGATATTTTGCATGCATGTATCATACGGACACCTAGACGTGTACCTAAGGGCATTCAGAATTGCCCCAATGAGAAATTAACAGTCATTCAGTTGTGGCCCATCCAGTCGACATTGGGTCATGCCAACCATGACAGATAAAACTTGTGTGTGTTGATCTTCTAACCGTGGCTTGCCCAATTCACTCCCGCCTAGAGTAAAACGCTGCTCCACCTTCTTTTCAACACCTTCACCCATCTCAGAACCTTGGAGGATATACAAGGAACCTTTTCTCTCGCCCTTCAGAATCACATCTGAACCTTTGTAGACATCCAGAACTCCACATTCACCTATAAACTTGTATCCCTTCTTGTCCAACCGACTAAGCGATATCAGATTCTTTGCTACTTGTGTAACATGTCTCACTTTGTTCAATGTGAGAAATTTATCACCTAAAGTTCTTGCCTTTATAGAGCCCATGCCAACTACCTTGCAGACAGATCCATTAGCTATATAAAATACGGTCTCCATCCTTTTACTCGTACATTGTAAACTGCTCCTTGTGCGAACACATGTTATAAGAAGCACCCGAATCTAGAACCCATGCAACTTCCTTGCACACTTCTTCTTCAGTCACTAGGGCATAATCACAATGCTCATCCAGATTGTCACTGCTTGCCGCCGCAGCAGTCGACTCAAATTTTCCCTGCTACTCTCTCTTCTTCTCAGGACAGTCTAATTTCCAGTGCCCCTTCTCCTTGCAATAACTACAGATATCTACAGGTCTCGGACCCCGTCTAGAACCTTTATTCTTTCTACCATGCCCCCTGCTGCTTTCTACAGCCAAACCTAATAACTAAGATTCTGTACTAGCACCACAGCCTTTCGGCACAGTTCTCTGGTCTTCAGACCAGACTTAACTTCCTCCAGAGTAATTGTCTCCTTATTTATACATGAATCAACATATTACTCATACGAAATCGGTAGAGACACCAATAGAATTAGAGCAATATCTTCATCATCGATTTTAATCTCTATATTACGCAATTCAAGTAATAAAGCAGAAAAATGTTATTGATCTAGGTGATCCTTAATAGGCATACCTTCAGACATATGGAAATTAAATTATTTCGTATTCATATAGAGCTTGTTGGTTAGAGACTTCGTTAAGAACATCTTCTCTAACGTTAGCCACAAGCCTCCTGCTGTTTCTTGAAGCGCTACATCTGCTAGGATGTCATCATCAAGACTCATGATAGTCATTGAATGAGTCTTCTCATCCAATACTAACATGTCTGCAGCCTTCTTCGAATCTTCAGCTGTGGGAACAGCTTCTGCCTTACCTTTTGGATCATTCTGATCCCTGATTGCAGCAGCCACTAGAGCCCACAAGCTTTATCTTTGCAACATGGCTCTCATCTTGATCTGCCATAAACTGAAACTGTTCTTCCCATCAAACTTGTCGATCTTCTGGTCCATCCCGGTATCCATCTCTTTTACTGCAGCGGAATGCCTGATATTTCTTGACTAACCAGGCTCTGATACCACTTGTTAGTAAATCAGACCCAAGAGATAGCAGATAATAATGAATGCAAATCAAGAAATAAGAATACAGATTTACGTGATTCACCAACAACCTATTGATTACGTCCATGGGTAAAGGGAAACAAATATTATTAATATGGCCGAAGAAACAATTACAAGAATATGACCACACTAATCTATGTTTGCATGAATTTTGATCACAAAATTATTAACTATGCAAAACCCTAGATCTAGAATTATTGATCTCTATTTCTCTTTCAGTGTCAATCAGCATGAAGGCTACTAATTTTACAACTAGTATTTATAGTGCTAGAGACCTAAACCAGAAGACAGAAGGATTCCTTAATTAAAACCTAAAAAGAAATTTAATTAACTTTCCAGGCAAGACCTAAATCCCGGAACTACATGGTCAGCCCAGGTCTAGGGACATGTCCGGCCGGATCTCACCATATCCGATCGGACCCAGTTTGCTACCCGCCCGGATCTTGAGCTTCTTGACCAACGGCAATTTTCGACTCGCCTTGGTCCAACAGGGTCTTGTGTCTGGTCCAATCGGACCCTAGTTTCTATTCCGAATTTTCTTCTTTTGTCTTCTCAAGCTTGACATCTTCAAAGTCACTTTCCTCTAATAACAAGAATTATAGTTTATGAGAAGGCAAAGATTTGGTAAATATATAAGTTGGTTGAAGCTTAGTAGGGACGTTTGAAGTCTGTAGAAATCCAGAGCTGATCTTTTCTCTATCAAATGACAATCAATTTCTACGTGCTTTGTCATTTCATGGTAGACTGGATTGGAGGCTATATGTAATGTAGCCTTATTGTCACAAAGCAAAGTAGCTAGGGTATGACCAGAAAGACCAAGTTCATTAAGCAAAGAAATGATCCAAGTAATCTCACAACTAATGGAAGCCATACTAATGTACTAAGCCTCAGCTGCGCTCCTGGACAAAGTACTTTGCTTCTTAGCTATCCAAGGGACTAGGGAAGTACCAAGAAATATACAAAATCCGGATAAAGACTTTCTAATTATTGGGCATGATGCCCAATCAACATCACAATAAGCTTTTACACGAAAGTCATTATTTAAAGAATAGAAAAGCCCTTATCCTGCAGAACCTTTAACATACCTTACCAATGTAAGAGTTGCATCTGAATGAGGATGTCTGAGAGAACTCATGAATTGAATAAAGATGTGTACAACATAAGCCAAGTCAGGCCTAGTAATTGTGAGATATATTTTAATCTCCCAACAAGTCTTCTGAACTATTTAGGATTAGGTAGAAACTCATCCTTATCTACAGTCAATCCATGATTCTGATCTATAGGTAATTTAGATGGTTTGGCTAGTATTATACCAGTGTCATTTACAATGTTAATGACATATATTCTTTAATGTAAACACGCTCTAGCTATCTCTAATCCAAAAAGTATTTGAGTGAACCTAATTCCTTAATCATGAATTGAGATTGTAAATAGGACTTAATTTGAGAAATGGCTTTGGAGCATGAACCAGTCACAATTATATCATCCATATAGACCAACAAGATATTGAAAGCATTCCCTAACTTGAGAAAGAACAAAGTGTGGTCATTTTTTGACTGACTGAAACCATATGCTAATAAGGTTGTACACAATTCAGAGAACCATTATCTAGGGGCTTGTTTAAGCCAATATAAGGACTTTTAAGCATGCAGGCCAAAGGTTGATTGGGAAATTTCTCACTGATTGCAGAAGGAACAGAGTAACCAAGAGGAAGGGCCATAAAAACATCTTCTTGTAAATCACCATGAAAAAATGCATTAGTTACATCCATTTGATGTTGGGTTTCGTGCAATCATGCTCAGCGGAAGATAGACATGAATAAAACCCAATAGCCTAGATCCGCTATGAACAATAATTCATAATAACAAGATGAAAGAAACTAACCCTTGTAGATCGTTATGTAAAACTTGGATTAAGCGTTAAGATAAACGCCCTCTACCGGTGATCCACACAACGAACAGATTTCAAGAACGCTTTCTTGAACTTGACTGCAAGGTCTTCGAATTGATCAACGATAATGAAGAACGATTCTTCAAAGCTCCCAAAGATAAATATGGTTGATGATTGGGAATTATCAAACACAATGATCCTAGTATATTATGTGTATTTTCTTTCTCAAAGAAAGAGTTTTGAATTGATCAAATCAATAGTTAGGGAACTTTTCCCGTCTGTCCACAATATATACAAGGGGTGTCCAAAACCATTTAGGACTTAGGTCTTCTTGTCCAACAAGAATTAACTTAAATAAACTGATTTACGGGCACGTCGCCGTACAGCTTCTTGGCAACCGTATGGCTCTAATTCAGCCGTACGGTGGCCATGATCAGTTTCCTCCTTTTTTGCTCCTTTTAATTATCCGTTCTGTATGTGTGACCCAATAGAATTATACAAAGTTGGCAACGAGTCTGAACCTGTCAAACCTCGTAAGTCATAAGCGGACTCTAGCAAGCCATTATGACTACCCAATTAATATAACTTTGGAATCCAAAGTTTCCTAAAATAGAACATAACACTATCTCTTTGTTACATGATGTCTATTGAACGTAAGCCATGGTCAATGGTCAACTTACATTTGTTCAATGCTTTCTCGATCCCGAATGTATTGATACTACAAATCATATTTGAGCACGGCCATGCATTTCATCAATACCATTCACCGAGTGGCCAAAGCTTGACGTCTCTCTTGACGAGGAACAAATCCCATCTTGACTTATTACTCTTCCCTACATGATTCCGATTACGCCAATCGTATTCTTTATATCTATCCGGTTAGGGATAACGTTTGAATATGCCAAACGTAATGTTTACCATATGGAAGACTGTAATAACCTCAGTTCTAGAGATTCCAGTGATATAACTATATGAGACTTAATTATGACATTGTGACCATGACATAAATCTAATAGGGGTCAGTCCCGTATTTGGTCTCCAACAAATACCCATAATTCTAATTGTATCCCATACACCATAATCATCATATGATTATCTATTAAACTTAAACTAATAATTAATCATAATTATCAAGGACGTGGATTATTATAATAAACATGCAAAAAATATAATAACCAAACATTCAATATCTTTATAAATAATAACATTAATTTTACAAAAAACATGCCTAGGGCATAACACCAACAATCTCCCACTTGCACTAGGCCTAATTAATGTATCGAATACCCATAGACCTAACATTACCATCATGTTTCGCTTGCGGAAGACCCTTTGTCAATGGGTCTGCAATATTATCATCAGTTGGTACTCTGCATATATTTATGTCTCCTCTATAAACGATCTCTCGAGTGATATGAAAACGCCTAAGTATGTGTTTTGATTTCTTATGCGATCTAGGTTCCTTTGCTTGAGCAATAGTACCATTATTATCACAATAAAGGTCTATTGGATTAGCAATGCTAGGAACCACTTCTAGTTCACCAATGAACTTCTTAATCCAAACAGCCTCTTTAGCAGCATCGGATGTAGCAACATACTCAGCTTCAGTTGTAAAATCAGCTACGATACTTTGCTTAGAACTCTTCCAGCTAATAGCACCTCCATTAAGCACAAATACAAATCCAGATTGCGATCTAGAATCATCCTTGTCGGTTTGGAAGCTTGCATCTGTGTAACCATTTACAACAAGATCATCTTCCATACCTCCATACACCAAGAACGAATCTTTAGTCCTTCGCAAGTACTTAAGAATCGTCTTGACTGCAATTCAATGACTCCTCACCAGGATCTGATTGGTATCTGCTCGTCATGCTCAAAGCATACGAGACATCGGGTCTAGTACATATCATGGCATACATGATTGATCCAATTGCAGAAGCATATGGAATTCCAATCATTCTCTCACGCTCATCAGTTGTCTTAGGACACTGATTCTTGCTTAGAGTTATGCCATGACTTACTGGCAAATTTCCTCTCTTAGATTTTTCCATGCGGAATCTCTTAAGAGCTTTGTCAATATATGTATCTTGACTTAAACCAATCAATTTCTTGGATCTATCACGATAGATCCTAATACCAAGGATGTAAGCAGCTTCTCCCATATCTTTCATTGAGAAACACTTTCCTAACCAAGTCTTTACAGACTGCAGTGCAGGGGTGTCGTTTCCAATGAGCAATATGTCATCAACATATAGTACTAGAAATAATAATATACTCCCACTAATCTTCTTGTATACACAAGGCTTATCTTCGTTCTTGATGAAGCCAAACTCTTTGACCAATTCATCAAATCGAAGATTGTAACTCCTAGAAGCTTGCTTCAATCCATAGATAGATCTTTGCAACTTGCATACTTTGTTAGAATTTTTTGGAATTACAAAACCTTTAGGTTGTGTCATGTAAACATCCTCAAGTAAGTTCCCGTTAAGGAATGCTGTTTTGACATCCATTTGCCATATCTCATAGTCAAAATATGTGGCTATGGCAAGTAAAATTCTTATAGACTTGATCATTGCTACTGGCGAAAAGGTTTCATTATAGTCAATTCCATGAATCTGCCTATAGCCTTTCACTACTAGTCTATCTTTATAAGTATGCACCTTTCCATCCATGTCAGTTTTATTTTTGAAAACCCACTTGCATCCTATGATTTTTACACCTTCGGGCGTATCAATCAAGTTCTAAACTTGATTATCATACATGGACTTAATTTCAGATTCTATGGCTCCAAGCCATTTATCTGAATCAGGAGCGGACATCGCTTCTTGATAGGAAATAGGTTCGTCGTCAACTATAACTTCTACTTCATTGCTATCCGTCATGAGAAATCCATATCTCTCAGGTTCGGATCGCACCCTACCAGTTCTGCAAGGAACTTGAGTATTCTGAACAGGTTCCACAACTCCTTGTGAAACTTGATCAGATCCAACTATCGGTTCCATGATATTTTCGGGTTCTCGAACCTCTTCGAGATTAATTTTACTCCCACTAATTCCTTTGGAGAGAAACTCTTTCTCTAGAAAGGTACCACGACGGGCAACTAACACTTTATTTTCTGTGCGGTTATAAAAGTAATAACCCTTACTTTCCTTAGGGTAACCAACGAAAATACATTTATCAGATCTTGGTGCAAGTTTGTCAGAGATTAATCTCTTAACATAAGCCTCACAACCCCAAATCATCATGAAAGACAAACTAAGTGTTGGTCCCAAATGGGAAACAAGGGTATGAAAAATGCTAGGGGGGGGTGAATAGCGTTTTAAAATCCTTTTCAAACCTTTTTGCAAATCAATGGCTTATACTCATAGTTCTCAAATAAGCTAAGTATAGCACGCAGAGAGAGTGTGAAATGCACAGCGGAAATTTAAGCAGCAACTGCGCAGGGTATACTGCGCAGAAGGGAAAAACGCACGCGCTAAGATATGGGTTAAGAGTTGGTTAAAATGATTCTAGGGCAATAAGCAATAACAAAACACAGCAGCAAATAGCAATCTGATTAGATCAAACAAAGCAGCTATTAGGAAATAAAGTAAGCTGGAAACAAATAGCGAGAATAATGAACAAGCTATTTGGAGAGGTTCGATCGATAAAAGATCTACGTCCTCTACCAAGATGGTTAGTCTTATATTTTCTAATGAGATATATATTGATGTGAGGAGCTTTTACAAGATTACAAAGAATCAAAACTCAAATCAAAATCTATTCTATGAAGAGCAAATCCTAGACTAAACCGGTCTTTCTCAAGAAGTAAGATCTAAATGATCGAAGCTTCAAGAGGTGTGTGAGTGTCAGAAATTCTGGGCTCTATAAATCTATGAGATGAAGAGCACGAAGAATTCTGGTGATATAAGGCTTAGGATTTGGGCAGGAGTTTGAAGGTATGAAGGTTTGAAGGTTGTTCTTGAATCTGGGAATATTAAGCAGCAATCTTCAGTACTTCAAAGATACTTAGTAAGCACAAACTCTAGCAACTTGGAAATGAAGATGAGCAGGCTATTTATAGCAGAGAGATTAAAACTAGCCGTTGGTTCTCTGAGCAAGGACAATGAGCTGGCACAATATGATTGGTGCGCAGGTGTCCTTTATAGCCGTTGGAGCTCTGATCAAGGATGATGAGCTGGCACAATATGATTGGTGCGCAGGAGTCCTTGAGCCGTTGGAGTCAAAGCATGAAGACCAAATTCAAAAGCTTCTTCTAGAAGGTTGACAACTGTCTTCATTTGAATTATTTCATCTGAGCGCATCTCCATCGTTGGATATGCTGAGTGTTCTTAATTTGTCATTTCTGCACACCTCAGCACTTTAAAAAGCATACATCTTCTAAGCGCTTTCCAAGTTAGGTAATCTGAAGACTTGAAAATTGAGCAAGGTTGAGTGCTGCGCAGGAGAGACCTGCGCAGTAGTGTCCTGCGCAGAGAAGTCCTGCGCAGAGACTAAAGTCTTACTTAGATCTTCATTCCTTTTCGCTCCAAGTCCTATAAACTAAGCCTATACTATAAAATGGACTAAGCTAAAAATTGAAGTTATTAAACTTCTTACATAGGGTCCTAAAGTCCATAAAATACTAATAGGTGATTGTATCAATCAATTCTAACATATTTAGGAGGGTTAAGAGATAAACATACCCAACAATCTCCCCCTAAATGATTGATGCCATTACCTACTATAACAAAGGCAATTCATTGTACTTGATAATAACATGTCCATAAAAATGAAAATGGTAAATCATGCCTCAAGTCAATGCACATACTAGCCAATTCTATAGATTTCTAGTTTATCCAAAAGATTAACTTACAATATGGGAAAGACAGAAATAACTTTCAGCGCATACAAATGATATGAATTTTAGTTTAAGTATGCGTTTAAACTTAATGTTTAAACATCGTGCGTAGAAAATATGAGTAGTTAATAATATGCGCATGAGGTGTAGTAAAGCATTCATTGTTTCACAAACAAAAAGTTTGAATTGAACAAGGTTTTGAAACAAATGATGCGATTTTTCTCATTAAAACTTGAACTGTTAAGAGTTGAGAATTACAAGTTTGAATAAGAAAAACAAAATGCTCACAAAAAGAAATACCTTGCACAAAAACAAAAAGATTACATAGACCTAGTCTATGTTGATCCGGTGCAGGGCTTCACGCAGCTCATTCTGCAGGTTGTTGAACTTGTTCATAAGTTCAACCTTGAGCGTTTGAAATTTATCTTGGAAAGCCACTGCTTTTTCCACATAAGTGGTTATCCCCCTGTGCACATCTCTATTATCTTCTTGCAGCTCTTGGAAATTAGCTCTGTATTGGACTTGATGTCCAGTCATTTGATTGAAGTACGACTGCTCCGCAGCTTCAATGGTGTTGATGATGGTGGTCTGCATAGCTTCAAGTCTTTGGTCAGTGTGGAGGCGCTGGGTGTTCACGCTGGCCTGAATGTCAAACATTGCTTGGTCTATCCTAACATTGAACCCATCAGCGAAATCAGTCATTGCTTGATTAATACACTCCTTGACACTTTCCATATTTAGTGCACTAGCTTGCGCAGGAGCACCTTGTCCAAATCTATCCATAATTTGGCCTTCAAGAGCTGCAAACCCTTCAAATAAGCCATCGGCTAAAGTCTTGCGCAGGTTCCTTAGAATTTCTTTGAACCCATCGTCAATAGCTTCATAGGTGCATACGTTGTCAAGCAATCCGCTAATTGACTTAAGAGAGTCCAAAATGAGTTGATCAATTGCATCAGGAGCTTTTTCTTGCGCAGAGGGGCCGGCGGAAGAACTGGCCTTTGATGCATTCTCCCCCTTAATGGCAGCAATCTCTATACGCTGCGCATCAAGTTGCTCTTGGATTACTGTCTGCGCAGTAATAAATTGGGCCATCTGAGACTACGCAGCTACCTGATTCACTTGAATTGTAATCAAGGCTTATAAAATCTGGCGTAGCTCATTTGACGAGGAAAGTGAGGAGGTGGAGAACGCAGGAACCGTTGAGGCAAGAGCTGGTTGCTCAGTTGTCTTGGGAGGAGAAGTAGTTGAGATAGGATCTGCTAGAGGGGTTCTGCGCGCAGGAGTTGACCTTGGCTCAGGAGATCATCATGCTGGGGAATGTTCACTACTTTCTGAGGCAGTGGCACCTTCCTTGAGGGTTTCTTCTTGATCAGCAACAGCACCAGGAGGGATCTCTTGAGTAGCAGGAATCTCCATAGAAGGAATAGATCCATCAACCGGCGCAGCATGAGTAGTCTCAGGAGGGGCTGCGCCATCAGCATTGATAGCCTGATCCACTTCATCATCATTATCCTTCTCAGCCTCAGGATCACTATCCATGCCTTCATCCAGAACAGAAGTAACCCTGCGCGCACTGCCAATAGGGATATTGATGCGTTGAAACTTACTGGATGTGGGTTCTCTGGAAGAGCTGGGAGGAGATGGAGTATGGCGTCTCTTAGCGCATTTAGCACTACTACGCACCTTTTGCTTTCGTCGAGGAGTAGAAAGAGGTGCATCATCAGCAGCAGGCTCTGGCGCAGTAGGAGGATCTTGCGCAGCAGTTTCCTTGGGTCTTTTCTCCCCCTGAACATTTACATCCTCGGAGTCACCAGTGTGATCCATGCGCGATTCTGAATCCAGCGCAGCAGGGGGGACCCATTGGAAGGCAGATTTGAAGGCCTTGGATTTCTTGGGGGAAGGTGCAGGCACATCAGCCTTGCGTTTCTTTGACGGAGGCTTTGGAGCTGCAGGTAGAGCCGTCAATTCGGGATAACGGGACGGGACGGGACAAAACTATGGTGTCCCGCTATCTATACGGGATGGGCCTAATTTTATGCAGGACGGAAATTCCCCGTCCCATCCCAAATCACCTCAGGACGCGGGACAATACGTGACGAACACGAGATAGGTTCACGCGATCGCCCGATCACAAAAAAATGCCAATTTTTCATGCGGGACAAAACGAAAATCCAACTACTTACTACTTATATAGACATTACATAGGCCAGTCAGCAAGTTTATTACCAAAAAAAAAAACAAAAAAAAAACAAACAAACAATTCCCTAGATAGACATTACATAGGCCTAAAAGAGGTTAAGAATTAGTACTTGTTAAGTGCTGTAACTCAAAGCATAATGAAGGAAAGACCATTCATTTCGAATCACTTCACCATTTATAGCAGATTTATTTATCTACCTAGTAGTCGAGGTAAGCAACAAATTTCTTGACTAGTTAAATCATGTTCGTAAACCCCACATTTGATGTGCTTATAGCCATACTACCTGACATATTAAACTAAGAGGGTTGAGTTAGGTAGCTAACAACTAGATTCCGGACATCATAGATTAGATTAATATGGATTTTTTCTTTTGATCATCAGAGCCAAAAGAAGAAGAAGAAATAATCAGTCTGATTTTAATGGCGGATCAGAAGCAGCTCATCTTGGTGGTTGAAGCCACCTCTGCCATGGGTCCTTATTGGCAGACCATTGTTACTGACTACCTCGACAAGATCATCAGGTACACACTTATGTTTTGGGCCTTGGCCCAAATCAAGATGGCCCAAAAAAATTTGGGACGTCCCATCCCGCGTTTTATCCCTTCCCAAATGGGACGTCCCAAATAGTCCCGCATTTTTTCGGGACATGAAAATGCTGTCCCATCCCGTCCCATATATATAGCGGGACGGGACGGTCCCGAATTGACGGCTCTAGCTGCAGGGGCAGGCTCAGATATTTTTATGCCTGCTGTGGACTGGACAAAGGGGATGTCCTTGTGCTTCTTAGACTTAGGCTCAGCAATGCCTTTGCCCTTGCGCCTGGTAGCCTCTTCAGGCGTTTCTCGTTCTGGCGCAGCACTCGTACCACCTGCGCTCTTCTTAGCCTTCCCATCCTTGGGAATATTCCCCAACCAAGGCTCTCTGTTGGGGTCAGTATCAGACTGCCAGATTCTGTAGTAGTCCGCATCGCCAACCTCATCGCGCAGCAGATGAAGCTGCGCACGAGAGTAGAACTTTGAAGTGCAGGACTACTTCTGAATAGGCCTTTTCCTAACAAACTCATTGAGGTCGTGGTATTAGAGGAGAAGCTTGGAGAGCAGGCGACAGTGCGTCCTGTACTTGGTTTTGGATGTGTTGAGGCGCGTATCATAGAAGGACATGACTTTAGTAAGCTCATTCCAGATAATTTGCGGCCAATCAAGTTTCTCCTTTAGGTAGATGGCTGCGCAGTATTCCCACTGCTTGGAAATAAATTTCCCTTTGTTCCCGTTCTTGCAGTTGAGGGAATCACCAATCAGGGTGCACAGGTGATGCATCACCTAACCAAATTCCTTGCGATCATGCGCAGACCATCGCTTGACAAGTGTGGGTTCCCCAAATAACTTCATCACAAGCCTATCTTGCCACGCAGCATCAAGAGAATCAGGCGCATCAACAACATCAAACTCGCAAAGTCTGCATATGTGATTTGGGTGTACCAAAATTTCGCAGTTCTGCACAACTGCCATAATAATCTGCGTGCTCTCACCTTTGTACTTCGTAGGAATGACACGCACAGTCTCGAAAAACTCATCCACCAGAGACGGCACGTAGAATGGCTGATCCAAGGTGAAGAGAGGAAGAATTCCTGAGGATTAGAGATGCCTCATCAACCTGCGCCCAACTGCGTCTTGGTTGAGGTCTTGTGGATTTACTTCCCAGCCACAGATAAAGTAAAAAGGGTTATGCGCAACAAAAAAAAATCTGAGACAAATTATATTGCGCATGGAGCTTTGTGCATGTGCAGATAGCGCAGATATACCTATGCGCAGTAGCTCCATACTTGAAAAACATCATAAGAGTAATGCGTAAAAAAGCAAGCAATCATGCGCAAGACACAAAATCTTATAAATTCTTATGCGACCCTAAGCATAAGAGAAAAATCAAGACGTGATGAACACGAAAGAACTGTTCATGAACACGAAGAACATCAAGAACATGAAGAAATTCAAGGTTGACTAAATTGAACAAGAAGCATGTCAAAATAACCGCATTAACAGGAAGAAGTCAACCATGTAAACACAAAAGTCAACAACATCAAAACAAACCCAGAAAATGCGAATAACTGTTTGTCTGCTCGGAAGAGTTCGAACAAAAAATTTGCAAAAATCAAATTAAACGGTTTCTGCTCATGAAATAAAGGACAAAGAAAGATAGATCAGGGGAAAACGAACACATAGCAACAAACGATTTTAAAAATAATCAACAAATACGCACACAATCACAAAAGGAAGCTTTTAAAGCTTGAACCATACCATATCCTCGACGGTGGGCTTGGGGGGTTGCTGTTCTTGTTCAGACCCAGAACGAGATGAAGAAGATTGAGCGGAAGAACTTTCAGAAGATGAAATGACGATTTCAGGCATTTTCTTGGATGATTTCTTTGGAGCCATAGTTATATAGAACTAGGGTTGATTGAAATGGAAGAAAGAGAGATGATACAAGTAGAGGAAGTAAGTCAAAAAGAGTGAAAGAGGCAAACTTTGGAAGTTGGTAAGAAAGGAGAGAGAAAATGGAGGTTTTGATGAAAGATTGAGAGCAGAAGAGAGAGAAAAGAAGGGGTTCAAACGGTTTTAACCGAAAAAGGGGAAATTTGTGACGTCAGCGCAAGAACAGGTTGGTGAAAAATCGAAATGGGTACACGTGCTGCGATGACGTGGCCTAACCAGATGCGCGCGTGTGCAGGCCTAGCGCGTGAGTGTGAGATACTAAGTAGGTCACTGTCGAGTCACCTTCCTCATAAATGCTGAGTCAGTGAAAGGACGGGCGCACGTTAGCAGGGAGATGTGGCCGAATGGGGAACGCGTGTGCGCAGTCTTTGCGCGCGCGTGTGTTAGCGGAAAGGGGCTGACTGCTGTCACATCACCTTCCTCATTAAATGGTGAGCAGACATTCAAAAAAGGCGCTGTCATCAATCGCAGTTGACATTAATGACAATGGGACATGCGCAGGGGTAAAATGGTAATTTCCCAAGAAAATTCAAAAAATAAAGGCGTGGGAAAATTTTAATTACACAAGTACCATTGTGACTAAGGGTTGACTTTTCAGTCAAGGACCTATGTGCAAAATCTAATGAATAGAACACTTAACTGCTACGTGAAGTGCGCATGTGACATTATGACGCATCGCTTAACATAGCGCAGAGATTCCTCAAATCTCATAATTGAACTGTTCCATGCGCATTACTTTTCTGCGCAATAGATGCGCAGTGAATGAAACTAAAACTTTGAATACTTAACAAGCAAACACAAGAACATTAGTAATAACAAATTATATGGACAAGTTAGCTAAGTTTAAGCATACCCATTTCTCCTCTCAAGAAGACAAATCTTTTTGCGTCAAGAGCCTTTGTGAGGATATCAGCAATTTGATTGTCTGTGCCCACGTGCTCTAAATGAATGTTTCCCTTTTCCACGTGGTCCTTGAGAAAATGATATTTGATGTCGATGTGCTTTGTCTTTGAATGCATGACAGGATTATTGGATACTGCGATGGTGGACATGTTATCGCAAAAGATAGGACAGTTTGCTTCATGAATGCTATAATCCACCAGTTGTTGCTTCATCCAAAGGATTTGGCAGTAGCAGCTTCCAGTAGCAATATATTCAGCTTCAGTTGTGGAGATGGACACAGCAGCTTGTTTCTTGCTTGCCCACGCAACAAGTCGATTTCTAAGGAAGTGACAAGTTCCACTTGTGCTCTTCCTGTCAATGGTGCATGCTGCGTAGTCTGCATCTGAATAACCTAGCAAATCGAAATTCGAATCTTTGGTGTAACAAAGTCCAAGGTTAACAGTTCCAGAAAGATAACGAATAATACGTTTAACAGCAGTTAAGTGCGCTTCTCTAGGGTCAGCTTGATAGCGCGCACAGACACAAACACTAAACATAATATCTAGCCTACTAGTAGTAAGATAAAGGAGAGAGCCAATCATACCTCGATATAAAGTTTGATCAACTTTTTTACCTTTCAAGTCTTTGTCAAGCTTGTTGCCCGTGGCCATTGGAGTGTCGTATGCTTTAGCATTCTCAAGTCCAAATTTCTTGATTAGGTCTCTTGTGTATTTAGCTTGATTTATGAAGATGACGTCATTCAATTGCTTGATTTGAAGTCCGAGGAAGAATGTGAGTTCTCCCATCATGCTCATCTCAAACTTGCTTTTCATGAGCTTCTCAAAGCGCTTACAAAGCAACTCATTAGTAGAACCAAATATAATATCATCGACATAAATTTGAACATAGAATGATCATTATACTTCGCAATAAAAAGAGTAGTATCGATTTTACCGCGCTTGAAGCCTTTCTCTAGTAGGAATTTGGATAGGGTATCATTGTTGGGTTTCGTGCAATCATGCGCATCGGAAGATAGACATGAATAAAACCCAATAGGCTAGATCCGCTATGAACAATAATTCATAATAACAAGATGAAAGAAACTAACCCTTGTAGATCGTTATGTAAAACTTGGATTAAGCGTTAAGACAAACGCCCTCTACCGGTGATCCACACAACGAACAGATTTCAAGAACGCCTTCTTGAACTTGACTGCTAGGTCTTCGGATTGATCAACGATGTTGAAGAACTTTTCTTCAAAGCTCCTAATTGTTATTGTGACTTGATAATTGAGATTAATCAATCACAATAACCCAAGAATATAATGTATGATTTCTTTCTCTAAGAAAGACTTTGGAATTGATTAAATCAACTTCTTTGGGAACAATTCCCGTCAGTCTGTATTTATATTCAAGGGGTTTCAGAAACCCTTTAGGAATTAGGTTTTCTTTTTCAACAAGAGTTTTCCTAAAAACTGATTCTGCCGGCAAAACCATCCGTACGGATGTTTCTGGAAGCTTCCAGATTCAGCCGTACGGATCCTTTAGGGAGGACCCGTTTTACTTCGTTTTTCGCTCCTTTTAATTATCCGTTCTGCGTGTGTGACCCAATAGGATTATACTAAGTTGGCAACGAGTCCGAACCAGTCAAACCTCGTAAGTCATAAGCGGACTCTAGCAAGCCATTATGACTACCCAATTAGTATAACTTTGAACTCCAAAGTTTCCTAAAATAGAACATAACACAATCTCTTTGTTACACGATGTCTATTGAACGTAAGCCATGGTCAATGGTCAACTTACATTTGTTCAATGCTTTCTCGATCCCGAATGTATTGATAACACAAATCTTATTTGAGCACGGCCATGCATTTCATCAATACCATTCATCGAGTGGCCAAAGCTTGACATCTCTCTTGACGAGGAACAAATCCCATCTTGGCTTATTACTCTTCCCTACATGATTCCGATTATGCCAATCATATTCTTTATAGCTATCCGGTTAGGGATAACGTTTGAATATGTCAAACGTAATGTTCATCATGTGGAAGACTGTAATAACCTCAGGTCTAGAGATTCCAGTGATATAACTATATGAGACTTAATTATGACATTGTGACCATGACATAAATCTCATAGGGGTCAGTCCAGTATTTGTTCTCCAACAAATACCCATAAGTCTAATTGTATCCCATACACCATAATCATCATATGATTATCTATTAAGCTTATACTAATAATTAATCATAATTATCAGGGACGGAGATTATTATAATAAACATGCAAAAGACATAATAATCAAACATTCAATGTCTTTATAAATAATAACATTTGTTTAACAAACAACATGCCTAGGGCATAACACCAACAATCTCCCACTTGCACTAGGCCTAATTAATGTATCGAATACCCATAGACCTAACATGACCATCATGCTTTGCTTGCGGAAGACCCTTTGTCAATGGGTCTGCAATATTATCATCAGTTGGTACTCTGCATATATTTACGTCTCCTCTATCAACGATCTCTCGAATGATATGAAAACGCCTAAGTATGTGTTTGGATTTCTGATGCGATCTAAGTTCCTTTGCTTGAGCAATAGCACCATTATTATCACAATAAAGGTCTATTGGATTAGCAATGCTAGGAACCACTTCTAGTTCACCAATGAACTTTTTAATCCAAACGGCCTCTTTAGCAGCATCGGATGCAGCAATATACTCAGCTTCAGTTGTAGAATCTGCTACGGTACTTTGCTTAGAACTCTTCCAGCTAACAGTACCTCCATTGAGCACAAATACAAATCCAGATTGCGATCTAGAATCATCCTTGTCGGTTTGGAAGCTTGCATCTGTGTAACCACTTACAACAAGATCATCTTCCATTCCTCCTGTTGGTCCCAGAGGGGCAACAAGGGTATGAAAAATGCTAGAGGGGGGGGGGTGAATAGCGTTTTAAAATTCTTTTCAAACCCTTTTTGCAAATCAATGGCTTATGCGCACAGTTCTCAAATAAGCTAAGTATAGCGCGCAGTGAGAGTGTGAAATGCACAGCGGAAATTTAAAGCAACACTGCGCAGGGTATACTGCGCAGGGTAAAAAGGCACGCGCTAATGTTTGGCTAAACTGTTGGATAAAATCGGATTCTAAGGCAATAGGCAATAACAAACACAGCAGCAATAGCAACAATCTGGTAAGATCAAACAAAGCAGTAATTCAGAAATAACTAAGCAGGAAGTAAATAGCAGAAATAATGAACAAGCTATTTGGAGAGGTTCGATCGATGAAAGATCTACGTCTTCTACCAAGATGGTTAGTCTTGGATTTTCTAATGAGATATATATTGATATGAGGAGCTTTTACAAGATTACAACGAATCAAAACTCAAATCAAAATCTAATCAATGAAGAGCAAATCCTAGACTAAACCGGTGTTTCTCAAGAAGTAAGATCTATATGATCGAAGCTTCAAGAGGTGTGTGTGTGGCAGAAATTCTGGGCTCTATGAATCTAAGAGATGAAGAGCACGAAGAATTCTGGTGATATAAGGCTTAGGATCTGGGCAGGATTTTGAAGGTATGAAGGTTTGAAGGTTGTTCTTGAATCTGGGAATAGTAAGCAGCAAACTTCAGAACTTCAGGAATACTTGTAAGCACAAACTCTAGCAACTTGGAAATGAAGATGAGCAGGCTATTTATAGCAGAGAGCTTAAAACTAGCCGTTGGTGCTCTGAGCAAGGACGATGAGCTGGCACAATAGGATTGGTGTGCAGGTGTCCTTTATAGCCGTTGGAGCTCTGATCAAGGTTGATGACCTGGCACAATGTGATTGGTGCGCAGGTATCTTTGAGCCATTGGAGACTGAGCATAGAGACCAAATTCAAACGCTTCATCTGGAAGGTTGACAGCTGTCTCCATTTGAAATATTATGTTTGAGCGCATCTCCACCGTTGGCTATGCTGAGTGTGCAGGATTTGTCGTTTATGCACAACTAAGCGTACATCTTCTGAGCGCTTTCCAAGTTAGGTGATCTGATTGCATTGAAAACTGTGCAAGGTTGAATGCTGCGCAGAGGAGACCTGCGCAGTGATGTCCTGCGCAGAGAGTCCTGCGCAGTAACCACAGTCTTGCTTAGATCTTCATTCCTTCGCTCCAAGTCCTATATTCTAAGCTTATACTATAAAATGGACTATGCTAAAAAATGAAGTTATAAAACTTCTTACATAGGGTTCTAAAGTCCATAAAATACTCTTAGGTGATGGTATCAATCATTTCTAACATAAATAGGAGGATTAAGAAGTAAGCATACCCAACAATCTCCCCCTAAAGGATTGATGCCATTACCTACTATAACAAAGGCAATTCATTGTACTTGATAATAGCATGTCCATAAGAATGAAAATGGTCAATCATGCCTCAAGTCAATGCACACACTAGCCAATGCTATAGATTTCTAGTCTATCCAAAAGATATAACTTACAATATGGGAAAGACAGAAATAACATGCAGCGCATACAAATAATGTGAATTTTAGTTTGAGTATGCGTTTAAACTGAATGTTTAAACATTATGCGTAGAAAATATGAGCAGATAATAATATGCGCATGACGTGAAATAAAGCATTCATTGTTCCACAAACGAAAAGTTTGAATTGAACAAGGTTTTGAAACTAATGATGCGATTTTCTCATTAAAACTTGAAATGATAAAAGTTGGAGATTACAAGTTTGAAAGAGAAAAAAAAATTGCGCACAAAAAGAAATACCTTGCGCAAAAACAAAAAGAATACAAGAAACTAATTGATATTAATGCGATGCAGGGCTTCACGCAGCTCGTTCTGCAGGCTGTTGAACTTGTTTATAAGTTCAATCTTCAGCGCTTGAAACCTTTCCCTGAACGCAACACTTTCTTCAACATATGTAACAATTCCTCTACGCATATCTCTGTTGTCGTCCCGCAGCTCTTGGAAGTTATTTTTGTACTGCAATTGATGAGCAGTCATTTGGTTGAAGTAGGATTGCTCCGCAGCCTCTATGGTATTCAAGATGGTGGTCTGCGTAGCTTCCAGTCGTTGGTCAGTGTGGAGGCGCTGAGTATTCACGCTGGCTTGAATGTCGAACATTGCTTGATCCATCCTAGCGTTGAACCCATCAGTGAAATTAGTCATCGCTTGAGTAATGCACTCCCTGACACTTTCCATGTTGAGCGCACTAGTTTGCGCAGAACCACCTTGCATAGTCTTCTCCAAGATCTGTGCTTCAATTTCCGCAAAGCCTTCATGCAGGCCATCGGCTAGACTCTTGCGCAGACGTTTCAGCAATCCTACAAACCCGTCATTAATCACGGTGTAGGTGCAAACGTCTTCGAGCATCCCAGCAATTGATTTCAGAGAGTCAAAAATCATCTGATCTAGAGCATCGGGGATTTTCTGCGCAGAGGGGCCGGCGGAGGTACTTGCACCTGCCTTTGTTGTACTCCTCTCCCCCTTAATGGCAGCAATCTCTATGCGTTGCGCATCAAGCTGCTCTTGAAGCATTGTCTGTGAAGTAAGCAGTTGCGCCATCTGAGACTGCGCTGCCAGTTGGTTCACTTGAATAGTATTCAAGGCTTGATGAATTTGGCGCAGTTCAGTTGACGTGGAGAGAGAAGATGTGGAGATCGCTGGAATTGATGAAGCAGGAGGAATTTGCGTGGAGGCCTTTGGTGGAGAGTTGGTTGATAAGGGATCGAACGGAGGAGTGCGCGAAGGAGATGGCTGTTGAGGAGATAGATTAATAGGATCAGCAGCTGGTGACTTCTGCGCAGGAGAGTGCGCACTGCTGCTGTCTGTATCCGTTGAGCGCACCACACCCTCCTTATCCCCTTCGGTGAGGTCAATAACTGGGGTACCCTGCGCAGCATCATCGGCCTGCGCAGCTTTGGTAACCTCATCCTCATCTTCATCCACATCCTCCAAGTCCAGTCCATCATGGGGACAGAAGTGCCAGGTTGCGTAGTGCCAACTGGAATATTGAGACGGCGGAAGGCACTTGCACTTGGCTCAGGTGAGGAGGGAGGATCTGCTGCCTTTGGCTTACCCTTAGCAGTGCTGCGCACAGTCTGTTTCTTGCGCGGAGTTCGAACAGGAACATCCCCAGCAGGCGCAGCAGCAGGGGCCTTTGTCGGTGTAGGGTCAGGGAACGCGGTATCCATCCAATCATCACTGTCTGCGCGTCCCTGAGCAGCAGTAGGATTTGCAGCAACCTTGGGATCCTGCTCCCCTGCGTGGTATCATCCGCAGCCTCATCCTCAGCAGCAGTCTTATCCATACGAGACTCGCTGTCTTCATCTGCAATAGGAGCAGCAGTACCAGGAGGAAGTCTGGTGAATACAGACTTTTTCTTTGATGGCACAGTAGTGGGCGCAGGAGGATTCTTGCGCTTCTTCGAAGGTTTGGGAGCAGGAGGAACTGGCGCATCAGTCCTGATTTTGATGCCAGCAGTAGATCTGACATCAGGAATCACTTTAACTTTTTCGGGCGCAGGTTCAGCAATACCTTTGCCCTTGCGCTTTGCTTGCGCAGCAGCCGTTTCAGGCACGTAAGGCACAGTGGCCTTAGAGGGCTGCGCAGCAGCTTTCTTCGACTTAGGTGGAGGGGCTTCTTCAAGATCATCATCACCATCACTACCAACCCATGCCTCCTTGTTGGGGCTCTCATCCTTGCTCCAGATCTTGCGACACTCACTGCGGCCAATTTCATTGCGCAGTGAATATAGATGAGAAAGAGAATATGTTTTGGAGCAAGGGACCTTCAGGTATGGGCGCTTCTGTATGAAGGTGCGCAGCTCAGAGATATTCATCAAATACTTGGAAAGGAGCCTACAGTGAGTTCTGTATTTGGCTACCTTTTTGTCCATGCGCTTGTCGTAGCTTTCAGAAGCGTCCCAAAGTTCATCAAATAGAACTGAAGACCAATCTAAGGCATCGCCGTTGTAGACGGCAGCGCAGTAAGCCCACTGCTTGGAAATGAACTTGCCCTTATTTCCATTCTTGCAGTTCACAGAATCGCCAATGATGGTGCATAGGTGATACATCACCTCACCAAACTCCTTGCGATCATGGACACTCCACTTCTTCACAAGAGTGGGTTCCCCAACCAGTTTCTGCGCTAGTTTGTTCTGTTTAGCTTCAGAATAAACTTCCGGCGCATCATCTACGTTGAAACCGCACAGCTTCTTCAGTGACACAGGAATAATGCGCACTGAGTAGTTCTGAACAATGGAGCGGATCACATCAATCTTTTCCCTGGTGTGCTTGTGCGTCATGGTTACACGCTCTGCGCTCTCGAAAAACTCATCCACCAATGAAGGGACATAGAAGTCCTGATCCAATGTGAAGAGAGGAAGAATTCCAGAAACGTCCATTAGATTGATGATTTTGCGTCCCACTGCGTCTTTTTGTAGCGCAGCGATATCTAATTCCCATCCTTGGAGAAAGTAGAAAGAATTCTGCGCAAGACAAGAAATAGTTTAGACAAATATTATTGCGCATGGAGCTTTGCGCATGCGCAGATAGCGCAAAGAAATTGATGCGCAGAAACTCCATACAATATATAAGAATGCACAAATTACAAGGATGCATGCGCAAAATCATAAACACTTTAAGAAAATTAAGCGATCCAAAGCATATTTAAAGAATAAGAACTTGAAGAACACGAAATAACTGGTCATGGACATGAAGAACACCATGAACACTAAAAATCAAGGATTGACCAAAAATGAACAAAACGCATGTCAAAATGACCGCATAACTGAGACGAAAACAATCAAGCAAGTATGAAAGTCAACAACAACAAAATAAGCCCAGAAATTAAGAATAAACTGTCCGTCTGCTCAGGAAATTTTCGGACCAAAAAATCTGCAGAAAGCGATTAAAAAGAGCATTGATCATAAAATAAAGTACATAAAGGAGTAGATCAGAGAGAGACGAACCCAAAATACCAAACGATTTCAAAAAAGATTAACAGAAAAGAGAGAAATCGAAAAAGGGAGTTTCAAGAACTCGAAATAACAACAATGGCGTTTAATGAATAAACTGAGTTTTGAGGATCAGAAGTTCTTACCATATCGTCGACGGTTTTGGTTTCTTCGAGTGGAACCTCAACGACCGGTTCATGGACCTCAACTACCTTTGCTTTCGATTTTCGGGGAGCCATTTATAGAAGAAAAGTGTTGACAGAGAAGAGAGAGAGAGATGCGGTTGAAGATAGTCAACGAAGAAGAAAAGGAAAGCTTTGGAGAAGCAAGAGAGATTTCAGAGAAGGAGAAAATGATTGAAAAGGGGGAACTTTTGGAAGTTGGTAAGAAATGAGTGAGAAAAGAGAGATTTGGTGAAAGAGATTGAAAGCAGAAGAGAGAGAAAGAGAGGGGTCGGTTGTTTTTATCCAGAAAAGGAAAATGCGTGACGTCAGCGCAGGGGTAGCGATGTAATTCGCAGAAGTGGGACACGTGCTGCGATGACGTGGACCAACCGGATGCACGCGTGCGCAGGCCTAGCGCGCGCGTGAGTGAGAAGTTCTAGGTCGGTCAAGTCGAGTCAACTTCCTCATTAATGCGGAGTCAGTGAAAGAACGGGCGCACGTTAGCGGGGTGACGTGGCCGAATGGGGAACGCGCGTGCGCAGTCTTTGCGCGCGCGTGTGTCAGCGAAATAATGACTGACGGTTGTCGCATCACCTTCCTCATTAATGGTGAGCAGACATTCGAAAGCAGGCGCTGTCACAATCGCAGATTGCATTGATGACACTGGGATATGCGCAGGGGTAAAATAGTAATTTCCTAAAAAGATTCAAAAATTAAAGGCGCGGGAAAATTTTAAATACACAAGTACCCTTGTGAATTAGCGTTGACTTTTCAGTCAGGGACCTATGTGTAATTTCTAATGAATAGAGTACTTACCTGCGATCCACGAAGAATTGCGCATGTTAAAGCCATGCGCAGAGCTTTAGGTAGCGTAATAGATTCTTTAAATCTCATTAATTTCATGCGCAAATGAATTACTGCGCAGTACAATGTTGCGCAGGTGTTGCTTATATGCACGAAACTTTACCTATATGAGTACTTATCAACCAAACACAAGATTGTTAGTAATAACAAATCATATGGACAAATTAGCTGAGTTCGAGCATACCCATTTCTCCTCTCAAGAAGATGAATCTCTTTGCATCAAGAGCCTTTGTGAGGATATCAGCAATTTGATTATCTGTGCCCACGTGCTCTAAATGTATGTTTCCTTTTTCCACGTGGTCCTTGAGAAAATGATATTTGATGTCGATGTGCTTTGTCTTTGAATGCATGACGGGATTGTTGGATACTGCTATGGTGGACATATTATCGCAGAAAATTGGACAATTTCCTTCATTAATTCTGTAGTCCACTAGTTGTTGCTTCAACCAAAGGATTTGGCGAGCAGCAGCTTCCAGCAGCAATGTATTCAGCTTCAGTAGTGGAAATGGACATAGCAGCTTGTTTCTTGCTTGCCCACGCAACAAGTCGATTTCCAAGGAAATGACAAGTCCCACTTGTGCTTTTCCTGTCTATTGTGCATGCTGCGTAGTCCGCGTCTGAATAACCTAGCAAATCGAAATTCGAATCTTTGGTGTACCCAAAGTCCAAGGTTAACAGTTCCAGAAAGATAACGAATAATGCGTTTAACAGCAGCTAAGTGTGCTTCTCTAGGGTCCGCTGATAGCGCGCACAGACACAAACACTAAACATAATATCTGGCCTACTTGCAGTAAGATAAAGAAGAGAGTCAATCATACCTCGATATAAAGTTTGATCAACTTTCTTACCTTTTAAGTCTTTGTCAAGCTTATTGCCAGTGGCCATTGGAGTGTCGTATGCTTTAGCATTTTCAAGTCCAAATTTCTTGATTAAGTCCCTTGTGTACTTGGCTTGATTTATGAAGATGCCATCATTCAATTGTTTGATTTGAAGCCTGAGGAAGAAAGTGAGTTCTCCCATCATGCTCATTTCAAACTTGCTTTTCATGAGCTTCTCGAAGCGCTTACAAAGTAACTCATTAGTAGAACCAAATATAAATATCATCGACATAAATTTGAACAAGTAAAGAATGATCATTATACTTAGCAATAAAAAGAGTTGTGTTGATTTTACCGCGCTTAAAGCCTTTCTCTAGCAGGAATTTTGATAGGGTATCGTACCATGCTCTTGGAGCTTGCTTAAGTCCATATAAAGCTTTTTGAAGTTTGAAGACGTGATTTGGAAATTTGCTATCTTCGAACCGGGAAGTTGTACTACGTAGACCGTCTCTTGGAGTTCGCCGTTGAGAAATGCGCTTTTCACATCCATTTGATAAAGCTTGAATTTCTTGTGAGACGCATAAGCTAAGAAAATTCTTATAGCTTCAAGTCTTGCTACAGGCGCAAATGTTTCGTCGTAGTCGATTCCTTCCTCTTGCCTATAGCTTGCGCAACCAGCCTTGCTTTGTTTCTGGTAACGCTTCCATTCTCATCCATCTTGTTTCTGAATACCCATTTTGTACCGATAACTCCTTGGTCATGAGGTCTGGGTACCAAAGTCCAACCTTGCAGCGCTCAAATGGTTAAGCTCTTCTTGCATAGCAGTAACCTAGCTTGAATCTTGGAGCGCTTCATAATCTTCTTTGGTTCGATTTGAGAGATAAGGAGTGATATTCATCATCAAAGTTTGATGTTCTCCTAGTACGAACCCCTACATTGAGATCACAATGATATTTGAAGATGGATGGTCTCTAACTTCACGAACCTCGGGAGGTAAGTTAGGTTGAGTGGTAGGAATACGAAGATCTTCAATGGGTACTTCATTTGCTCCAGCATCAAGGTCATCGAAAGTGATTTGCTGAAGCGGGAGAAACGTTATGCGCAGGAGGAGGTGTTTGCGCATCAGATGGACTTGCTTGATTCTGATTTTGATCAACTTGATTATCATTCTGCGCAGGTGCAGTTTGAGGCTGCGTACCTATCTCAACATGCTCAGCAGAATCATCAGAATCATTTGGAGCCAAATGTGGCTCAAGGAGAGAATGCTCATCAAAAGTGACATGTACAGATTCTACAATTACTAGAGTAGTTCTATTAAAAACACGAAAAGCTTTAGAATGTTTGGCATACCCAACGAAAATACCTTCATCTGCTTTGGCGTCGAATTTACCTCTATGATCTTTGCCATTGTAGAGGATATAGCATTTGCAGCAAAAATCTTGAAGAAAGCAATGTTGGGCACTCTTCCTCTCCATAGCTCATATGGAGTTTTGTTGTAGGTTTTGTTGATGAGGGATCTATTCTGAGTGAAGCAAGCAGTGTTGACGGATTCTCCCAGAAATACTTTGGAAGCTTAGCTTCTGCGATCATTGTTTTCCCAGCCTCAATCAACGTGCGATTTTCCTTTCCACAACCCCATTTTGTTGAGGAACTCCAGCAGCGGAGAAATTGTGATAAATTTCCATGGTCATCGCAGTATTGCGCAACACCGTTATTTTGAATTCAGTTCCATTGTCTGATCTAACACTAACGATGTCGTCTTCCTTTTGAGTTGGAGCCTTCGAAAGAGAGCAGTCAATATATCATAGCAGTCATTTGGATATCATCATTTCGACCCATGTATCTTGAGTAGTCATCCACACGACTAAAGTATATTTGTTTCCTCAATGCTTACGGTGGTGACCGGTCCAAACAAATCCATGTGAAGCAGTTGTAAACATTTGGAAGTTGAGGAGCAATCTGCTGGAGAAAGACTGCTTAGGTTGTTTACCGAGCTGGCATGCTGCGCATTTTCTGTCATGATGGTCAGCTACTTTGGGAAGTCCTTTGACAAGATTTTCCCTTCCAAGCTTAGCCAAATATTTGAAGTTCAAATGACTTAAGCGCTTATGCCATAGCCAGCTGCTTTCACTAATATTCTTTGCTACAAAACAGAGATTAGTGATAGAATTTACAGCAGTAAGATCAATAATGTAAACATTAGTCTTACGAGTCCCTGTGAGCAAAGTTAGTCCAGATATGCCATCTTTGATGTAGCAGTGCGTAGCAGTGAAATGACATTCCAAACCTTTATCGCAGAATTGAGATATGGATAACAGGTTGTGCTTGAGTCTTCTACGAGTGCAACTTTCTCAATGCATACTTTATCTTTTCTGATTCTTCCATATCCAACTATGGCCCTTTGTTGTTATCACCAAAAAGTTACTGAGGGACTCTTCCTTCATGCACATCTTCAAGAAACTGTGACATCTCAGTCATGTGTCTAGAACATCCACTGTCGAGATACCATATATGCGCTTTAGGTTGTGAAGAGTGCGCAGTAAAGCAGGAGACCTGAAAGATAGACATTAAAAACGCAGAGGTCCCCTTATTTTTGGGTCCTAGAGTTAGCAACTTTGACAACCCACTCCTGTCTGACCTTAGGATTTTACGTCCCTTGGCATTAGGAGCAAATCGCAAAAGGCATTCTGCAGCCTGGTGACCTAAACCATCACACACAACACAATGATGAAAGCCGCTTATAGATTGAGTTTTTACAAACTCTTTACTTTCTTTGGCGCAGCATCTTTACTGGAGCAGATGAACTTGCTTTGACAAATATCATTTTCTGAGGTTTGGGTGCGCTTTCTTAAGAATGCGCATCTGGCGTTGGGGCGCATGGCTTTCATGCGCATGACCCTTTTGCGCAGATTTGACATTTGAAGTTGAAGCGCAACCATAGTCAGAATATGATTGTCATGCGCAGGTTCAACTTTAGCCTTACCCTTGGCTTTCCAGTTTGCTTCTTTGGGTAGACATAATGGAAATTTGTCTCTGGACTTTCTCCTGTCCTTTACCCATTGAAGTGGAACGCTTTTCTTTGGGAATTTCAATAGTTTGCGTGGTTGTAAATTCCTTTTCTCTTTCAGCACAAACTGCGCATTTAAAGTCGTCACTAGTTGAGAACCCCAAGCCTTCTTTATCACAACGGCTTTGGGTTCTAGAATTTGATCCATAGTGATACGAAATTTGGTCCACACATCTGTGATCTTTGTGAGATCAGCAAGCTGCGCAGCCAATTCTTCGTTTCTTACTTTAAATAACGCATTTTGATCTGTCAGAAAACGGTTTTTGTCAGTAAGAGGAGTCATGCTCTTAATCTGCTCCTTAAGGAGGGTGATTTCAGATTTCAAACAGTTTCTCCGTCTTAAGCTGTGAAATTTTCCAATTGATAAGTCCACTGCTTTTCATAGAATTAAATTTCTTGATTACCTTTTCAGCTTGTTGAAAATAGTTTCACGCTCAACAGCAGAGACATCCTTTTCAATTTCAATTTCAGCTGGAATTTCAAGAGATTCCTTGCGCGAAGGCGCAGCTACGAAATTTCTTCGTAGATCTGCTCTGGCAATAAGTACTTGCCATTCTGTCTGCTTGGAGTCAGATGCCCCATTTCTACCAATTCAGTGATAGTGGGACCTTTCTTCTTAATTGCTTTGGCGAAGCACCTGTGTTAACCTCAGGATGTTGTCTGAATCACTATCAGCATTTGCCACCAAGCAGAGCAGTCCGTCTTCAGAGTCATCTTCATCACTTTCCTCTGTGTCGGCTCTATCATGTCTTGAGCTCATTGTCTGCGCAGTCTTCTTCAGCAACCATCCCGCGCTGCTTATACGATCTTTGCGCATTGTTCCTCTCATGTACTCAAATTTTGGTGTGGGCATTTTGAAGCGAAATGACCAGGCTTTCTACAGTTGTAGCAAACCAAATCATCATCTTTCTTTGAGTCTTTGCCACGAGAGAATTTTACTGGAGCTTTACTTGAGGATCCTGGCTTTGAGGATTTCCTGAACTTTTGAAATCGCTTTACGAACATAGCGAAGTCATCATCATCCATTTCAAGCAGAGAGGACAAGTGGATAACTTGTCTGAGTTTTGAGCAGGCGCAGGTTCCTTTTGCGCAACATAGGAAAC
>JAOWBW010001621.1:157607-240213 GCA_026119855.1 Campanula takesimana | reverse complement strand
GATGCTGATGGAATTAAACAGAGAGTTCTTGATGATGGTCACAAATCGAGGTATACTATTCATTCGTGGTAGTACGAGATGTATCAGGATTTGAAGCAACAGTTTGGTGGATTAATATGAAAAGGGAGATAGCCGAGTATGTATCGAGGTGTCTAACGTTGTCAGCAGGTCAAAGCGAGCATCAGAGACCGTGGGACTGTTGGTCCAAAGGGCAACAAGGATATGAAAAATAGCTAGAGGGGGGGGGGTGAATAGCTGTTTTAAAATTCTTTTCGTACCCTTGAAAAACTCAATTGCGAATGCGCCACTTTATCAAGTAAGCGTTATGAAATGCGCCCTAAGTGAGTGAGTGAAATGCACAGCGGAATTTAGTAATGAAAATAGGCGCAAAGTGATAAAGGGAGCGCAACACACACACTAAGTATTTGGCTCAAAGTGAGTGAAATAAGGAACTAAGGCAAATGATATAACAAACACAACACAATTCAGTTCAAACAAACTACAATGAGTAAACAAGCAAGTAGTGAGTGAAATAATAACTTGAAAGAAGTAACAAGATAATAACACGAGCTATTTGGAGAGGTTCGATCAATGAAAGATCTACGTCCTCTACCAAGATGGTTAGTCTTGGATTTCTAATCGAGATCTTATATAATGAGGAGTGTTACAAATTACAATGTTGAGCTTATACACTAACTCAAGATCTATTACTATGAAAGAACAAATCCAAAACAATAAACGCGTGTATCTCTAAAAGATGAATCTAAATGATTAATCTTAAAGAGGTGCGTGTGTGTTCTTAGTATCAAGGCTCTTAGATCTTTGAGATGGAGAGCACAAGAAACTAAATTGTTAAGGCTTTGAAGATCTGGGCTAAGGATGAAGGTATGAAGATGTTCTTGAGAAATCTGGAAAACGAAGGAATCTTCAAATCTTCAACAAATGCTTTGAGAGAGAAATTCTGAAATTCTTAGCAAAACTCAGCAACTTCAAAATGTTGAAGTTATGGGTTATTTATAGTGAACTTCAAAAAACTAGCCGTTGGAAATCTTTGTGGATAAGATGAGCTGTCGCTCGTTGATTGGAGCATGCATATATTATAGCCATTTTGACACTCAACATAAATGTGACCGTTATGGACACGTGTCAATAGATTGGGCGTATATGCATCTTTAACCACCGTTGGATCATTGGCGTAATTTGAATTCTCTTCAAGTCTTCGAGTCTTCATTAAACACTGAGTGTAAAATCAACCATGATGAGGCGCGTTGAGCCATTAGAGCGCATGGTCCATTTGAGGCGCGTAACAACACGCGTGGATCTTTGAGGTGCGAGGCTATATGCGCGCGCGCTGAAAGGCGCATGGCGCATAGCATAAAGGGGCGCATAGGCGCGTGGCTCAAAACTGAACTTGTGAATCTTGAATCTTGATCTTCTTGCCTATTTCTAAGCCTATTCTATAACAATGGACAACTTAAAAAATGAAGTATAAATACTTCTTACATGTGGGTCTAAAGTCCATGAAATAAAACTTAGGTGATGGATCAATCAAATCTAATAAATCCTAATACATTAAAAACTAAGATATGTGTGGGCATACCCAACAATCTCCCCCTATTTGATTGATGCCATTACCTACTATATCAATGACAAACATTATGCTTGATAAAAACATGTCCAATGAATGAAATTGGTAAATCATGTCTCAAGTTAATGTACACACTAGTCCAAGATATAGATTCCTAATCTATTCCAATAAGAATAAAGAGTTACATATGGAAAGATAGGAACAACAGTTTAACACATTCAAGATGATATATGATTTTCAGTTTAAAATGTGTTTAAACCAAGTTTAAACTTAATGCATGAAAGTATGAAACAATTCAATATGATGCATATGAATTTAAACAATATTCATTGTTCTACAAACAAGGAGTTTGAGTGAACAAGTTTGATAATAAGTGATGCATTGTTCTTATTAAAACTTGGGAAGTAGGAGTTACAAGTTACAAGTTTCGAATAGAACAAGGACAAAAGATGTGCTAAAACAAGTAAGCACTAAAAACACTATCTTCAAAAGGGATTTACAAAAAAATACTTACAATCAAAGAAAACTAATGATTAGGAGGCGCGTCTTCCTTCAAACCTTCTTCAATTTCAGAAACGGAGCGCTGGATTTGTTTAGAAAGTTGATAGGCGCGGTTCACTAAACCATGAGTGTCTGTGACGCCGTCTCTGAGGTAGCGCAAATGACCAACATTAATGTTTTGATATTCATCAATGGTGCGTTGAGTAATGGCTTGCTGATGAGCGACGTTTTCTGCAACGTTCTGAAAGTTAGCCTCAATAGCAGCCTGCGCTGAAACAATGTCAGAGGAAATCCTATCTGAGCGCCTGTCTGCGCTGGAGTGTGCGGCGTTGAAGTGAGTGACAACTAACTCTTTCAAAACATCAATCTTTGAAAGCAGGGAGTTAATGTCAACAGGCGCGCTGGGAGCAGAGCTGGAAGAGGGCGCAGGAGTTTCAGGAGCTGGAGGCAGGAGTTTCAGGAGCTGGAGGCGCAGGAGTTTCAGAAGCTTTGGGTTCTGCGCCAGGATCAGCACCATACACAGTTAAACTTAGGATTTCTAGCTCATCCTTAACTTCCTTGAGTTTATCAACCACACTCAGCAATTTTTGGCTATCTCCAGCCACCATTTCAAACAACTTCCTTATATCACCCGCTATGTTCAACTCTACCTCCTTATAGCATTAATGAAATCTTGGCCATCAGTGAGTTTGATGCCACCATCTATGCGCTCGAAGGGAGGCAAGAGTGCCTTTGAAGAGCTCATTCATTTGATCAATAGCGTCATTCCATTGTTGAGGAGTCAGGAAATGTTTGTCCTTGATGTTGGCATCTATGCGCTTTATCTCCCCCTTAATGGCAGCAATCTCATCAGCCTGCTGGGTAAGCATTGAAGTATGAAGCTCCAACTGTGAGTTCATTTGAGACTGGCCTTGCTGGAGTTGCTTTAGAAGAGAAATAACCACACTCATATCAGGAGTGGGAGGAGGAGGCGCAGGAGTAGAGGGGCGCGGAGTAGGAGCGCGGGGAGAATATGGAATATATTCTGCGCTTGAAGAAATTTCTTCAGGATGAGCGCAGGAGCCTTTGGGCGCACAGATGATGGTTTGCGCCTTAACTGATCTGGCTCCCCCTGAGCTTGATCCTCAATATCTTCACCAAATAAATCTGCAGAAATTTTATCTCTGACTTGTTGACGATCAAAAGATGGTGTTGAGTAGGTATGACGCTGAACGGTTGGAGGCGCATCATGGGCAGGCGCGCGTGCATCAGCGCTAGATCCTGCGCCTTTGCGCCTTTCAGATTTAGATAAATCAGCAGCCTGTTTCAATCTGAATTCTTCATCTCTTTTTAACTGCGCTTCCAGTCTACTGGCTTTCTTTAGCGCGTTTCAGCTCCTTTTCTTCTTCAGTGCCCGTTCTGGGGCGCTTAGCAGGTCTGCTTGGTTCTTCAGCAATCCCTTTGCCTTTGCCTTTCACTGCGCCAGGAATATGTTCTGCGCGTGGCGCTACTGCAGCTTCTTCTTCACCATCTGCGCCAGCTGCTTCTTCATCTGACTCAGTGGCTTCATCTACCAACTGAGCGCCTTTCACCCTTGGTGCGCGCTTGGCCATACGCTTTCTGCGCCTCTTCATCACTAAACTGTCCTTACCAAAAACAGGGACATCAGTGGTCTGGTAGGCTGGGTTCTCAGCAAGAAAATTTGCAAGCGCAGGGTAGGAGAGGAAGATTTTAGTGAGAATACGGCAGTGAGTCTTGAACTTTGTCTTGCCGTCAGCTTTGTTTTTATTGTACTTGTCAATCTGGTCCTGAAGATTAGTAAATAAGATCTGAGGCCAGTTGAGGATGGTTTTTGCCATGATGGCAGCTGTGAATTCCCACTGCTCCATAGTAAATCTGTTGACATTTCCAGTTTTGAAGATAATGGAAGTGCCAACCAGATGCGCAATATGCGCCAATAAATCACCACCATCTCTAATTTCCACCGTTTTGATATTGTTTTGAAGCGTAGGAATACGAAGAAGGGAACGCGCCATAATGTTTTGAGCGGCGGCTGAATAGGAATTGACTTTGCCAGCTACACCCAAGGGGCCAGTTTGTTGAAGTTGACAACGTTCTTTATAGTGCCGGCAGACATGGTTATCTCAACGTCTTGAACTACTGCGCGAATGCGATAGCGCACCATTCCTTCAATGTCTGTTGGAATTTCTACAAATTCTGCTGTAGAGAAAAATTCATCAACGAGGAGCGGAGAGTAGAAAGGTTGCTCCAGAGTGAACAAAGGGAGAAGACCAGCCAGTCTGATATAATCCATAATTTCAACACCCATAGGGTCAGAAGATAGCTCGTTCAAATCAAATGTTTCACCAGGTCTGAAGTTAGATAGATCCTGACAAATTAAACATTTAAAGGAATTGGTGTTAATTACGCGCATAGAAGCATAAATAAGCAAAGTGTATACCAGGCGCATGAAATTTGAGGCGCATAGAATAATTAGGCGCAAAGAGTCATAGGAACATAAGAGAGAACAATGAATCTAGGCGCATAATTATGGTAGGTGCATGAAATTTATGAGGCGCAGAGAAATACAAGGCGCATATTTAAGGTTCTATGAAATATACTAAGAAAAGTTTGAACATAAGAATTGACTAAGTATGAATTGGGGCGCATAATAAGTGTAGGCGCATAATGATATTAGGCGCATAAAGGATTGAGGCGCAAACGCATGTGTGAGCGCGAGAATCTCTTTGAGGCGCATAATGTCAATGTGCGCATAATCATACTAGCGCATGAATTCATATATAGGCGCATTACTTATGTAGAAATGTAAACTGAGTATAAAAACACACAAACACATGCAAACATACATATGCAATTTTTCAGAATCAAAAAGTGAAAATTTTGAAAAACAAGTTTTGAAAATTTATGAGACCCAAGTCAAGCAGAAATAATGAAGAACACGAAGAACATGTCTTGAATGCTCGAAGAACACCAGAACACCAAGAACACATAATTCGTGAAACTTCACCAAATCAAGCATACAATATATCAAAATGACCGCACGAAGACAAGGATAACAAATATGTAAATCAAAAACAAGTTAAAATCAACAACGAATCCAAAAAAAATGGATTCAAAGATCTTAAAAACCGAAAAGTCAAAAATGGTGATTTTTCAGATTCGCACCAAATAGCGAATTGATCGTTGAAAAAGTTAGTTATAAAGACTCGAAATGCAAAACGAACATAACCTAACGAACGATTTTGAAAACGGATCACCGAAGCAAGATTAATCAAGAAAAATGGGCATTCGGTTTTTTGAAAAAGACGAACACAGGAAAAAAAATTCAGAAATTTAAAGAGTTTAAGAGTTAGAATTCATTACCATTTCGTCTTGGGTAGATTTTGTAGCTTTCTTCGGACCCATTAACGATATATATAAGAAAAAATAGAGAAACGAAAGAGAGAGAGAGAGAGAGAGAAACGGAGAGACTGGAGAGAGAGAGAGTGTAGGGAGGTGCAGAGAGATGAGGGAGTTGGTGAGAAAGAGAGAGAGAGAAGGGAAGTGTATATATAGGTTGGGAAAAAAATTGCACTGATATGGAAATAATACTGTCAAAAATTTAAAAAAGATGGAAAGTTGAAAGGATGTGTATTTATGAGGGATTTTGAAAAACGGCGGCTCATCATGACATGTGTAAGGCGCATTAATGAGGGATATATGGATTTGAAGGGCATTAAATGCAGAATGACATAAAGAGTCATGATGTGACATATTGGGTAAAAGAAAAAAACTGCTCCACTATCCCTTTAGTTGTATGAGCAATTTTGACTAATTTTGCACAAACCCAAAAACATCTATTTTGGTGTAAGTTTGGGGTGCAAGAAATAAATCCCCAGAAAATAAAATTTTTGAAAAGCGTAAAACGAGGGAAAAATTTAATTGCACAAGTACCCTTGAACAATTAATGGAATGTCAAAAGACATAGATTCCTATAATAAATGAACAGAATGAACATACCTGGTACTTGTGTATTTAATACGTTCAATCATTGAAATTGAATTTGAGAAATGATTGAGCCGCAATAGTTAATGCGCGCATGAAGGAGCGCATTACCTTAACAGGGCGCATACTCATCTAGGCGCGCAAAATGACTTAAGAGGCATTGAATGCTAGGCGCGCGCTAGAATTTGGCGCACAAAGAGTTGAGCGCGCAGAAGTATTAGGCGCGCATAGTTTCCTTGAAACTTTGAAAAATTGATTTAATCATTTGTACCTAATATACTCGTAATTCAACATAAACATAAAATCATTAGTATTGACAAAACTATATTGAATTTAGTTGAGTTCAAGCATACCCATTTCGCCTCTCAAAAATATGAACCGTTTCGCGTCGAGTGCTTTCGTTAGAATGTCGGCGATTTGATAGTCGGTTCCCACGTGTTCCAAATGTATATTGCCTTTCTCCACGTGGTCTTTGAGGAAGTGATATTTGATGTCGATGTGCTTGGTCTTTGAGTGCATGACAGGATTTTCAGAAACTGCAATTGTTGATGTATTGTCGCAGTAGATGGGACAATTTTCTTCGATGATATCATAGTCCACCAATTGCTGCTTCATCCAGAGTATTTGACAACAACAACTTCCCGCAGCGATATATTCGGCTTCGGTTGTTGAAACAGATACAGAAGCTTGTTTCTTACTTGCCCATGACACAAGTCTATATCCGAGGAAATGACAAGTGCCACTTGTGCTTTTCCTATCAATTGTGCACGCTGCATAATCCGCATCTGAGTAACCTACAAGTTTAAAGTTCGAATCTTTGGTGTACCAAAGTCCAAGGTTAACAGTGCCAGAGAGATATCTTATAATACGTTTCACAGCAATTAAGTGTGCTTCTCTAGGGTCGGATTGATAGCGAGCACAAACACAAACACTAAACATAATATCGGGCCTACTAGCAGTAAGATAAAGGAGTGAGCCAATCATACCTCGATAGAGCGTTTGATCAACACGTTTACCTTTTAGATCTTTGTCGAGTTTGTTGCCTGTGGCCATTGGAGTATCGTATGCTTTAGCGTTCTCAAGTCCAAACTTCTTGATTAAGTCTTTTGTGTATTTGGCTTGATTGATAAATATGCCTTCACTCATTTGCTTGATTTGAAGCCCGAGGAAGAATGTGAGTTCTCCCATCATGCTCATTTCAAACTTGCTCTTCATTAGTTTCTCAAAACGCTTGCACAACAATTCATTAGTTGAACCAAATATAATATCATCAACATAAATTTGAACAAGTAATTTATGACCATTATGTTTGGCAATGAAAAGAGTTGTATCGATTTTACCGCGAGTGAAGCCTTTTTCGATGAGAAACTTGGATAGTGTATCATACCATGCTCTTGGTGCTTGTTTGAGTCCATACAAAGCTTTCTGGAGTTTGTACACATGATTTGGAAATTGTGAATCTTCAAACCCAGGTGGTTGAGCCACATAGACTTGTTCTTGGAGTTCACCATTTAGAAACGCGCTCTTCACATCCATTTGATATAACTTGAAGTTCTTGTGAGCGGCGTAAGCTAGAAATAATCTGATAGCTTCAAGTCTTGCTACGGGCGCAAAAGTTTCATCGTAATCAATTCCTTCTTCTTGCCTATAGCCTTGTGCAACCAATCTTGCTTTGTTTCTCGTGATGGTTCCATTCTCGTCCATCTTGTTCCTGAACACCCATTTTGTACCAATCACTCCATGATCATTTGGTCTTGAACTAGAGTCCAAACCTTACATCGTTCAAATTGATTGAGTTCTTCTTGCATTGCAACAACCCAATTAGGATCTTGGAGCGCTTCATCAGCCTTCTTCGGTTCAATTTGAGAGATAAAAGCAGTGTAAGCATCAAAGTTTGTAGCTCTCCTTGTACGAACACCAACTTGTAGATCACCGATGATATTAGCAATTGGGTGACCTCTAACTTCACGAATTTCAGGAGGTAAGTTAGGTTGAGTTGTAGTAATTTGAAGGTTTTCAATGGTACATCTTCACCAGATTCAAAGTCATTGAAATTTGGGGGTTGAACTGGCTCAGAATTGAAATTTGGGTTAACACCAGATGCAGCAGTAGAAATAGGCGCGTAAGAGGAATCATGAGGCGCATCATTTGAGTGAGGCGCAATAGAGGATTCAACAGGCGCATAATGCATTGAATTAGGCGCATTTGATGTAGATGGATTTCCTTGTGTTGATAGATTCTGATCTTGAGTGGGCGCAACATAAATAGGAGCACCTGTATCATTTAGCTCAATAGAATCATCAGCAACATTTGGAGCCAAATGTGGCTCAAGGAGAGAATGTTCATCAAATGTAACATGTACAGATTCAACTATCACTAATGTGGTTCTATTAAAAACACGAAAAGCTTTAGAGTGTTTGGCATACCCAACAAAAATACCTTCGTCGGCTTTGGCATCGAATTTACCTCTATGTTCGTTTCCGTTGTAGAGGATATAACATTTGCAACCAAAGATCTTGAAGAATGCAATGTTGGGAGTTCTACCACGCCAAAGTTCATACGGAGTCTTGTTGTGAAGTTTGTTGATGAGGGAACGATTTTGAGTAAAACATGCGGTGTTGATAGCTTCTTCCCAAAAGTACTTAGGCAATTTAGCTTCAGCTATCATCGTCTTTCCCGCTTCAATCAACGTTCTATTCTTTCGTTCAACAACGCCATTTTGTTGAGGGACTCCGGCGGTTGAAAAGTTGTGATCTATCCCATGATCTTCACAATATCGAGCAACACCGTTGTTCTTGAATTCTGTTCCATTGTCGGATCGAACACTAACGATGTCATCTTCTTTTTGGGTTTGGAGCAGTCGAAATAAGGTAGTGAGAATATCATAACAATCATCTTTTGTAATCATCATCTCTACCCATGTATATCTTGAATAATCATCCACCACAACTAGAGTATACTTGTTTCTTCTAATACTTGCGGTGGAAACTGGTCCAAATAGATCAATGTGAAGCAGTTGCAAACATCTAGTAGTTGAAGGATTAGACTTGCTTGAGAATGACTGCTTCGGTTGTTTGCCAAGTTGACATGCGGCGCACTTTTTGTCATGATGATCAGCAACCTTGGGAAGTCCTTTGACAAGATTATTCCTGCTGAGTTTAGATAGATACTTGAAGTTCAAGTGACTTAAGCGCTTGTGCCACAGCCAACTATTTTCGTTCACACTTTTTGCTACAAAACAAAGATTAGTACTAGAGTTCAAACTATGGAAATCAATAATATAAATATTTGTCTTACGATATCCCGTGAGTAAGATAGCTCCAGTTTTGCCATTCTTGATAAGACATTGCGTTGAAGTGAAATGGCATTCTAATCCTTTGTCGCAGAATTGAGATATGGATAATAAGTTGTGCTTGAGCCCTTCGACGAGTGAGACTCTTTCAATGCACACTTTGTCTTTCTTGAGCTTTCCATATGCTACAACTTGACCTTTGTTATTATCGCCAAATGTTACGGAGGGACCTCTTTCTTCATGGACATCTTCTAATAAGGATTCATCTCCAGTCATGTGTCTTGAACACCCACTATCGAGAATCCATTCATAATTTCTAGCTTTTGAAGATCCAGCCATGAAACAAAGAACCTGAAATATAGACATTTAAGCAGGTCCCCTTTATTCCTTTTGGGTCCTAGGGTTAGCAACTTTTGACAACCCACTCTTGCTTGACCTTAGGATTTTTACGTCCTTTGGCATTGGGAGTGAATCGCAAAAGGCATTCCACGCCTTGTGTCCTGAACAATCACAAATGGAACAATGATGAAAGCCACCAATCACGTGAGTTTTCACAAACTCTTTACTTTTCTTGAGGATGGCATTCTTCTTTGGGTCAGATGAACTAGACTTAACAAAATCTTTCTTTTGAAATTTTGGAGCGCTTTTTCTCGGAGGGCGCATAGGGCTAGGAGGCGCACGGCGATGAGGCGCGTGGCTCTTAGGCGCATAATGAGCACTCGGAGAAGGAGCGCGCCTATTTTCAAGAATGATTTTGCTAGGAGATGGTTCATCTGTAGCTATATCTTTCCCATTAGCTTTCCCAAATTGCTTCGTTGGGTAGACATAGTGGAATGTTTGTCTCTTGACTTTTTCCTGTCCTTTACCCATTGAATTAGAATGTTTTTCCTTGGGAATTTCAAAAGTTTGTTGGTTGGTAAATTCACTATCTCTTTCAGCACAGACATCACATTTAAAGTTGTCACTAGTTGATGAGAATCCCAAGCCACTTTTATCACCACTGACTTTTTGGGACTCAAATATATTCTCCATAGTGACACGAGAATTGGACCACTCATTTGTAATCTTTTAAGATCAGTGATTTTGAGCAACCAATTCATCGTTTTGAACTTTAAGAAGTGAGTTCTGTTCTGTTAGAAAAGTGTTTTTAACAGTAAGAGGAGTCATGCTCTTTATCTGCTCCTTAAGGAGGGTGAGTTCAGATTTAAGTAGAGATTTCTCGGTCTTAAGCTGAGAAATTTCATCACATGATAGTGCTAAAGCTTCCTTCATACTATCAAATCTAGTGATTACCTTTTCAGCCTTCTTGAACAATTTTTCTTGTTCAGCAATCACTTCATCATTGATTTTGGAGATTTGAGCAGTTGGTTCAACCTGTGGTCTAATGTATGCTCCTTTTCTCAATTTGTTCCTTGCTCCAAGATCACATCGTGAGAATAACAATCCACCATCGTTTTGAGCCGGAGTGAGAAATCCTTGTTCAACGAGCTCGCTGATGGTTGGTCCTTTCTTCTTTTTCACTTCTTGAAAACCTGCAGATTTCTTGATAGGTTTATTCAAGGCATTCATATCGGGAACATCCTTGGAGAAGTCATCATCAGAATCATAAGCATCAACTTCATCATCATTTGCCATCAAACAGACGAGTCCATCATCGGAATCTTCATCGCTCTCATCGGAGTCTGTTTCAATCCAAGTGTTGTGCTCATTTGCTGGTGCTTCTTCTTCAGCAACCATTCCCTTGTGACAAGTGAACTTGGGAGTGAATTTGGGAGTATGGCTGCTCTTCTTCTGCATATATTCAAATTTGGGGATCGGGCAGCTTGATGCAAAATGTCCGGGTTTCCTGCAATTAAAACAAACAAGATCTTCTTTTCTTTTTGAATCACTGCTCCTTGAAAACTTTTGAGGAGCTTTGCTGGTAGATCCTTGAAATTTGTTGGTTGAGCCGGGTCTTGAGAATTTTCTGAACTTTTGAAATTTCTTCACAAATAAAGCGAAGTCTTCATCATCCATGTCTAATAGCTCAGAAGTAGAAATTTTGGGATCGGAGCTTTTCTCATCTTGTACAGGCGCAGGAGTAGGCGCAGGTGTAGGCGCAGCTTCTCTGTGCGCCATCATAGCCATAGATTTTGACTTTCCTTCAGTTTCGCTGATTCGTTGGAGTTTGAGTTCGTAAACTTTGAGATTTGCATATAGGTTCCTTAAAGTCCAAACATCTAAAGTTCCAGCGTCTTCAAGAGCGCTAGATTTATGTAGGTATCTTGATCCAAAAGCTTGTAGAAAATTTACATTCAAATCTTTGTTGGTAAACTTCATGCCAAGTGAAATACATAGATTGATAATTTCACAGTAGCGTTCATAAGTTTGCCTCAAGTTTTCACCGGGGAGTTGAGAGAAATTGTTGAATCTCTTTTGTACTTCGTATTTCTTGTTCTCCTTGCAAACAGTGTCTCCTTCAATATGCTCTTCAATAGCATCCCATAGCTCATTTGCAGTAGCACAATGCATGACTTGTTGTTTCATAGCCGTGCTTAGAGTGCTTAGAAGAATGTTTCTTGCTTTACCATCATTTGCAACTCTTCTAATTTCTTCCTCGGTCCATTCTTCCCTTGGTTTTAGGACAGTAGGTTGAGCAGCGTTGGTGCGTGGATTTGGATTCGCCTTCATCGGAATATAAGGTCCATAAACGACGGTGTCATGGAGCCTTTCATCGATTGAGTTGAGATGAGTCAATATGCTGAATTTTCACACGTCAAAATGATCTTCATCAAAGACCGGAACGTGAGTGTAGTTTGCAGTTGCCATAGGTTTTGAGTTTGCCATTTAGAATCGGCACTCAAGCTGTTAAGCTTGAAAAACGAAAAATGTTTTATAAAGGTGTTAGCTCTGATACCACTTGTTGGTCCCAAAGGGCAACAAGGATATGAAAAATAGCTAGAGGGGGGGGTGAATAGCTGTTTTAAAATTCTTTTCGTACCCTTGAAAAACTCAATTGCGAATGCGCACTTTATCAAGTAAGCGTTATGAAATGCGCCTAAGTGAGTGAGTGAAATGCACAGCGGAATTTAGTAATGAAAATAGGCGCAAAGTGATAAAGGGAGCGCAACACACACACTAAGTATTTTGGCTCAAAGTGAGTGAAATAAGGAACTAAGGCAAATGATATAACAAACACAACACAATTCAGTTCAAACAAACTACAATGAGTAAACAAGCAAGTAGTGAGTGAAAATAATAACTTGAAAGAAGTAACAAGATAATAACACGAGCTATTTGGAGAGGTTCGATCAATGAAAGATCTACGTCCTCTACCAAGATGGTTAGTCTTGGATTTCTAATCGAGATCTTATATAATGAGGAGTGTTACAAATTACAATGTTGAGCTTATACACTAACTCAAGATCTATTACTATGAAAGAACAAATCCAAAACAATAACCGGTGTATCTCTAAAAGATGAATCTAAATGATTAATCTTAAAGAGGTGCGTGTGTGTTCTTAGTATCAAGGCTCTTTAGATCTTTGAGATGGAGAGCACAAGAAACTAAAGTGTTAAGGCTTTGAAGATCTGGGCTAAGGATGAAGGTATGAAGATGTTCTTGAGAAATCTGGAAAAACGAAGGCAATCTTCAAATCTTCAACAAATGCTTTGAGAGAGAAATTCTTGAAATTCTTAGCAAAACTCAGCAACTTCAAAATGTTGAAGTTATGGGGTATTTATAGTGAACTTCAAAAAACTAGCCGTTGGAAATCTTTGTGGATAAGATGAGCTGTCGCTCGTTGATTGGAGCATGCATATATTATAGCCATTTTGACACTCAACATAAATGTGACCGTTATGGACACGTGTCAATAGATTGGGCGTATATGCATCTTTTAACCACCGTTGGATCATTGGCGTAATTTGAATTCTCTTCAAGTCTTCGAGTCTTCATTAAACCACTGAGTGTAAAATCAACCATGATGAGGCGCGTTGAGCCATTAGAGCGCATGGTCCATTTGAGGCGCGTAACAACACGCGTGGATCTTTGAGGTGCGAGGCTATATGCGCGCGCGCTGAAAGGCGCATGGCGCATAGCATAAAGGGGCGCATAGGCGCGTGGCTCAAACTGAACTTGTGATTTATCTTGAATCTTGATCTTCTTGCCCTATTTCTAAGCCTATTCTATAACAATGGACAACTTAAAAAATGAAGTATAAATACTTCTTACATGTGGGTCTAAAGTCCATGAAATAAAACTTAGGTGATGGATCAATCAAATCTAATAAATCCTAATACATTAAAAACTAAGATATGTGTGGGCATACCCAACAGGGACTACTTCAGCCGTTAGAGATTCCCGAGTGGAAATGGGAGCATGTGACTATGGATTTCGTTACGGGACTGCCTCGTACCCGTAGGAAGTATGACAGTGTTTGGGTAATAGTGGATAGATTGACCAAGAGTGCCCATTTCTTGCCTATTGATATCAGGTACTCGATGGAGAAGCTTGCGACCCTTTATATTGATGAGATTGTTAGATTGCATGGGGTTCCGGTTAGCATTGTGTCAGATCGAGACCCGAGGTTTACTTCTAGATTCTGGAAGGCGTTTCAGGAAGCTTTGGGTACAGAATTGCGATTCAGTACAGCTTTTCATCCTCAGACCGACGGTCAATCCGAGAGGACTATTCAGATTCTTGAGGATATGTTGCGAGCGTGTTCGATAGACTTTTCTGATTCTTGGGATTCGCATTTACCGTTAGTGGAATTCTCTTACAACAACAGTTATCAGGCTAGTATCGAGATGGCACCGTATGAGGCCTTGTATGGAAGGAAGTGTAGATCGCCTATTTGTTGGGACGAGGTCGGTGAAGCGAAAGTCTGGGGTATCGATTTGCTTCGGGATTCGGTTGAGAAAGTTAAAGTTATCCGGGATAGATTGAAAACAGCCCAGAGTCGACATAAGAGCTACGCAGACAACCGGAGGCGAGACCTTAGTTTTCAGATTGGTGATTTGGTATTCTTGAAAGTGTCTCCGAGGGTGGGTATTCGTAGATTTGGGAAGAAAGGCAAATTGGCTCCGAGGTTTATAGGTCCGTTTGAAATTTTGGGAAAGGTTGGACTTCTTGCGTATCGTCTTGCGTTACCGCCATCTTTGGACTGGTTGCACAACGTCTTTCACGTTTCTATGCTTCGGAAGTATGTTCATGATCCGTCTCACGTGTTACCGAGGATACCGGAGGATATTGAGCCCGATATGTCTTATGAGGAACGACCGGTTCGGATTCTAGATTCTAAAGTCCAAGAGTTGAGGAGCAAGAGCATCGCGTTGGTTAGAGTCCTTTGGAGGGATCATAACATCGAGGAGTCGACTTGGGAGCTCCGAGCTGAGATAGAGAGGAAATTTCCGTGGCTTTTTGTTTAAGGTAAGTCTCGTTAAAATTCGGGTCGAATTTTCTTTAAGGGGGAGTGAATGTCACGACCCGAAATATAGGCTCTATTTTATTAGCAATTTAATTATTATTATTTAATTATTTGCTTATTTATTTATTTAAATTATTATTTATTTAAATAATTATGTGTGCAATTTATGTGTGATAATAATTATGCCTAGCATTTTATTCGAGTTATTTGGGCTAGTGCGGAAGTGTTGAGTCTTAATTGTTAGTAGGGAGTGTAGTGTTTGTGTGTAGTGTAGTGGAGGGGGCCTAAGTGTAAATGTTTGAAATCATTCCCTACTCCCTCCCTACTCCTCCCCTTCTCCCTCATACACTCAACCTCCCCATTCCCCATCTTCCAGCAATCTCTCTCTCTCTAAGCATTGTGGGTAAGTTTCTTCCTCCTTCTTCTCTCTTCATTTACTTCTTCTTCCTCTCACTATCATCCATTTCTTAAAACTTGATCGTTGTTTAGATCGTCGATAGGATCGTGTAGAGCTAAAAAGATTGGAATTCCGTCAACTTTGAGAAATCCGGGTAAGTTACTTTTCCCCCTATTTTATGCTAGAAATGCTACTCCATGTTTATTTGATGTTTTGAATGCCATTTATTTCATCTTGGGTTGATTTGGGAGTGATTTGCACTTTGTTCATTTTGGTGAAATTTTGGTATTTGAATCACCCTTGAGTGAGGTCCTTAGATGATGTTGTTGGAGTTATTTTGGCTCAAAATGGGGTAGGTACCTTAGTTCCCGTCTTGGTAGTGTTAGAAATGGTAAAGATTTGGTGTGTATTAGATTTGGGGTTATTAATGGAGGATACCCAGAAAATTGGCCGGAATTTGCCTTTCCGGGCCAGGAGGCGCGCGCATCCTCCCTTAGGAGGCGCGCGCACCCTTAGGCCATCTTTGAATCAAGACCTTCTGTCCTTAAGAGGCGCACGCACCCAATTATGTGAAGCGCGCGCACCCTCTCCTTCTCCCAACTCGAGTTCCCAACTGATCTAGGAGGCGTGCGCATCCCTCCCTTAGGAGGCGCGCGCATCCCCCTCCCCTGTTATGCAATTATTCCCCTTTTTGGTCCAACTTTCGAGAGTCATATTTTGTTCATACGAACTCCGTTTTAGGCGTATAAATTACCATTTTAAAGCTCTCCTTAAGCTCTTCGATATGAGTGAGTAAATTTGGTTAGGTACTCGAATTAGCTGGATCCTTGGTGGTCAAATGTGATATGGGAATTGTGTTATCATCGTTATGATTGTTGGAACACTTTAATTGTGTATTGTTGGTTCATTTCATCTTCTTGGTGATTACTTGGCGTGATTCCCTACTTTGGAATCCTTTGTTGTTTATTGTGCTAGTATTTTATTACTTAGCCTTTGCGTGAAAGTCCAGCTGGTATTTTGTGTGTGTTTGGGCGATGCGAAGCATTATGATGGCACGGCCAAGTCCATTGTGATGTTGACCATTGTTTTGCCCCATTATTGCCCTCCTCCAGATTGGCCTTGGATGTGAGAAGAGCTAGCTCCTTTGTGTGCATTTTAGCTTTACTTGGAGCATGACTTTGTGGCATGTCTCCCGTCCCTTGTGACACTTCTTTTGGTTATTGGTTCCATTACCGGGGTTTTCTCTTCAGCTCTTATGCTATTATGAAGAATGTTGATTTGTTGATTATTGAAGCTGCGCAGCGATCCTTTATTTGGATGTTCCGGTTTGGAAAACCTTGGCTATATCCTTTGTTATGTGTTTATTTCCGCTGCTATCTGTTATGTGATAAATGCTATGTGCTATGTGATATTTACTATTGCTTATTGCATCGTAGCATGTCATGTAGTTGCATTAGTAACTTATTGAGATTTATCTCACCCCCTTTCTCTTTATCTTTGTTTTTCCTTAACCCCCCCCAGGTGCTAAGGATTAGTCTCGCTGATCACGAGAACGAGGACGTCGAGTGTGGATCCGTTCTTTTGGGGAAGGTTGTATAGGTTGGTTTACATTATATCAATGTGTAACCTTTTGGGGATATTTGTACCAAACATTGACGTCATTAGGATTTTGTACATTTGTATTTTGTTGGGCATAAACTTGTGGGAGTTTATGATAGTTGTAATTGATTTTATCAAACTCGGTTTTGTAAAACTTTGGATCATTACCTTTTTGGTAGTAAATGAAATTTTTAACTTCGGTATTTCACCGTTTTGGTTTTAGAGTCGACGTCCAGTTCGCGGTCCCGGGGCCCGCGGGGTCCGGGGTCGCGACAGGTCTGGCCGAATTGGTGTTTTTATACACAATTAAGACTTATTCCAAATAGGTAACTTGTGCCAAAAACCTTTCCTAATCGAATTAGGAATTTTCCAATCGGCATACCGGGCGCCCGCCTGGTCCTACCCAGGCGCCCGCTTGTTTGGGCAGAAAGTCCAATCCTTTTTCCGGCTTGTTCAGGCGCCCGCCTGGTGCAACCCAAGCGCCCGCTTGGTTGACCAGGAGGCCCAGAACTTTCCAGAAATTCCTTGGAAGTCCTCCGACCCTAAATGCCAATATAGTCCTTTTATTTAAGATTCGTTCTATTGTGTGTGACCCTCTAGGATTATACTAAGTTGGCAATGGGCTCAAACATGATCCCATAAGATATGATTAGGTTCTAGCAAACCGTCATACCTACCCAAATAGTATAACTAGATACAAGTTCGCATTCCTTTAGAATATGTCACAATCCCTTTGTCCACGATGTCATTGAACACAAGTCATGGTCAAAGAGTCAACTTGTTTTGTTCAATACTTTCTCGATTCCGAATATGTTGATAATCCAAATGACATTGATCCAATTAATTCATTTGAGTCCGGCCGAACATTTCATCAACATCATTCCTACGAGAGGCCCAAGCTTGACATCTCTCCGTGGAGGGACAAATCCATTTAGCTTATTATTCTTCCCAACGAGAATCCGATTATGCCAATCATACCCTTTATAACTACCGTGTTAAGGTAGCGTTTGAATATGTCAAACACAATGTTCATCAAGTGGAAGACTATAATAACTTCATGTCTAAGGATTCAAATGACATAACTAATATGAGATATATGTACGACATAGACCATGACATAAATCTCATACAGCGGGTCATATCCAGTACCTTGTTCCAAACAAGTACCCATAAATCTAACATGATCATCCCATGATCATTTAGCCTTTATACTAGTGCTTAACAAGTACTAGGGATGGGGATTATTATAAGTAAACATGAACTACAATAATAATCAAAACATCTCTTTATTGATATGAAATAAATGATAACAATTACAACGTTTATTAAACGTGCCTAGGGCACCACTACCAACAATCTCCCACTTGCCCTAGGCCCAATCTCCCATGTATCTAATACCCATGGACCTAACATGACCATCATGTTTAGCTTGTGGAAGTCCTTTTGTTAGCGGGTCCGCAACATTGTCATCAGTAGGTACTCTGCATATATTTACGTCTCCCCTATCAACGATCTCTCGTATGATATGAAAACGCCTAAGTATGTGTTTGGATTTATGATGTGCTCTTGGTTCCTTTGCTTGAGCAATAGCACCATTATTATCGCAATAAAGGTCTATTGGATTAGCAATACTAGGAACCACTTCAAGTTCAGTTATGAACTTCTTAATCCAAACAGCTTCTTTTGCAGCATCCGATGCAGCAATATACTCAGCTTCTGTTGTAGAATCAGCGGTTGTACTTTGCTTGGAACTCTTCCAGCTTATAGCTCCACCATTTAACATAAACACAAAACCCGATTGCGATCGGCTATCATCTTTGTCAGTTTGGAAGCTCGCATCCGTGTAAGCATTTACAACGAGATCATCTTCCATTCCTCCATAGACCAAAAACGAGTCTTTAGTCCTTCTCAAGTACTTAAGAATCGCTTTTACAGCTATGCAGTGATTTTCGCCAGGGTCGGATTGGTATCTACTAGTCATGCTCAAAGCATAAGACACATCCGGTCTAGTACAAATCATGGCATACATGATGGACCCAATTGCCGAAGCATATGGAACATCATTCATTTTCTCACGCTCATCTTTTGTCTTAGGACATTGAGTCTTGCTTAGAGAAACTCCATGTAACACGGGCAAGGTTCCTCTCTTAGAATTTTCCATACGGAATCTTCTAATGACCTTGTCAATGTATGTACTTTGGCTTAAACCAAGTAGCCTCCTTGATCTATCTCTAAAGATCTTAATGCCAAGAATATATGCGGCTTCACCCATATCTTTCATTGCGAAGCACTTTCCTAACCAAGTCTTCACAGACTGAAGTGTAGGAATGTCGTTTCCAATGAGCAATATGTCATCCACGTATAAAATAAGGAATAGCACTATGCTCCCACTAATCTTCTTGTATACACAAGGCTCATCTTCGTTCTTGATGAAACTAAGCTCTTTGACCGATTCATCAAAACGGAGATTCCAACTCCTAGAAGCTTGCTTCAATCCATAGATGGATCTCTGCAATTTGCATACCTTAGAATCTTGTTCAAAACCTTCTGGTTGTGTCATATACACATCCTCTTGAAGTTTTCCATTCAGGAAAGCGGTTTTGACGTCCATCTGCCATATTTCATAGTCATGATATGCGGCAATGGCAAGCAAAATTCTTATAGACTTGATCATTGCTACGGGTGAAAAGGTCTCATCATAGTCAATACCATGAACTTGCCTATAACCCTTCGCTACAAGCCTAGCTTTGTAAGTATGCACCTTCCCATCCATGTCAGTCTTCTTCTTGAAGACCCATTTGCATCCTATGTTTTTTACACCTTCGGGTGCATCAATCAAATTCCAAACTTGATTGTCTTGCATGGATTGCAATTCGGATTCCATGGCTCCAAGCCACTTGTCCGACTCAGGAGAAGACATCGCCTCTTGGTAGGTTGACGGTTCATCATTCTCAATGATTTCCACGTCATTACTATCCGTTACGAGAAATCCATATCTCTCGGGCTCGGATCGTAACCTACTAGATCTGCGAGTTGCTTGTGTATTTTGAACAGGTTCCACAACTCCTTGTGGTTCTTGTTCTTGTTTAACTATTGGTTCAATGTTATTTTCTGGGTCTCGAATTTCTTCAAGATTTATTTTACTCCCACTGATTTCTTTGGAGAGAAACTCTTTCTCTAGAAAGACACCAGTTCGGGCAACAAACACTTTGTTGTCCTCTCGGTTGTAAAAGTAATATCCTTTAGTTTCCTTAGGATATCCCACGAAAAAATATTTATCAGATTTGTGTGCAAGTTTGTCTGAGACAAGTCTTTTGACAAAAGCTTCACAACCCCAAATCTTCATGAAAGACAGACAAGGCTTCTTTTCGCTCCACATCTCATATGGAGTCTTTTGAACCGATTTAGTTGGAACACGATTTAGTGTGAAAGCAGCGGTTTCTAGGGCGTAACCCCAAAAGGATATTGGAAGATCAACTTGACTCATCATGGATCGAACCATGTCTAACAAAGTCCGATTTCTCCTCTCGGACACACCATTCCATTGTGGCGTTCCGGGTGGAGTCAATTGTGAAACTATTCCACAATTCTTTAGATGATCATCAAATTCTTGACTCAAGTATTCACCACCACGATCTGATCGAAGTGCCTTAATACTTTTGCCAAGTTGTTTTTCTACTTCATTTTGAAATATTCTAAATATCTCAAATGCTTCACTCTTATGTTTCATTAGGTAAACATACCCAAATCTACTATAATCATCAGTGAAGGTTATGAAGTATTGAAATCCTCCCCTAGCATTGCTACTCAATGGTCCGCATACATCGGAATGTATCAACCCCAATAAGTCGCTTGCCCTTTCACCCAACTTGGTAAAAGGTGTCTTAGTCATTTTTCCAAGAAGACACGACTCACAAGTGTCATATGACTCTAAGTCACATGAACCCAAAAGTCCGTCCCCATGGAGTTTTGAGATACGCTTCTCATTAATATGACCAAGACGGCAATGCCATAAATAAGTATGATTTACATCATTAGGTTTAGATTTCTTATTTACATGATAGACATTGTTATTATTTTCATTCTTGACATCCAAGATATAAAGGCCATTAAATGAATTAGCAATACCATAAAGCACATCATTTAAATAAATAGAAAATCTCTTATTCTCAATAAGAAACTTAAAACCTTCATTATCCAAACAAGAAATTGAAATAATATTTCTGCTTAAATCCGGAACATAATAACAATTGTTCAAAACAAGAATTAATCCGGAAGGTAAAGTGACTTCATAAGTCCCTACGGCTAATGCAGCAACTCTTGCTCCATTCCCCACCCGTAGATCTACTTCACCTTCTTTAAGCAGTCTCCTATTCTTTAGTCCCTGCACATTTAGACAAATGTGAGAGCCACATCCGGTATCCAATACCCAAGAATCAGTGGTAGAAAGGAGAATATCTATCATATAGATACCTGAAGTCGACGCAGCCTTGCTGCTCTTCTTCTTCTTTTGCTCTTCCAAGAAAGCCTTGCAATTACGTTTCCAATGACCAATTTCTTGACAATGGAAACAAATTGCATCCTTTTGTGTATCGGGTTTTGCCTCAGAAGCCTTGGCAACCTTTGCCTTGCTTATCTTGGGTTTGACAACTTTTGCCTTACCCTTGCCTTTGGCACCAGGCTTCTTCCCATCGTGAACCAAGAGCACGGGAGAACCTTTCTCCACAATTTTCATCTCTGCAGTCTTGAGCATCCCATCCAACTCAGAGAGATTCTTATCCATTCCATGCATGTTATAATTCATCACAAACTGATTATAACTTTTAGGCAATGAATTAAGAATGAGATCCGTGGCTAGCTCCAATGGGATTGGATAGCCAAGTTTCTCAAGGTGCTCTACATAACCTTTCATTTTAAGAAAGTGAGGACTCACTTGCTGCCCTTCATTCATTTTACATGTAGTGAATGCAACAATGGTCTTGTACCTCTCTTGTCTAGCTTGCTCTTGAAACATGGTTCTCAACTCCACGCCTATCTCATAGGCTTCCAAATGTTCCAAACTTTGTTGGAGTTTTGAACACATAGCGGCAAGCATAAGACAACTTACATCTCTAGAATCATTACGATGTTTCTTGTAATTGTCTCTTTCTACCCTAGGGGCAGTAGGCGGTGGTTCAGCGGGGAGAGGCCCATCGAGAATGTACAACTTATCTTCTTGCCTAAGAACGATTCTTATGCTACGGATCCAATCCATAAAGTTAGTACCATTCTCTTCGAGCTTATCCTTCTCAAGGATTGATCGCAACGACATTGATTGAGTGTTATTAGTCATTATCTACAAATATGCAAAATTTCCAAAATTTAATAAGTACCGATTTTCATTAAAGAGATAAATGATGTATTTTAAAACAAAATACTCCCACCAAATTATACAACCTTCTCTATACATCCAATGTATAGTATAATTTAAATGGGTTGAGATCCCGCTTTAATCTAATTTTGAGTACGCTTTGGCGCACCGCTCAAAATTAAATCAATTAGGTAGACAACTCTTGTCAATCATATCTCATATGATTCTCAGTTATTTTCATGAGATTCTTTAAGAAATCCAATTTCAAAAAGCATGTTAAATCTCATCTTTGCCTTAAGCCCAAAACTGTTTTGACGCTTAATTAAGTCCAACCATTTTAAACGCATAGGAAACTCTTATTCACTCATCTTGCTCAAACATGAATAAAATCAATGCACCTCGCTTTGGCGAGCCCACATAAAATTACTCATGTATAAACAAGTGTTTTAATCATGGCATGGCAAAAGGACTTAAAACTTTCTTTGAAGGTTCATCACATATAGCATATAACACATTTATGAGCACATAATATAAACATGTTACACATCAAGTTTAGCCACTAAATTAATCTCTATTAATTTAAGCATGATATTTATGTGTCATTAGTTTCTCTATAATTATGAGGATGAGACTATTTCAACTTTGGTTATTATCTCCAAATCAAGACAACAAGAAGTGCGGTCGAACTAAGCCATTAGGCAACCACAATCCCGCACTAATTCAAGAAACCAAGAAAGTAGTCCATGTGGCCGAAACTAAGCAATAGATGGTCTCGATGAACGTAGGCCAATTGCATTCACAATTCCACATGGATCTCCAATCATTGAATCAAGAACTTTGTTTCTCAATTTTAGCAATTATGAACTCTTCATAATTCTAACTTCGTTTTATCTTTGAAACTTTGATTGCGATCAATTTTGGGAAACACAATCTCGATGAACGCAGATTAGCTATCCAAAACTTGAACCAATCTAGGAATCACAAGACTAAAACAAATAGGAAAATCAAACCCCAAAATCCACACACAAACCAACTACCCAAAACCCATTCCAGATCAACAAGTCTGGACTGGTTCTGTTACTGGTTTTGTCGAATTTATCAAAAATTCCATATTCAGATTTTAACCAAAATCAGAACAAATTTTGACCACCGAGCGCCCGCTTGCAAAGGACCAGGCGCCCGCTTGAATGGCCAGAATAGTATAGAATTTTAAAGTTCAAAATTTTTGTCTCAAAATTATTTTTCCCCGATTATTAAAACTTTGATCTAATCAAAAATCAATAATCGAAATAATTCAGAATCCACCATAATTTTTATTGCGATTGAATCGTGCGATTAAAGTTGCAAAACAATAAACCACATAAATCACAAAACACATAAACATCATATAATCCAATATTCATATCATGCTTGGCACATAAACAATTTATATACATATAACATGATCCAAGTATTGAATTAATCAACATGAACGGGGCTCTGATACCACTGTTGGGTTTCGCAGTAACATGCGCAGCGGAATATAGCAATTAAAATTTTAAGAAACCCAAAGCCATAGATCCGTTCATATGATTAAATCAAATACAACAAGATGAATAGAGGAATAACTAACCCTTGATGGCTATGAATTTTTCTCTTTGGTCTTGGTGGAGATCTTGAAGCTTTATCACGAACAAATCACGAACTTTGTAAGATGATAAAATTCACCCTCTAGCGGTATCCAGACTTCGAACGAATATCAAAGGAACTTCTTCGATCTTGGTTGCTAGACCAATAATTGTAAAACACGCTTTCACAATTTAATAAAGAACTATATGGAATTTATTTGTGAATTATTTTGTTCCTCAATCAATGATATCTTAGAACAAAATAAAATCACTCTCAAACTCTTTGAGACTCACAAAAGCACTTTTTTAATATGGTCTGGCCGAATTGGTGTTTTTATACACAATTAAGACCTATTCCAAATAGGTAACTTGTGCCAAAAACCTTTCCTAATAGAATTAGGAATTTTCCAATCGGCATACCGGGCGCCCGCCTGGTCCTACCCAGGCGCCCGCTTGTTTGGGCAGAAAGTCCAATCCTTTTTCCGGCTTGTTCAGGCGCCCGCCTGGTGTAACCCAAGCGCCCGCTTGGTTGACCAGGAGGCCCAGAACTTTCCAGAAATTCCTTGGAAGTCCTCCGACCCTAAATGCCAATATAGTCCTTTTATTTAAGATTCGTTCTATTGTGTTTTACCCTCTAGGATTATACTAAGTTGGCAATGGGCTCAAACATGATCCCATAAGATATGATTAGGTTCTAGCAAACCGTCATACCTACCAAAATAGTATAACTAGATACAAGTTCGCATTCCTTTAGAATATGTCACAATCCCTTTGTCCACGATGTCATTGAACACAAGTCATGGTCAAAGAGTCAACTTGTTTTGTTCAATACTTTCTCGATTCCGAATATGTTGATAATCCAAATGACATTGATCCAATCAATTCATTTGAGTCCGGCCGAACATTTCATCAACATCATTCCTACGAGAGGCCCAAGCTTGACATCTCTCCGTGGAGGGAAAAATCCATTTAGCTTATTATTCTTCCCAACGGGAATCCGATTATGCCAATCATACCCTTTATAACTACCGTGTTAAGGTAGCGTTTGAATATGTCAAACACAATGTTCATCAAGTGGAAGACTATAATAACTTCATGTCTAAGGATTCAAATGACATAACTAATATGAGATATATGTACGACATAGACCATGACATAAATCTCATACAGCGGGTCATGTCCAGTACCTTGTTCCAAACAAGTACCCATAAATCTAACATGATCATCCCATGATCATTTAGCCTTTATACTAGTGCTTAACAAGTACTAGGGACGGGGATTATTATAAGTAAACATGAACTACAATAATAATCAAAACATCTCTTTATTGATATGAAATAAATGATAACAATTACAACGTTTATTAAACGTGCCTAGGGCACCACTACCAACAGTTACCACGAACATTTCCAAGACATAGTCACCAATCCCGGAAAATGGTGAACCCTAACATCAAGCTTAGTGGACCTTCCACGAAAGCAATCCTTCTTCCCAACGGTCCATGGTCTCAAGCCTAGGAAGTCACAACCTTTCCAGCTCCCAGCCTTATGTCTAAAAGCCAACGCCTTTGCTACCTCTGAGCCTACCACAACTCCAAGCCCTAGCCTCCTAGACCTAGGAAATTCCTAAACCCTAGTCCCAAACCTAGGAGAGTCATGGTCCTTAAACACCAGTTCCCAAACCTTTGTTCGAAACCCTAACATCTAGGAAGTTCCCAAACCTCAACCTTTCCAAGCCCTAGCACTAAGCCTAGGATAGAATACTCTCCTCATGCTTAAATGAACTCCAATCCCTAGCCTGTAAGCCTAGGAAACCCACATTATCTCCAAGACATAATCTAAAGCCCAAGAAGCCGTGACATCTTTGGCATCCCTATCTCAAGATTAGGAGATCACCATCTTCCTTATTCCCTTTCCTTAAAAAGCCTTAGGTCCTACCTCTAGGCAACCAAGAAAAATGTCCCTTACCTAACACCTTGGTCTCAATGGCTCGTAGCCTCATTACCTCCTAAATTAGGATAAGCGGAACCCAGATCATGTTTAGCAACTCCCCGAGAGTCCATCTCCTTCGCGTCTCCCTAAAGGTCCTTTGCCCTTGTGACTCACCAAAGAGTCCTTTGTGACTCCCCGAGAGTCTATCACCTTTGTGACTCCCCGAGAGTCCATCACCCTTATGACTCCCCGAGAGTCTATCACCTTTGTGACACCCCGAGAGTTCATCCCGTTTGTGACTTCATAACAATCCATCATCTTGACCTCCACATGCAAAATTCCAGTTTTACCCCTAGTACATTCCCCTTTGATTCATTTTAGGTGCCCTTAGCACTATTTTGACTGATATTCGTTACCTTTGGGTACGGAAAGCCCCTTAAAATTTCCATTCTCCACCAAATATTTGCTTAGGATTCGTACGGTTGTAGAGACCTCGGCGCCTCTATGACATACGCATCCTAGATCGATCGCGATTGGCAGAAGCCTCGGCGTTTCTGTTTGCGAGGGATCCAGCATCTATTATTAGGATTCGTATGGTTGTAGAGACTCCGGCGCCTCTATGACATACGCATCCTAGATCGATTGTAATCAGCAGAAGCCTCGGCGTTTCTGTTGCGAGAGATCCAGCATCCATTATTTTAGCGCGATCAGCAGAAACCCAGGCGTTTCTGTTTGCCTTTACCTCAGCATTTATTACTCCACCTCGGAATTATTTAGACAGCATAGTCTTTATTGTCCCATTATCCCTCTTGCTTCAAATGACTTCATTTCCTAACGAATGTTCGTTCTTCATACAGGATAGTGCCCGTAGGTTTACTATCCCTATCAGAAGTCCGATGTCTCGTTTTATCCCTAGTCGCTCAGAACTACGACCGGCTTGATTCCTCCGAGGATACGTAGGAAACCTGAAAAGGTTCAGCCATCCGATCGACGTGGTCATCTATCATCCCCAGTAGATGCACTTTCCCCAGCAGAAGACGTTGCTCCCCATCAGAGGACAGTCATTCTCAATTTCCCCATCAGATTTGAACTACGTTTGGATTGATTCCCCCGCGGATACGTAGGTCGCCTGTCAAGGTTCAGCCGTTCCCTTACCTTTCGTCTGTTTTGAAACTCATGTTTCAGACGGATCCTTCTTTTATCGTCGACCCCACATTGCCTTGCAAGAAGCGTCGCCGAGGGGCTACTGTTAGTACCCGACCTGAAAATGAGTTTATTAGGACTTTCCCAAAAATACAAGGACTTTATAGGAATTAGAAACCTTGCAAAGACTTGTTCCGGATTCCCGAAATACCTCATTTATGACAAAATCTATCAAAATAGATAATAAATGGCTTCCTTAAAACCATGCAGAAACCCTAGCTTGAAAATTAAGTCAGCCAGCAACGATGGCCACACGGCCACATTCGCCCAAGCTCCAACCTTGGCCACGCGGTCAACGTTGCCGCCGCCCTCCATCTTGGCCACGCGGCCACATCCGCTCCGGATGATCCTGACCGTCAGATCTCTCCATCAGTTTCCTATTTAAAGACCTCCCTTGCCTCATAATTGGGGGGATCCGAATTTGAGAGTTCTTAAACACAATTTTGCTCTCTAATTAGCATTCAAACCTCCAAGAAGATCAAGGTTTATTTCTTGCCAACATAGGTAAGTTTTCTAAGTTATTTCTTCACGTTCTTGCATTATTTCTAATGTAGATCTTTAATATTCATGTTCTTGCATGTTTATTCATAGTTTCTTCATATGCTTCGCATGTTCATTCATATGTTCATATATGTTCTTCATATGTTCATCGTGTTCATAGATTAAAACCTTATTTATGCTATATTTAGGGTTGCGATCTTCATGTTTGCATGTTATTTCATAGCCGATGATGATCTAGGGTTCATCGACCCAACGATGATCTAGGAACTACTTCTAAACCCTAATCTTTAGGTAATTCCCCCCTCATTATGCATGATCCCGATTCTTCTACCTATTCTAAATTCTTCTCGAACTACGCTGACCTGAGCTTCTCACATTGAGAGGAACGTAGGCAATCTTCGGATCCGGTCTCAAACACTAACACACTACTAACACATTCATCATGATAGAAAGACCGATCATTCGGGCAATAGGAGTGATAACGTCCAATATTCTTCTCTTGTTGTAATTTGACCCCCGAACCCATTAAACATGCTTTTTCTCAATGTTTTGGCTATAATTAAAACGGCGTGACGACTCTCATAATTTTAATGTTGCTATGAATATTCCAAAATTCAAACACACGTATTCACACATAGCCGCATATTGTAACTATGAGATATGGCAAATGGATGTCAAAACAGCGTTCCTTAATGGGAACTTACTTGAGGATGTGTATATGACACAACCTGAAGGTTTTGTAAATCCAGAAAATTGTAATAAGGTATGCAAGTTGCAGAAATCCATCTATGGATTGAAGTAAGCCTCAAGGAGTTGGAATCTTCGATTTGATGATTCGATCAAAGAGTTTGGCTTCATCAAGAACGAAGATGAACCTTGTGTATACAAGAAAATTAGTGGGAGCGTATTACTATTTGTAGTGCTATATGTTGATGACATATTGATCATTGGAAATGATGTTCCTGCACTTCAGTCGGTAAAGACTTGGTTAGGAAAAATTTTCTCAATGAAAGATATGGGTGAAGCCGCATACATCCTTGGAATTAAGATCTATCGTGATATATCTAAAAGATGGATTGGTTTAAGTCAAAGTACATACATTGACAAGGTTGTTAAAAGATTCTGTATGGAGAACTCTAAGAGAGGTAACCTTTCAGTGTTACATGGATTAAGCAAGACTCAGTGTCCTAAGACAACTGATGAGCGAGAACGCATGAATGGAATCCCATATGCTTCGGCAATTGGATCCATTATGTATGCCATGATATGTACTAGACCGGATGTCTCTTATGCTTTAAGCATGACAAGCAGATACCAGTCAGATCCTAGTGAGAGTCACTAGATAGCTATCAAGACGATTCTTAAGTACTTGAGAAGGAATAAAGACCCGTGCTTGATATATGGAGGTTTGAAAGATGATCTTGTTGTAAGGGGTTACACAGATGCAAGCTTCCAAACTGACAAGGATGATTTTAGATCGCAATCTGGTTTTGTGTTTATGCTAAACGGTGGTGTTGTAAGTTGTAAGAGTTCCAAGCAGAGTACAGTAGCTGATTCTATAATGGAAGCTGAGTATTTAGCTGCATCGGATGCTGCTAAAGAGGTTGTTTAGATCAAGAAATTCATAACTGAATTAGAGGTGGTTCCTAGCATTGCTAATCCAATAGACCATTATTGCGACAATAATGGTGCTATTGCTCAAGCAAAGGAATCAAGAGCACATCAAAGATCCAAACACATACTTAGGCTTTTTCATCTCATTCGAGAAATCATAAAGAGAGAAGACGTGAAGATATGCAGAGTACCAACGGATGATAACATAGCTGATCCGCTAACAAAGGGACTTCCTCAAGCTAAACATGATGGTCATGTTAGGTCCATGGGTATTAGATACATTAGTGATTGGGCCTAGTGCAAGTGGGAGATTATTAGTGTATATGCCCTAGGCATGTTATTTGGCACGTTGTTTGACAATGGTTGTTATCACTTTTCATTTATATAAAGAGATGTTTGGATTATTATTTGTTGTTACATGTTTTATTATAATAATCTCCTTCCGTAGTACTTATGAAGAACTAGTATAAGTTTAATTCGATGATCATATGATGATCATGTGTATGGGATACAAGTTAAACTAATGGGTATGTGTTGGGGAACACATACTGGACATGACCCAACTATGAGGTTTATGTCATGGTGAAAATGTCATAATTAAACCTCTAAATAGTTATATCATTAGAATCCTAAGACCTGAGATTATTACGATCTTCCACATAGTGGAGATCATGTTTGACATATTCAAACGTTACTCTTAACCAAGTAATTATAAAGGATATGATTGGAAAGATCGAAGCTATGTAGGGAAGTGTACTAAGTCAAGATGGAATTTGTCCCTCTTTATGAGAGATGTCAAGCTTGGGCCCCTCGATGAATAGTATTGATGAAATGCATGGCCATGCTCAAATGAATTGATATGATCAATGTCGTTTGAATTATAAAACTATTTGGAATCGAGAAAAGTATTAAGCATTGTAAGTTGACCATTGACCATAGCTTACGCTCAATGACATCAAGGACAAATGGATTGTGATATGCTCTATGAAGGATAATCGAACTTTGATGATGTTGTATCATTTGGGTAATCATGAGGGCCTGCTAGGGTCCGCTCATGATTTATGAGGACAAAATGTGTTTGGAACATTGCCAACTTGATATATTTCTATGGGGTCACACACAATGGAATGAATTGTTAAAAAGGTAAAAGGGCAGTTTTTTTGGTCTGGCACGACTGTTCCAGATATAAAGCACGACCGTGCCAATCGGCACAGCTGTGCCAATTATAAATCACGACCATGCCAATAATGATTAGCCGAGGAGTGCTCGTGCGCACTGATTGGCACGACCGTGCCAATTTTAGGGCACGACCGTGCCAGTGCTGTCTGGGCCGAAAATTGCAGGTTTAATTTGGGTGACGGGATTTAGGTTTCCTAGGTCCTTAAGGGTTAAGGACTAGGACCTATATAAACATATTTTCACTAGCCATTAAGCATATGAAACCTAGTTGTTTGGAGAAACAATATTCTTCATCAAAGATTGAGAATCAAAGATCAAGAAACCAAAAATTCATATAGCCCTTTTGGATCTAGCAGTCAAGATCAAGAAGGAGTTCTTGATATTCGTTCACATGTGGATATCCATAGAGGGTGATTGCTTAATCATCTTCTAGTTCGTGTTCCTACGGATCAAGACTTGAAGAAAAGCTTGGAGAAGATCAAAGCTTGAAGAACGAAGTTTTCAAGATCCGAAAATTTTAAAGCTCCATCACGGTTAGTATTCTAAATTCACCTCTGTATTAATTTAATCATATTGAATGGATCTAGGCTTTTGGGTTTATTCCGCTGCGCGTGATTGTGCAAAACCCAACAGGAAGAGAGTCTAAATCGTTAGGGACTTGAGAAGAGATCAAGGAGTAACCAATCAGGAGAAGGAAACCATAAATGGCCGAAAAAAGGAAGCATGGGTGTGCAAGCAAAGGTGGAATGGCCATGCAAGAGATCTGATCTGAGCGGTGCTGTGGGACGATTTCCAAAGCATGGGAGTATCAAAATATAAAGTGTGGTTGTGCTGTGTCGGGAAACAGTCCTATTCAGTTTTAGTTTTCTATTTTGATCAGATATCTTCCAATATTAGATTTAGGGCTTCATTGTAGACATAAATATACATAGTTTCATCCTTAATATTGTGTGCTTGTTGGAGAGTTCTAGGTTACACTAAATAGAGCCACAAATAGTGTCAAGGAGAGGGCCGGGTGCCTAGGAAAACCAGGGGCGATCCTACAACCCAGCCATGAGAGTGTTGTGTGTGCTTTTGGGGAGAGGTGAGATAATATATGTGAGTGGTTATTCTAGGACACCAACCATGTTTAGATCTTAATGATTGCATATGCGAAGTTGAAACAATATCATCTATACTATATTTATAACACAATTGCGGATTCTCACCCAACAAAATCGCTTTTATAGGTGTTTTGGTAATTTTCATTTAATAAGGTTAAATATGTAATTTTACAAAAATAAATGAGAAATCCTTTTGACAGCTTTAATTGAAATGTAGGTGTCACCTCGAAACTCTAAAAAGACAGTCTCTTGGTGTTGATAAAGTTTATAGGTTTAGGAGAGAGATCATCGCTTTCTAAAAAAAATCTATCTCTATGTTTTTAGCTCTCTAGCTTGTCTGCTTCTCCTTGTGTCTACGTTGTCTATCTCCTCTCATGGAGGAAATCTCCCCTGAGGAGATTGATCATCTTGAGAAAATCACTAAAAAGATAAAGGCTTCCAAAGATGATACAACTCTTGAATATGGTTGTGACATGAGTATTGACACTACTATTGTCGAACCACCATCTCCGAATGATACGAAAATGGCTAAAGAGGGACCAATGGAAGAAATTCCACCTACTGTTACAAAAGAGACAACCTAGTCTGAGTTCACAGATTGTGCTAAGGACAATAAGGCATCCATGCCAAATGAGGAAGGCAAACTCCTCTAAGCCAATCTCCTACTGAGATAAATGTTGGTGTGTATGCCCTAGGCACGTTATTTGAACGAATAATGTTGTCATTTGCTTTATGCTTTAATAAATATATTGAATGTTTGATTATTATATCTTTTGCATGTTTATTATAATAACCTCCGTCCCTAGTAATTATGATTAATTACTAGTATAAGTTTAATAGATAATCATATGATGATTATGTGCATGCGATACAATTACACTTATGGGTATTTGTTAAAGAACAAATACTGGACTGACCCTTATGAGATTTATGTCATGGTCAAAATGTCATAATTAAATCTCATATAGTTATATCACTTGAATCTGTAGACCTGAGGTTATTACAGTCTTTCACATGATGAATATTACGTTTGACATATTCAAACGTTACCATTAACCGGGTAGCTATAAAGGATATGATTGGCATAATCAGAATCATATAGGGAAAGGTAATAAGCCAAGAAGGGATTTGTTCCTCGTCAAGAGAGATGTCAAGCTTTGGCCACTCGATGAATGGTATTGATGAAATGCATGGCCATGCTCAAATGAATTGATTGGATCAATGTCATTTGTATTATAAATACATTCGGGATCGATAAAGCATTGAACAAAGTAAGTTGACCATTGACCTTGACTTACATTCAATAGACTTCGTGTAACAAAGAGATTGTGTTATGTTCTATTTAGGAAACTTTGGATTTCAAAGTTATACTAATTGGGTAGTCATAATGGCTTGCTAGAGTCCGCTTATGACTTACGGGTTCTGAATGGTTCAGACACATTGCTAACTTAGTATAATCCTATTGGGTCATACACACAGAGCGGATAATTAAAAGGAGCGAAAAATGAGGCAGTGCAGACTAGGAGCCGTACGGCTCCTAGAGAGCCATACGGCTGTCTTGGAGCCGTACGACTGGGGTGCCGCACTGCAATTTATTTTAGGATTTCTTGTTGGACAAGAACTCCTAAGCACTAAAGGATTTTGGAGACCTCTAGTCTATAATATACACAGCCGGGACTCAGTCCCATAACATTGATTTGTGAAATCATAAACTCTTTCTTGGAGAGAGAGAATACACATATTATACTAGGGTTATTAGGTTTGATTATTCTCAATCATCAAACCATAATAATCAAAGGGAGAAATTGAAGAATCGTTCTTCATCAAGTTTGATTAGGATTCCATCTGCTTTGGCAATTGGATCTATCATGCATGTCATAATATGTACTTAGATGGGATAACTCGTATACTTGGAGTATGATGAGAACATACTAATCATATCCTAGTGAAAGTCACTGGATAGTAATCAAGAACATCCTTATGCACTTGAGAAGAACTAAGGATGTATTCTTGATGGTTGTTGGAATGGGAGATGATCTAGTAAATGGTTACATAGATGCATGCTTCCACACCGACAAGGATAATTAAAGATCGCAGTATGGACACATGTTTAAAATAAGTGCTATTAGTTGGAATAGTTCCAAACATATACACCCTAAATTATTCTACGAATAAAATTGAGTATTTAGTTACATGAGTTGTAACTAAGGGGGTTATTTGAATATAGATGTTATTAGTAACACTAGAAATAGTTTCTAGCACTACTAATCCTATGGACCTTTATTGTGAACTAATGGTTATTGCACAAGCTAAAGTGCCAAGGACTCATCTGTGATCCAAACACACACTCAGACATTTCCATCTCTACGAGAAATCGTTGATATGGGAGATGTGAAAATATGAAAAGTACCGTATGATAATAACAAGGATAATCTTCTTATATAAGATCCTCCACATGCTGTTATGATGGTCATAAACTAAGCTCAATAGTATTAGATACGTTTTGATTGGACCTAGTGCAAGTGGGAGATTGTTGGAGATTATACCCTAGGCCCTTGAGAAAGGCCTTATGTTATGTCATGTTCTCATATGTTATAGAGATAACAACTTGGATTATTATATGTTTTGCATGTTTCTTATAGTAATCCCCATCCCTAGTAGTTATGAAGAACCAGTATAAGTTTAATTGATGATCATCTGATGATTATGTGTATGTGATACAAATTAAACTTATGGGTACTTGTTGGTGAACGAGTACTGGACTTGACCCACCGATGATATTTATGTCATGGTCAAATGTCATAATTAAATCTCATATAGTTATATCATTTGATATCCTTAGACCTGAGATTATCATGGTCTTCCATAAGATGAACGTTATGTTAGACATAGTCAACCGCTACTCAGACATTTCCATCTCTACGAGAAATCGTTGATATGGGAGATGTGAAAATATGAAAAGTACTATATGATAATAACAAGGATAATCTTCTTATATAAGATCCTCCACATGCTGTTATGATGGTCATAAACTAAGCTCAATAGTATTAGATACGTTTTGATTGGACCTAGTGCAAGTGGGAGATTGTTGGAGATTATATACCCTAGGCCCTTGAGAAAGGCCTTATGTTATGTCATGTTCTCATATGTTATAGAGATAACAACTTGGATTATTACATGTTTTGCATGTTTCTTATAATAATCCCCATCCCTAGTACTTATGAAGAACTAGTATAAGTTTAATCGATGATCATGTGATGATCATGTGTATGTGATACAAATTAAACTTATGGGTACTTGTTGGTGAACGAGTACTGGACTTGACCTACCGATGATATTTATGTCATGGTCAAATGTCATAATTAAATCTCATATAGTTATATCATTTGATATCCTTAGACCTGAGATTATCATGGTCTTCCACATGATGAACGTTATGTTAGATATAGTCAACCGCTACCCTTAACCAGCTAGTCATAAAGGCTATGATTGGTATAATCATATTCTTGTATGGAAGAATGATAAGTCAAGATGGGATTTGTCCCTCCCTCAAGAGAGATATCTGCTTATGCCACTCGAAGGGTGAGATTGATGATAGTGTATGGCCATACCCAAATGAATTGATGTGTTCAATGTCATTTGCTTATATCAATCTACTCGGGATCTAGAAAGCATTGAACAATATAAGTTGACGTGGACCATGACTTATGTTCAATATGATATCGCGTGACAAAAAGATTGTGATATATTCTATGAGGATAAACGAACTTCGTTAAGTTATATTAATTGGGTAGTCATGATGGCTTGCTAGAGTCCACTCATGACTTATGGGTTTGACCTTGGTTAGACTCATTGCCAACTTAATATAATCCTATGGGGTCACACACAAAAGAACGAATTTAGAAAAGGGCTAAAGTTGGAATTTTGGAAAGAGCGTAAAAATCAGAATTAAGGAAAATCGAAATGGACTGAAAAGGTAATGGTCCGGTCGGACCAGTATGGTGACCCGGTTGAACCAGTATGGTGACCCGGTCAGGAATCATCAATGACTCAGTCGGGTCTTATGGTTTCAGGCCTGTTTTTCTGGATTCGATTTTTGACGGGTTTTTGACATATTTCTCCTAAAGGGTTTAGGTTTAATAAGTATAAAAACCCCTCTCTTTGCCCTAGTCCATATGGTATTAACCTAATTGATATTGTATCATTATTGGTAGCCTCCATGTGTTTGAGAAACAAATTCTTGAGTTTAGATTGTGAATCAAAAGCTCAAGAACACCAATAAATTCATATAGCCTTTGAAGATTAGAAAAGCGTGTTTTCTAATGATGGGATCTAGCAGTCCAGATCTAGAATTGTTCTAGATATTCGTTCGTGTGTGGATACGCATAGAGGATGCTAGCTTTAGCATCTCAAGATTGTGTTCCTGTGATCGGGATCCGAAGAACGTGGAGAAGATCAAATCATAAAGCTTGAAGATTTGAAGATCCGAATATTTTAAACGCACAACAACGGTTAGTATTCTAAATTCATCTTGCTATTAATTTAATCATCATGAATGTATCCATGGTCTATTGGGTTTTGTTGATTTTCTATTGCCGTTTCCGCTGCGCAAGGACCCTCGAAACCCAACAGTTAGAAGGGTTCTAAATACACAATTACTATTCTACAAAAGAATGAGTATCTAGTGGCATGGGATACAACTAGAAAATTGTTTGGATTAAAATACTAATTAGTAAACTAGAAATCGTTTCTTGTATCACTAATTTAATGGACCTTCATTGTGACAATAATCGTTATTGCACAAGTCAAGGGACTAATATTTTATCTAAACATATACTATGACGTTTCTATCTTATTCGAGAAATCGTCAAAGATGGGAGATGTCAAAATATGCAAAATACCATATGATGATAACAAGGATAATCATCTTACATAAGCTTGCTTGCAATAATGATGGAGATCATAACTAGCTCAATGGGTATTGGATACACGTTGATTGAGCCTAGTGCAAGTGGGAGATTGTTGGATATTATGCCCTAGGCCCTTGAGAAAGGCCTATGCGTTACATCATAGCTTCATTGTTATAGAGATAACAAACCCGATTATTATATATTTTGCATGTTTATTATAATAATCATTGTCCCTGGCACTTATGAAGAGCTAGCATGAGTTTAATGGATAATCATATGATGATTATGGTGCATAGGATGCAGATTAAACTTGTGGGTACTTATTGGAGAACAAGGTACTGGATAGACCCGTTATGAGATTTATGTCATGGTCAAATGTCATAATTAAATCTCATAATAGTCATACCATTTAAATCCTAAGACCTGAGATTATCATGATCTTCCACATGATGAACATTATGTTTGACGTAATCAAACGCTACCCTTAACCGGGTAGTTATAAAGGCTACGATTGACATAATCGGATTCTTGTAGGGAAGAATGATAAGTCAAGATGGAATTTGTCCCTCTTCGGAGAGATATCTGCTTAGGCCACTCGATGAGTGAGATTGATGATAGTGCATGGCCATGCCCAAATGAATTGATGTGATCAATGTCATTTGCTCATATCAATCTACTCAAGATCGAGAAAGCATTGGACAACATAAGTTGACGTAGACCATGACTTATGTCCAATATGATATTGCGTGACAAAGGGATTGTGTGTATATTCTATAAGGTAACTTTGGACTTTCAAAGTTATACTATTTGGGTAGTTATAATGGCTTGCTAGAGTCCGCTTATGACTTACGGGTTCTGAATGGTTCGGACTCGTTGCCAACTTAGTATAATCCTATTGGGTCACTGTAGACCATAGTTATAAATCCCATCCCGTACCGGCGGGTACGTCCCATCCCAGTCGAAAACCGGTGCGGTACAGGCATAATTCCATCCCAGTTTTTGTACCACCCTGAACCGCCACGTACCGTCCAAACCGGTCCGTTCCGGACCGAACCGGCCGAGATGGTTGTCCCGGTCGGTACGCGAAAAGAAAGACTTATAAACCAATTTTTAATTGTCGGACCTAATAAAAATATATTTAAACTTGAGTTTTTTTTTATATATATAAAAAAAAACTATGCCCTAGATTTATACTTCACGATTAATCAACATCCAATCACCGCAATAGAACTTTCAAGGTCATTAAGTCGCTAAACAGGAACAAACTAGCCTATGTAGTCAAAGAAATTGAAGCTGCAGATCAGTAATTTGTAAGCAATCTAGACTAAACTTATTGTCGCGACCCCGGACCCCGGGACCGCGAACTGGACGTCGACTCTAAAACCAAAACGGTGAAATACCGAAGTTAAAAATTTCATTTACTACCAAAAAGGTGATGATCCAAAGTTTTACAAAACCGAGTTTGATAAAATCAATTACAACTATCAGAAACTCCCACAAGTTTATGCCCAACAAAATACAAATGTACAAAATCCTAATGACGTCAATGTTTGGTACAAATATCTCCAAAAGGTTACACATTGATATAATGTAAACCAACCTATACAACCTTCCCCAAAAGAACGGATCCACACTCGACGTCCTCGTTCTCGTGATCAGCGAGACTAATCCTTAGCACCTGGGGGGGGGGGGTTAAGGAAAAACAAAGATAAAGCGAAAGGGGGTGAGATAAATCTCAATAAGTTACTAATGCAACTACATGACATGCTACGATGCAATAAGCAATAAGCAATAGTAAATATCACATAGCACATAGCATTTATCACATAACAGATAGCAGCGGAAATAAACACATAACAAAGGATATAGCCAAGGTTTTCCAAACCGGAACATCCAAATAAAGGATCGCTGCGCAGCTTCAATAATCAACAAATCAACATTCTTCATAATAGCATAAGAGCTGAAGAGAAAACCCCGGTACCGGAACCAATAACCAAAAGAAGTGTCACAAGGGACGGGAGACATGCCACAAAGTCATGCTCCAAGTAAAGCTAAAATGCACACAAAGGAGCTAGCTCTTCTCACATCCAAGGCCAATCTGGAGGAGGGCAATAATGGGGCAAAACAATGGTCAACATCACAATGGACTTGGCCGTTCCATCATAATGCTTCGCATCGCCCAAACACACACAAAATACCAGCTGGACTTTCACGCAAAGGCTAAGTAATAAAATACTAGCACGATAAACAACAAAGGATTCCAAAGTAGGGAATCACGCCAAGTAATCACCAAGAAGATGAAATGAACCAACAATACACAATTAAAGTGTTCCAACAATCATAACGATGATAACACAATTCCCATATCACATTTGACCACCAAGGATCCAGCTAATTCGAGTACCTAACCAAATTTACTCACTCATATCGAAGAGCTTAAGGAGAGCTTTAAAATGGTAATTTTTACGACTAAAACGGAGTTCGTATGAACAAAATATGACTCTCGAAAGTTGGACCAAAAAGGGGAATAATTGCATAACAGGGGAGGGGGATGCGCGCGCCTCCTAAGGGAGGGATGCGCACGCCTCCTAGATCAGTTGGGAACTCGAGTTGGGAGAAGGAGAGGGTGTGCGCGCTTCACATAATTGGGTGCGTGCGCCTCTTAAGGACAGAAGGTCTTGATTCAAAGATGGCCTAAGGGTGCGCGCGCCTCCTAAGGGAGGATGCGCGCGCCTCCTGGCCCGGAAAGGCAAATTCCGGCCAATTTTCTGGGTATCCTCCATTAATAACCCCAAATCTAATACACACCAAATCTTTACCATTTCTAACACTACCAAGACGGGAACTAAGGTACCTACCCCATTTTGAGCCAAAATAACTCCAACAACATCATCTAAGGACCTCACTCAAGGGTGATTCAAATACCAAAATTTCACCAAAATGAACAAAGTGCAAATCACTCCCAAATCAACCCAAGATGAAATAAATGGCATTCAAAACATCAAATAAACATGGAGTAGCATTTCTAGCATAAAATAGGGGGAAAAGTAACTTACCCGGATTTCTCAAAGTTGACGGAATTCCAATCTTTTTAGCTCTACACGATCCTATCGACGATCTAAACAACGATCAAGTTTTAAGAAATGGATGATAGTGAGAGGAAGAAGAAGTAAATGAAGAGAGAAGAAGGAGGAAGAAACTTACCCACAATGCTTAGAGAGAGAGAGAGATTGCTGGAAGATGGGGAATGGGGAGGTTGAGTGTATGAGGGAGAAGGGGAGGAGTAGGGAGGGAGTAGGGAATGATTTCAAACATTTACACTTAGGCCCCCTCCACTACACTACACACAAACACTACACTCCCTACTAACAATTAAGACTCAACACTTCCGCACTAGCCCAAATAACTCGAATAAAATGCTAGGCATAATTATTATCACACATAAATTGCACACATAATTATTTAAATAAATAATAATTTAAATAAATAAATAAGCAAATAATTAAATAATAATCATTAAATTGCTAATAAAATAGAGCCTATATTTCGGGTCGTGACATTCACTCCCCCTTAAAGAAAATTCAACCCGAATTTTAACGAGACTTACCTTAAACAAAAAGCCACGGAAATTTCCTCTCTATCTCAGCTCGGAGCTCCCAAGTCGACTCCTCGATGTTATGATTCCTCCAAAGGACTCTAACCAACGCGATGCTCTTGCTCCTCAACTCTTGGACTTTAGAATCTAGAATCCGAACCGGTCGTTCCTCATAAGACATATCGGGCTCAATATCCTCCGGTATCCTCGGTAACACGTGAGACGGATCATGAACATACTTCTGAAGCATAGAAACGTGAAAGACGTTGTGCAACCGGTCCAAAGATGGCGGTAACGCAAGACGATACGCAAGAAGTCCAACCTTTCCCAAAATTTCAAACGGACCTATAAACCTCGGAGCCAATTTGCCTTTCTTCCCAAATCTACGAATACCCACCCTCGGAGACACTTTCAAGAATACCAAATCACCAATCTGAAAACTAAGGTCTCGCCTCCGGTTGTCTGCGTAGCTCTTATGTCGACTCTGGGCTGTTTTCAATCTATCCCGGATAACTTTAACTTTCTCAACCGAATCCCGAAGCAAATCGATACCCCAGACTTTTGCTTCACCGACCTCGTCCCAACAAATAGGCGATCTACACTTCCTTCCATACAAGGCCTCATACGGTGCCATCTCGATACTAGCCTGATAACTGTTGTTGTAAGAGAATTCCACTAACGGTAAATGCGAATCCCAAGAATCAGAAAAGTCTATCGAACACGCTCGCAACATATCCTCAAGAATCTGAATAGTCCTCTCGGATTGACCGTCGGTCTGAGGATGAAAAGTTGTACTGAATCGCAATTCTGTACCCAAAGCTTCCTGAAACGCCTTCCAGAATCTAGAAGTAAACCTCGGGTCTCGATCTGACACAATGCTAACCGGAACCCCATGCAATCTAACAATCTCATCAATATAAAGGGTCGCAAGCTTCTCCATCGAGTACCTGATATCAATAGGCAAGAAATGGGCACTCTTGGTCAATCTATCCACTATTACCCAAACACTGTCATACTTCCTACGGGTACGAGGCAGTCCCGTAACGAAATCCATAGTCACATGCTCCCATTTCCACTCGGGAATCTCTAACGGCTGAAGTAGTCCTGCGGGTCTCTGATGCTCGGCTATCTCCCTTTTCATATTAATCCACCAAAACTGTTGCTTCAAATCCTGATACATCTTCGTACTACCCGGATGAATAGTATACCTCGATTTGTGACCATCATCAAGAACTCTCTGTTTAATTCCATCAACATCCGGAACACACCAACGACCACGGAAAGTCAACACTCCCATCGGGCTAACAGAAAAATCCTCGAAATTCTTTTCCTTCAATTTACCCATTATTTTCACCAACTCGGGATCCTCTTTCTGAGCTTCCTTTATTCTTTGAATTAGGGTCGGGGACACCCTAATATTCGCAAAAATAGCCCCATGTCTCGATTCACGAGGAGACCAATCTCGAACATCCTCAAGCATTTTCCATTCTCGAACCATCATCGAAGCCACATAAGATTTTCTACTAATCGCATCGGCTACCACATTCGCCTTCCCCGGGTGATAAGAAATCGTACAATCATAATCCTTCAACAATTCCAACCATCGGCGCTGTCTATTATTCAACTCTTTCTTGGAGAAAAGGTACTTCAAACTCTTGTGATCGGTGAAAATCTCGAACTTCGCTCCATAAAGATAGTGCTTCCATTTGTGCAACGCAAATACAATAGCCGCTAACTCCATATCATGAGTCGGGTAATTCTGCTCACTAGGGGTCAACTTCCTCGAAGCATAAGCAATTACTTTCCCATTCTGCATCAACACACAACCCAAACCCTCTTTCGAAGCATCACTATAAATCACTAACCCATCGCTCCCATTAGGCAAAGTCAAGATCGGTGCGGTAGTCAACCTCTTCTTCAATTCCTCGAAACTCTTGTCACATTTCTCGGTCCACACAAACGGAACATTCTTCCGGGTCAACTGAGTCATCGGAGTAGCAATCCTCGAAAACCCTTCAATAAACCTTCGGTAATACCCGGCTAAACCCAGAAAACTACGAATCTCGGTCACAGACTCGGGTCTCTTCCAATCCACTATGGCTTCAATCTTTGACGGATCCACCGAAATCCCGTCTTTCGAAATCACATGACCCAGAAATGACACCTTCTCGAGCCAAAATTCGCATTTGCTAAACTTCGCAAATAATTTCTCCCTTGCAAGAACGGATAAGACTGTCCTCAAATGTTGCTCGTGCTCCTCTCGAGATTTCGAATAAACAAGAATGTCGTCGATGAAAACCACCACAAACGAATCAAGATAGGGATGGAAAACTCGGTTCATCAAATCCATAAATACGGCCGGCGCGTTCGTCAACCCAAACGGCATAACCAAGAACTCATAATGACCATACCGAGTGCGAAAAGCAGTCTTCGGAATATCCTCCGATCGAACCTTCAACTGATGGTACCCACTCCTCAAATCGAGTTTAGAGAAAACCACGGACCCTTGAAGTTGATCAAACAAATCATCAATATGGGGTAGAGGGTATTTATTCTTCACCGTAACCTGATTCAACTTTCGGTAATCGATACACAATCTCAAGGAACCGTCTTTCTTCCGCACAAACAAAACCGGTGCTCCCCGCGGGGAAACGCTAGGGCGGATAAACCCTCGATCAAGCAACTCTTGCAACTGAACCTTTAACTCCTTCAACTCTGCGGGGGCTAACCTATAAGGCGCTTTCGAAATCGGAGCCGTACCCGGCAAAAGGTCTATACAAAACTCAATCTCACGATCGGGAGGCATATTATACTCGGTAGAGAAAACATCGGGAAATTCCCGGACTACCCGAACACTATCAAAACTAGGGGATTCCTTCCTAGTATCAAGAACACTAGCCAAATACCCCTCACAACCACTATGCAATAATTTTCTCGCTTTCATAAAAGAAATTAAGCGAACCTTTCTACTCAGAGGACAAGCCTCAAACACAAACTTAGGCACATCAGGAATAGAAAAAGTAACAGTTTTCTTACGGCAATCAACGGACGCATGAAACTTGCTCAACCAATCCATACCCAAAATGACATCAAAGTCTTGGATAGGAAGAACTACCAAATCCGCACAAAGGACTCGACCACAAATGACCACATCACAAGCACGAAAGACTCGATCAGAAATCAAGCATTCTCCTATAGGGGTCGACACCTCTAGCACGTACGGTAAGGACTCGAATGCAGCATTTAACATAGAAGAAAATTGCACAGAGATGTATGAATGAGATGATCCTGGATCTACTAACGCTCGTGCGCTCACAGTAGAAACAGAAACAATACCTCCAATAACGGATGGATCATCGGTAGCTTGTTGTTGATTCATTGCAAACACTTTCCCTTGGACCTTGGGCTTTCCCGTAGCGTCCCTTTTCTGACCCTGATTAGTACCAACTCCTGACTCGGATGCTTGACCTCTACCTCTCGGGCATTCTTTTACAAAGTGACCCATTTGACCACAATTGGTGCACCTTCCTTGCTTCTTCCAACAACGGTCTTCAGAATGACCTTCCTTTTGACAATACGAACAAAGCCTCCTGATTTGGCTCCCTTGGTTCCCGGAAGTGGTACCCGGGTTCCTTGGGGTCGGTTGTCCTCGGAACTGAGATTGTCCCCCAAAGTTACCTCGATTATCAATTCTCGGTTGTGACTTGCTCTGTGCTCCTTGCTTACTCGGGTTGGCCACCTCGGTCTTCCTCTTATGTTCCCCAATATCTTGCTCTATTAAGTAGGCTCGGTCCACCGCATCTTGGAAAATCACAATCCGTTGAGCAATTAGTTGAGTACGAATGGAGGTCTTCAATCCCCGAATGAACCTCATAGCCTTTTGTTCCTCGGTCCTCACCAAATAGTCACAATACCGGGCTAATTCTATGAACTTAGCCGAGTATTGTGCTATAGACAACACACCTTGCTCTAGGTTGAGTAGCTCGATCTCCTTTCGGTTCTGATCAACAACCGGAATGAAATGCTCCTTGAATTTGCGCACAAACAACCCCACGCATACACCGTGTGAGTATCATCCCAAGTAGCTTTAACGCCCTTCCACCAGTGCTCGGCGGCACCCACTAGCTTTTAAGCCGCAAACCGGACCTTGTCCTCATCCGAACACCCAAATACATCATAAATCTTCTCCATAGACTCAATCCACAACTCAGCTTTCCGAACATCGGGTTCCCCATTGAATTCAACCGGTTTCAACTTCAGAAATTGCTCCAATCCATAACGGGGTGGTGCTTGCTCTACCCTCGGACCTTGATCATGTATGGCCTTCATGGCCGCCTCAAACATGCCTTGAAACATAGCACGTGCTTCATCTCTTGTATCATTCTGATTGGCGTTACCGGAACTACCTTCACCACTCCTTCTACGAACCATTGTAAACAAGTACCTGTATAAAACATCAACCGTTAATCACTCCACGCACTACTACCCACCTAGGTCATACTAATCCGCCTAGACTTATACTTAGAGCTAATGCCATAGCTCTGATACCAACTGTCGCGACCCCGGACCCCGCGGGCCCCGGAACCGCGAACTGGACGTCGACTCTAAAACCAAAACGGTGAAATACCGAAGTTAAAAATTTCATTTACTACCAAAAAGGTGATGATCCAAAGTTTTACAAAACCGAGTTTGATAAAATCAATTACAACTATCTTAAACTCCCACAAGTTTATGCCCAACAAAATACAAATGTACAAAATCCTAATGACGTCAATGTTTGGTACAAATATCCCCAAAAGGTTACACATTGATATAATGTAAACCAACCTATACAACCTTCCCCAAATGAACGGATCCACACTCGACGTCCTCGTTCTCGTGATCAGCGAGACTAATCCTTAGCACCTGGGGGGGGGGTTAAGGAAAAACAAAGATAAAGAGAAAGGGGGTGAGATAAATCTCAATAAGTTACTAATGCAACTACATGACATGCTACGATGCAATAAGCAATAAGCAATAGTAAATATCACATACCACATAGCATTTATCACATAACAGATAGCAGTGGAAATAAACACATAACAAAGGATATAGCCAAGGTTTTCCAAACCGGAACATCCAAATAAAGGATCGCTGCGCAGCTTCAATAATCAACAAATCAACATTCTTCATAATAGCATAAGAGCTGAAGAGAAAACCCCGGTACCGGAACCAATAACCAAAAGAAGTGTCACAAGGGACGGGAGACATGCCACAAAGTCATGCTCCAAGTAAAGCTAAAATGCACACAAAGGAGCTAGCTCTTCTCACATCCAAGGCCAATCTGGAGGAGGGCAATAATGGGGCAAAACAATGGTCAACATCACAATGGACTTGGCCGTGCCATCATAATGCTTCGCATCGCCCAAACACACACAAAATACCAGCTGGACTTTCACGCAAAGGCTAAGTAATAAAATACTAGCACGATAAACAACAAAGGATTCCAAAGTAGGGAATCACGCCAAGTAATCACCAAGAAGATGAAATGAACCAACAATACACAATTAAAGTGTTCCAACAATCATAACGATGATAACACAATTCCCATATCACATTTGACCACCAAGGATCCAGCTAATTCGAGTACCTAACCAAATTTACTCACTCATATCGAAGAGCTTAAGGAGAGCTTTAAAATGGTAATTTATACGCCTAAAACGGAATTCGTATGAACAAAATATGACTCTCGAAAGTTGGACCAAAAAGGGGAATAATTGCATAACAGGGGAGGGGGATGCGCGCGCCTCCTAAGGGAGGGATGCGCACGCCTCCTAGATCAGTTGGGAACTCGAGTTGGGAGAAGGAGAGGGTGCGCGCGCTTCACATAATTGGGTGCGTGCGCCTCTTAAGGACAGAAGGTCTTGATTCAAAGATGGCCTAAGGGTGCGCGCGCCTCCTGGCCCGGAAAGGCAAATTCCGGCCAATTTTCTGGGTATCCTCCATTAATAACCCCAAATCTAATACACACCAAATCTTTACCATTTCTAACACTACCAAGACGGGAACTAAGGTACCTACCCCATTTTGAGCCAAAATAACTCCAACAACATCATCTAAGGACCTCACTCAAGGGTGATTCAAATACCAAAATTTCACCAAAATGAACAAAGTGCAAATCACTCCCAAATCAACCCAAGATGAAATAAATGGCATTCAAAACATCAAATAAACATGGAGTAGCATTTCTAGCATAAAATAGGGGGAAAAGTAACTTACCCGGATTTCTCAAAGTTGACGGAATTCCAATCTTTTTAGCTCTACACGATCCTATCGACGATCTAAACAACGATCAAGTTTTAAGAAATGGATGATAGTGAGAGGAAGAAGAAGTAAATGAAGAGAGAAGAAGGAGGAAGAAACTTACCCACAATGCTTAGAGAGAGAGAGAGATTGCTGGAAGATGGGGAATGGGGAGGTTGAGTGTATGAGGGAGAAGGGGAGGAGTAGGGAGGGAGTAGGGAATGATTTCAAACATTTACACTTAGGCCCCCTCCACTACACTACACACAAACACTACACTCCCTACTAACAATTAAGACTCAACACTTCCGCACTAGCCCAAATAACTCGAATAAAATGCTAGGCATAATTATTATCACACATAAATTGCACACATAATTATTTAAATAAATAATAATTTAAATAAATAAATAAGCAAATAATTAAATAATAATCATTAAATTGCTAATAAAATAGAGCCTATATTTCGGGTCGTGACACTTATGCTAGTATTGGTATAGTTTGATGATAAAATATAAGCTTCTGTAATTTTTTGTTGAACATATGTTATATATATATATATATATATATATATATATATAATTATCTTAAAAATTACTAAAAAGTGCGGTAAATCCGGTACGTTCCGGTACCTGTACGTCCCCTCCCAATGGCAAAACCGATGCGCTGTCCGGGACGGTATTTATAACTATGTTGTAGACACCCCGCCTTGGACCGCTCACCCCGATTGCACATTTGATTTTGTGTTTCTTCCTATTTTGAGTGTTTTTCGTTAGTTTCTGTTACTTTCGTTAAGTTCCTGACTGACTTTGTTAAGTCTAGGGACTAAACTGAATAATAGTGCTGACTTTCTAGTCCATTCTGTCAAAAAATCATTTTCAAAGTCGCGCGCCTCCGCCTCTATAGGTCAAACGCGTGCGCATCCCGCTCTAACGGCAGGAGGCGGGCGCATCTGGGCGTCAGTTACAGATTCTGCCCAAGAATCCCTCCCTTGCTCAATTTACACGATTTTGCCCGAGAATTTGATCTTTGTGACTTCGTTTTGGCACCAAAAACAACTCATTTCTACCTATAAAAACCGATCTTCTTCACCATTGAAAAAAAGAGGACTTTTTGTGATTAAGAAACTATACACATACATTCTCAAGGCAATTCTCCAAGAAGTACTTGAAGCTATTTAAAGTTTAGGTAAACAGTACTTTTTTCTCTTCTCTCTACTTCATCTCTTTTCTTCTTCTTTTATTTTATCAAAGTGTGTAATCACCCAAACCATATTAGGACATTACACCAAAGGCTCCTTCATTCCATTGAAGTTGGCCAAGGAGTTATCTCCTTACATTCAACCCCTCTTTTTAACCCCCATAAGATCTCATTTTCAAAGAATAGGAAGAACACATCATTTTTATGTAGATTATGAACAAGCAAGATCAACGTTAGTTGGGCGAAATGGGTGTTCAAGTACTTCCCATTTCGTAACCTAACCCCCGAACCTCAATACACGAATCTTTTATTTTCGTAATAAAACTTAGGCTATATTAGGGTTTTCTTATGTTCCTCTAAAACATATGTGGCGACTCTAAACAATTCTAAAACCAAGTTAGACATCCTAGGATAACTCACGCACTCTAGCCAAGCCGTGGTTGCTCCGCCCGGGGTATCTACAGTGGCGACTCCGCTGGGGAGATTTGAGGGTTAAACTTGCATTTTGTTCGTAATCTATAGTTTCTGGGCATTTTGGTTCCTGACGGTGGGAAGCGTGCGCCTCTGGCCTCCTTGGCCTAAGGCGCGCACGTCTCACGTCGGTAACCAGAATCGCCCGCCTCCCATGTGTTCTTCCTATTCTTCCTTTTCTGTGCTAATCATCTTTACAGGGGTTCAAATGTGTGTTCGGGACCAGGGCAATACCCTGAGTCCAAGTGTCTGAAAGATTTACCCAAAAGCGGGCGCCTCTTAGTTACTAGGCGAAATGCGCACGCATCCCACATCACAGGCCAGAGGCGTGCGCTTCTGGGCAGTTTTCCAGAACAGAAACAAGTTCTGAGAACATAATAGAATGATGGGGTGTGGGCACAGTTGCCTGCATCAGAATTAATTTGGACCCCTGGAATGTTTTATTTTATGTTCTTTCATCGGTCACACGGGTGATTCGAAAGTTATAAATTACGTTCTTATTTGCTTTTGTTTTGTTAAAAAAAATAAAAAAAAAAAATATTTTGTCATTTGTTGGACCTCACACTACGTGCATAAAATTCCTATCAATTGCTCATTATCGAGTCGCACAAGTTCATTGTAACACCCCAACTTTCCACAACTATTAAATAATCATTAACTTGAATAAATCCTTAAATCAGAATGCCCAACGGCTACAATTAACCACAATTCAAACTTTAACTAGCAATCAAACCCATAACGGCTAGTACAAGTCACTAGCTCAGAATGGTAACCAATGGAAATATAACGTTCAACTTAACTTAACTTAACGGAAACATATAACTACTAATTAACTTTAATCGCAAGTAGCTTCTACGCCAACGGTTCCTTGTGACCTTTACTATCCTTACTTATAACCTGGAAAAAATGAAGAGGAAAGGAATGAGCGAACAATGCCCAGCAAGTTCATACGGAATCCCCTCGGGTACTAAGAGGAGATAACCGAAAGGAATGGTAACAAGAATTCACAACGAAAGGATAACTCAATGATCAAACAACTCTCAGTTTAAAAACATTTAACTTGATGAAAAACAATTCATTTCTTGAAAACACGTGGCTTCAGAGACAGTTTCCAAAACACAACATTTTTCACAAAACTTTACTTTTCTTTACTTTACTTTACTTTACTTCATTTAGGGATTAAGCACGCGCTCTACCCAGGGCTCGGGTTTTTACTGACCGCACCCAAAATCGGTATATCATGATAACCTACGCAACTTCATCAAGCAACGCAAAGGGGTCCACATGTTCATCTTGGAACTATGGATAACTGTAAGGGGTCCACTTATCTATTTCGGGATTATGGATAACTGTAGGGGTCCACTTATCCGTTTCGGGATTATGGATAACTGTAATCACTTTAATTATTACAAAACTTCACTTTAAAGAGCTTTACAAAACAAAGCTTAACCTTAAAAAAACTTTACTTGATCACTTTTGAAAAGGTGTACATCTCACTTTAGACACCAAGTCACAATACGAATCATACACATGATAACCCAATTGAACAATCAACAATATCAATAGGGTGGATAACAAAGGACGGTAACATTCGCAGAACGGAATAGTTTTTAAAATACTATCTAGCCACATAGATAGTTTGCTTTAACAAAACAGAGATTGAGAATCCTAAACAAAGGATTGAAATCAAACACTACTAAGAGCGTAATCCCTTACCTTGGCTTGCGTTAATTCTTCCTGCAACCCCACGCGCACGTATCTACAATCACGCGAAATAACTATCTTAAACAAAAGTAATACTTTCTACTTCCGTCCCCAAAATAATTTACTTTTCCTTTTATTAACCTACGAGTTGTACTCTTAAACTCTTTACTAAGATGGATATCCATTGTAGGTTTTATACTACTCATTAAACTTATACCCAAAATGCCCTTTTTTAGGTTTACCAAATTACCCCTAGAGTTTACCCAAAATACCCCTAGGGTTTACTATCATCAATTCCCACATATGCTATTTTCCAATTCTCAATTACACATACTCAAAACACCTTCACAGCACACACACAGCCACACCCACACCTACTGCCTTTACGGCACACACACACACACAAACACACACACCCACACGACACTGCACACATCCAACGCACACACAAACACACACAGCGCACACACCAAAACACACACACACACACACACACACACTCGCACAATACTTCTTCTTCTTCCTTTAATCAACCCAAACCCTAGTTGACCCCAATTATTCTTAGGGTTTCTTAAACAAGAATTCTCATTGATTTACACTAGAGAGAAAAGATTAGGTGATTGGGAGTACCTTCGATAGTGATCCGAACTCTTCTCCTTCCTCTGCGTTCTCTCTCTCGGTCTCTCCCTTCGTTTCCCTCTCTGCGGCTCCCTCTTTCTCTGCGCCGCTCCTCCCACTTTCTCCTGTTCTTTTATTCTTTTTGGTGAGATAATAATAATAGGTTAGGGCTTTTAGAAAGTTTATACAGTTTAGGGTTTTCAATTCCCTAACTAAAAGGATTCCTTCTCTTCTAAAATGAATTGGGCTTTTCTATTTTGACCCAATAACTAAACCCAATCTTTTTATTAATGGCTCGGCCCAAATAATAATTAGAGAGTTTTAAAATAGATAAAATATATATGGAAAATTTCGGGTTATTACATTCTTACCCCTTTAAAAGAGTTGGGTCCTCCAAACTAAACGTACCTTAATCTTCAAACATAGCGGGATACATATCACGCATGTCTCTTTCGAGCTCCCACGTGGCTTCTCTTTCCGTGTGATTGCTCCACTGCACTTTTACGTATGGAATCACTCGCTTCCGCAATACTTGATCTTTACGGTCTACAACCCTCACTGGCTTTTCATCATAACTCAAGTCTTCACGAAAACGTAACTGCTTATACTCTATGACATAGCTCGGGTCAGCTACGTACTTCCTCAATATTGACACATGAAACACATTGTGCACGCCAGCCAGCGCATGAGGTAAAGCCAACTTATAGGCTACCGCTCTTATTCGTTCTAGAATCTCAAACGGTCCCACATATCTAGGGCTTAACTTTCCACGAATCCCAAATCGCATAACTCCTTTTGTCGGTGAGATCTTCAAGAACACATGATATCCTATTTGAAACTCGAGATCGCGTCTTCGATTATCCGCATACGATTTTTTTTGTTTTACTCTGTGCAGCTAATAACCACTTGCGAATCTGTTGAACTTTATCTGCCGTTACTTGAACAATTTCGGGTCCAGTTAACTTCCTTTCACCTACCTCACCCCAACACGCAGGCGATCTACATTTCCACCTATACAGAGCCTCATACGGTGTCATTCCAATACTCGAGTGATAACTGTTGTTGTAGGAAAACTCCACTAGTGGTAAATGATCATCCCACGCTCCTTGCCAATCCAACGACGTTGCTCTAAATAGGTCTTCGAGAGTTTGAATCGTCCTTTTTGACTGTCTGTCTGTCTGAGGGTGGAACACTGTACTCATAGTTAACTCCGTCCCCAACGCTTTCTGTAAACTCTTCCAGAAATTTGATGTAAATCTAGCATCTCGATCTGACAATATAGAGACCGGTATCCCATGTAATCTCACGATCTCAACCACGTACAACTTAGCTAACTTCTCCAACGAATCAGTCACCTTGATTGCTAGAAAGTGAGCCGATTTAGTGAGCCTATCCACTATGACCCAAATTGCATTATGACCCTTCAACGTCTTAGGAAGTCCAATCACCAGATCCATAGTGATGTGTTCCCACTTCCACTCTGGAATAGGTAACGATTGTAGTAATCCTGCGGGTTTCTGGTGTTCACTTTTCACCTGCTGACATACTAAACACTTGGACACGAATTCTGCTACCTCACATTTCACATTGATCCACCAGAATGATTCCTTTAAATCTCTGTACATCTTAGTACTCCCAGGATGAATCGAAAACCTTTAACAATGAGCTTCCTCAAGAATTTCCCTCTTAATACCTTCATCATTAGGCACCCAAATCCTCAATTGATACCTCATAATCCCGTCATCACCCACACGAAAATCTACCATTCCCTTTTTACTTATAGTCTTGTGGACTACTGCTAACTCCTCATCCACATTTTGAGCTTCCTTGATTCTCACCAGCAATGTTGGTTGAACACTCATCTGAGCCAAATAACCTTTAACTCTAACTTCCAGTTTCACTATTTCACTATTTCCCAATTTACTTACCCCCTTAGAAAACATAGCCGCTAACGATCCATGGTTCTTTCTACTTAACGCATCTGCCACTTTATTGGCTTTTCCTGGATGATACAGAATTTTGCAATCATAATCCTTAAGTAATTCGAGCCATCTTCTCTGCCTCATATTCAACTATTTCTGGGTGAAAATATACTTTAAGACTCTTATGGTTGGTATAAATCTCGCATGGTGCCCCATACAAATAGTGTCTCCAAATCTTCAATGCAACCACTACGGCCGCTAACTCCAAATTATGGGTAGGATAGTTCTTCTCATGGTTCTTGAGTTGCCTAGACGCATAAGCTATCACCTTGTCATTCTACATCAACACACAACCCAAACCTTTCAATGATGCATCACTATAAATCACAAAACCATCCTTACTTGTTGGTAACGTAAGAACAGGCGTAGACACCAATCGCCTTTTCAATTCTTGAAAGTTCTTCTAACAATCGTCCGACCATACAAATTTTGTCCCTTTCGTGGTTAACTTAGTCAATGGTAGAGATAACTTCGAAAATCCTTCCACGAACCTGCGGTAATAACCCGCTAAACCCAAGAAGCTCCTTATTTCGCTAACATAAGTTGGTCTCTCTCAATTCACTATAGCCTCGATTTTCGTAGGTTTAACTGCTATCCCATTCTTAGACACCACGCGTCCCAACAACGCCACTTCCTCAAGCCAGAACTCACACTTCTTAAACTTGGCATACAACTTTTACTCTCTCAGAATCTGTAATACTAGTTTCAAATTTTCTTCATGCTCCTCTTTTGACTTAGAGTACACCAAGATGTTGTCGATGAATACTATTACACACTTGTCTAAGTACTCTTGAAATACTCTATTCATAAGCTCCATAAACACATCAGGTGCATTTGTCAATCCAAACGGCATTACCAGGAACTCATAGTGCCCATACCTCATCCTAAAAGCCGTCTTTGCCACATCTTCCTTTTTCACTCTCAACTGATGGTAATCCGAACGCAGATCAATTTTAGAGAAATAACATGCACCTTGGAGTTGGTCAAACAAATCATCGATCCTTGGCAAAGGATACTTATCCTTAATCGTCGCACGGTTTAACTCCCGATAATCAATACATAACCTTATTGACCCATCCTTCTTCTTTACAAATAATACCGGCGCACCCCACGGTGATGCACTTGGCCTAATCAGACCCTTGTTCAATAACTCTTGTAACTGTTCCTTTAACTCTTTAAGTTCCGGCGGAGCCATCCTATATGGTGCTCTCGAAATCGGTGCAGTCTCTGGTGCTAAATCTATTGAAAACTCTACTCACTCCGGTGGTGTTCCCGGTAAGTCCTCAGGGAAAACATCTTTAAAATCCCTTACTATGGAAAAAGATTCTATGGTCACTTCTTTCTTGCTTGACTCACTAACATAAGCTAGAAGGCCCTCACAACCTTTTCTTAACAGTTTACGAGCCTTCATTACAAAAATCAGATCGGTCCGGACTCTCGGTTTCGATCCTTGAAAATAGAATCTTTCTCCAGAGGGTAATTAGAAGTTTACTTCCTTTTTAAAACAGTCTGCTTTGGCATGATATGCAGCTAACCAATCCATTCCCAATATCACATCAAATTCTTCGATTTCCAAGCTAATGAGATCAACCTCAAGCTTTTCTGCCCAATACCAAGGGACAATTTCTATATACCGTCGTATTAGGGACCAAATCTATAGCTAAGGTATCTACTACCAAATAACTCTCTAACACCTCAGAAATCAAATTCCTTTTTTTTTTTGCTAAGCAAGCACTTATCATAGAATGTGCAACATTCAACAGTCTTGTGTCTTCCGTCACAGACTTGGCATTTCTCATCAGGACCTTGCCCTTTAGCGTCACTCTTCTTGCCATCTTTAAGGTTTCCATAGCCTTTACTCGGGTACTTACTAGCAGTACTGTCCTTTTCACGATCCTTAGTAGCCTTCCGCTTATTGCTATTCCCATCGCGGTTCTAACTTCCCTTAGATCCAGTCGACTCCTTCTCAGTTGATTATTTTCTTATCTTCTCGCTTACAGCTGCGATAACTATCTGCTTCTTCCTCCACTATCCTTACCCTATCCAATGCTTGATCATAGGTTGATAGCATTAACGAAGTAATTCTGTATCTGATTCGGTCGTTCAAACCATACTCAAACTTTCGGGCTTTCTGCTCTTCATCATCGAAGATCAATGGGAAAATTCTAACAAATCGGTGAATCTAGCACCATAGTCCTCCATCTTCGTACTTCCTTGAGTTAGCATCATAACTCAGACACTCTGGCATTTCGAACACTTGCCGGATAATATGATACTATCATTAGTATCATGAATACGAAACGTTTTCACGCACTCTCATACTATAGATCATCTCCACAGACTAACATTCAATTTATAGGTCATTCACTAGACCACTGGTCGCTTCAATAAACTATCACTATCTTCATTAGTCAACTTTACTAGACCAATCTTACCTAATCCAGGTTAACTCTCACATTTAACACTATTGCTCATGCCAACACAAGCATTGCTACAATGCTTAATATTTTCACATAAATAGGCCATCCCCAAAGGACGTAACTTTTACAAACGATCGGTTTACTAAGTCTCTGGTCATTTCAATAGACCAACTTTACTTAGCGAAGAAATTCCACTAGACTTTACTTGCTATCAGGCTGATTCACTAGACCTACTTTCATTCACACTTGGCCGTTTCAATAAGCCATTTACTTTTGCACTTGACCGTTTCAATAGGTCACTTTATTCTTGTTTCGATCATTTCACTAGACCAAAACTAATTTCACTTTGGCCGTTTCAATAAGCCAATTTATACTCATGGTCCTTTCACTTGACCAGTACTTCTTTGTTCTAAATAGCTCACCCGTCATAAAGCTTAAGAACAAGACAATTAACAAAGCTATTTGCTTAAATGAATTATAACTTTTACTACGAGGATCTTCTTGGAATAAAAGTTAACAAAACAAAATTCTAGTATTTTTCTCTAAACTAGAATTAACTATCAATACTATAAATAAGAATAAACTCTATGTCCCACTTTTCAATCATGGAACACCTTCCTAGGCTTTCCCCTAGGCCTTCCACTTGGCACCCTTGGAACTCCCTTAGAACCTCTTGGCCTACCTCTGGGCCTACGAACCGGTACCATCTCTTGTTCCAGTTCTTCATCATCATCAATAATGATTGGGGTAACTTCCTTGTCCCCAAGGTTAATTCCTACGTCCTCGACATCCTCTTTAGCTACCAACTCTTCCTCATTTGGCGCTTCATTACCTATGAGTGTTGTCGGTTCCAACTCTCTAGTTCTAGTTTTCTTCAAATTTTTCAATTCATAAAAAACCATTGGTGAGCTTCTTCTCTGGTTTCATGATAGTACTTCTCACTTTGATTCATGGTCTCCTTCACTTCTTCCAGTTCGTTGAAGTGTCTAGTAATGCTTTCCTATCTTGCATCCGCTTCTCTAGTGTAAAGCTTACTCTGGTCCTTTCAGCTTCTAAGTCTTCAGTTAACTTTTGAATCTTGAGTGCATATCTCTGAATTACTCTTTTCTTAATTGTTCTTTGCCTCAATTTCATCTTCTGGTTTCTTCTAAGTCTGTCATTAACTTACAATTAGGATATAACCATTATCAATACCATATAACTCAAAGGTATATGACTATTATCATCAATTGCATAAGTAACTTAAAGAATAACGTTCTAGTGTAACTGTAGATACCTCGGGTGGGAAGCCACGGCTTTAGGCTCGAGCGCGCGGGTCGTCCTAGGATGTCTAACTTGTTTTTAGAGTCGCCACCTATGTTTTGAGGAACATAAGAAAAACCTATTGATTGTAGCCTAAGTTTGATTACAAAAACAGAGATTCTTTGTTTTGAGGTTCGGGGGTTAGGTTACGAGATGGGAAGTACCGAAACACCCATCTCGCCCAACTTAAGTTGGTCTTGCTTGATCAAAATCTACATGAATGAAAATGTTCTTCTTCTTCTTCTTTAAGTCATAAAAAGGGGGTTTAAAATAGGAGTTGGAATGTAGGAGATAACTCCTTAACCAACCTCAATGAGATGAGGTGATCATTAGAGTCATGTCCCAAAATGATTTGGGTGATTGCACATTTAATTAAAGTAAAAGAGAGAGAGGAGATGAAGTAGAAAAGAAAGGAAAAGATGGACTTTTACCTACAATTCGAAGACCTTCAAATGTTGCTTGAAGAAATCCTTGGAGAACCTTTAGAAAGTGATTTTTTGTCTAGTTTTCGATTGGGTTTTTCCGATGATTTTTCGATCCTTGAAAATGGAGGTGAAGAGAGGTTTTTATAGGTGAAAGAGGGGTGTTTTTAGTGCCAAAACTCAGTCACCAAGAAATCCTTCCCGGGCAAAATCTTGTAAATTGAGCAAGGGAGGGAATCCTGGCCAGAAATCTGTAACTGACGCCCAGAGGCGCGCGCTTCCTGCTTTGGGGGCGGGAGACGCGCGCGCCTGGATCCTCCTGTCGGAGGCGCGTGACTCAGAGAAGGCAATTTTGACAGAATGGACTAGAAAGTCAGCCCTGTCATTCAGTTTAGTCCTTAGACTTAACGAAGTCAGTCAGGAACTTAACGGAAGTGACAAAAACTAACGAGAAACACTTAAAATGGGGAGAAACACAAGATCAAATGTGCAATCGGGGTGAGCGGTCCAAGGCGGGGTGTCTACAGAGCCCCTCGGCGACGTGGATTGAAAAGCAAAACGCGTCGAATAAAGTTAAAAACACCTGCCGAGGACATCACCAAGAAAAGGCAAAGACTCGATGAAAGCAGGATTTTGAAATTGCGAGAGATAGTGGTGCGCTCCCTGTATGAGCGGCTTTTGTTGATAGAGGGGGTGGCATGATCCGTTAGGTGAACCTGCCGGCTGAATGTTTTGAATGAGGCCGTTAGTGAACCTTTTGATGAATCCGTTAGTGAATCCCTTGGATGAGTCCGTTGGTGAACCCTTGTTGACGAATCCGTTAGTGAATCCCTTGGATGAGTCCGTTGGTGAACCCTTGTTGACGAATCCGTTAGTGAATCCGTTTGATGAATCCGTTAGTGAATCCCTTGGATGAGTCCGTTGGTGAACCCTTGTTGACGAATCCGTTGGTGAATCCGTTTGATGAATCCGTTAGTGAATCCCTTGGATGAGTCCGTTGGTGAACCCTTGTTGACGAATCCGTTGGTGAATCCGTTTGATGAATCCGTTAGTGAATCCCTTGGATGAGTCCGTTGGTGAACCCTTGTTGACGAATCCGTTGGTGAATCCGTTTGATGAATCCGTTAGTGAATCCCTTGGATGAGTCCGTTGGTGAACCCTTGTTGACGAATCCGTTAGTGAATCCCTTGGATGAGTCCGTTGGTGAACCCTTGTTGACGAATCCGTTAGTGAATCCGTTTGATGAATCCGTTAGTAAATCCCTTGGATGAGTCCGTTGGTGAACCCTTGTTGACGAATCCGTTGGTGAATCCGTTTGATGAATCCGTTAGTGAATCCCTTGGATGAGTCCGTTGGTGAACCCTTGTTGACGAATCCGTTAGTGAATCCGTTTGATGAATCCGTTAGTGAATCCCTTGGATGAGTTCGTTGGTGAACCCTTGTTGACGAATCCGTTAGTGAATCCGTTTGATGAATCCGTTAGTGAATCCCTTGGATGAGTCCGTTGGTGAACCCTTGTTGACGAATCCGTTAGTGAATCCGTTTGATGAATCCGTTAGTGAATCCCTTGGATGAGTCCGTAGGTGAACCCTTGTGGACGAATCCGTTAGTGAATCCGTTTGATGAAATATTGCTTTGAAGTCTCGTGCCATTTGGAGTCACACTTGACTTTTTTTGAATTATGGGGTATGGGCACAGTTGACCGCGACCAGAAAAATGTTCCTGCTGGGGATGAAATGTTGAGATTGACTCTTGAGGGGGGTGTGGCACCCGTGACAGAACTTAGGGAGTTCGGAATCCGTGGGGAAACCTTTATACGATGCATGGATTTTTTTTTGCATGGGAGACTGCTTTTGAACCTGCCTGATGATGGGAAGAGCGCGCGTCCGGGCCTCGTTGTGGGACGCGCGCGCCTCAGATGAGTATGTCGGGAGGCGCGCGCCTGGCGCATAAGTTCAGCATATTTAAACAGGCTATTCGCTGTTTTCGGCCATTTTTCAAAAATTTGAAGAACCCTCCAAATTCCAAGCCCAATTTTCGTAGACAAATCACCCCAAAACACTTTCTTGCTGCTCTAGGATCAATTCCGTCAAAGAAACGATGTCGGATCGTCAGCAATCACCTCCGTTTGAGATGCCACAGGGCGAGGAGCCCGAAATTGGGGTTGAAGCTATGGACCCGAGCTTGCTTACTTTCCGGCCTCATACCCATATTTCTCACTTCGTGACTTCGGGTTTGGTAAGAATGCCTCACCTTTCTTGTCGATTTCGGGTTTCATGAAGTTCTGTTTTCTTTACCCGAAATATTGCTGCAGTAGCTTTATTGATCATTCTTTGCATGTTGTTTGTTGTTGCTGATTTGTTGTAAGAAACATGTTGGGATGTCCATTTTCACGTTCACACACTTGCTTGTACATTGTTCTGCCGTTGAAATCTCTGTGTTGAGTTCATCCGTTTTTCTAGCAGTCATGCTGATGAAATTTTTGCTGTTCCTTTTTTTTCCTTTCAGGAGTGGACCCGTTTGACAGAGATTCGCGGTGGGGCTCATGGGCCCATCTCTATATGGAAGAGGTTTGCCCGAGAATGTTCGGGCCCGAGTCACAGGGACTCATTTTGGTCTTTTTGTCACTAGCCTCCCAGCTTTGAAGAATGACCCTGATGTGGTTCAGGCATTGAGGGAGAGATGGTGGGATACCACCCATACCTTCCATTAACCCATGGGCGAGGTGACAATGATGCCTACTGATTTCATAGCTTTGACAGGCTTGCCGTTCATGGGGGTGCCTGTCCCTTTTGGTTTGAGAGGGGCTGTTCGGACTCCGGACGAGTTACTGGCCTTGGTTGACTGCCGGTTCGAGGTTAAGAATTCTCGAGTGACATGGGGGAGAATCCGGGCTTATTTTAGCATCTTGATGGCTGAGGCTCGAGGTGTTACTGCTGATCGGGTTGACGCTGTGGCCCGTTGCTTCATTTGGTACTTGTTATCCCACACTCTGTTTGCCAACGGGGGATCTTCGGCCTCTTTGGCTCTGCTTGACTTGTTAGTGGACTTGGACCAGATCGGCCAGTATAACTGGGGCGCAGCGGGCTTGGCTGCTTGTTACCACGGCATGGATTTGACCAGCCGCTCGACTACCAGCTCTGTTACGGGCTTCAGCTTACTGTGGGAGGTATACCACTTACTGTCCTTTTTATATTCTCCTTGCCTTAGTCATAACTGCCTTTTTCGTTGACTGTCATTAACTTTGTTTCTGCCTCTTGTCTACAGCTTTGGGCTTTTGCTATCCTGAATATGAGGGATTTCAAGATTGCCAAGGAAGGCCAGCCCCAGTATCCGGACTGCGCACGGTGGGCGTATAAGGAGAGGAATGTGAAGACTGGCACGAATCCCATTAGTCTTACTTCGGCCTGACGGCACTTGGATACCCTGAGGCCTGAGTCTGTTGCCTTTTCTTTGTATCCGTGGAGATCAGTTCAGCACTGGTTTGAGCACACTCTTATTCCTACCCGTTCTCGGCTTTTGATGAGTTCGGGTGAGTGCATGGCTCTGTACTTGGGAGATAGAGTATTTTGGCAGCATGGTACCCAGGTGACAGACTTTTACACCCCTCCTCGTCCTGCAGTTCCAGACGTCCCTCCTTTCTGCCCTCGTAACTGGAGGTCACTTTCAGAGGCTGATCGTGCGGCATATATGGTAGGGGTTGATGCCGTCCCTTATATTCACTTGGATCTGGATTATGGCCTCTACAGGGAGAACAACTTGATGCAGGGCTTTATTTTCGCTGATCCGAGGAGATCACAGGCTGCTCCTTCGACCTCCGCTCGGTTTTATACTACCGGTGCCGGGTATTGTTTTGATCCTCCTTTGCCTCCTCCTTATTACACTTATTCAAACTTCGGGGTCTTTGAGGAGCAGAGGGAGATTGTTCCCGAGGATATGTCACCGGAGAGAGAGCCTCCCGCTCAGGCTGCTGTGGTATTTTTTTCTGACCATCTTTGCATTTTCTCAGTTCTAGTCTTGTTTTTCTGTCCTTTGTATTGATGTAATTTCCTTTCCCTGTTCTTTATTGCAACAGGTGTCTGTAGCTGCTTATAGGCACTTGGGTAGGCAGAACAAAGGGATGAGGCGGAGGCTCCGTCAGCTGGAGGAGAGGGTGCTGGAGCTGTGTAGGGATATTGCTGCCATGACTAGGGATGCTGCCGGTGCTGTCTCTGGTGCTGCGAGAGGAGCTGCCCGAGGTGCTCGGGGCATGGGACGAGGCTGCAGGGATGCTGCACTGGACATTGATGAGGCTGTCTCTTCAGCGAGGCAGTCGCTGAGCAGGAGTCTGAGTCACGGAGGTAGCCATAGTAGGAGCCTGAGCCGAGAGGGTAGCTGGAGCCGGGGCGGCGCCAGTTCATCAGGGAGAGCTACCAAGAGGACCCGTCCTGATGTTGTGATTGAGACCTCTGAGTCTGATGATGATGATGATGATGATGATGAGGATGATGATGACGATGAGGAGACCGAGAGCGGTAGCAGGGGGTGAGCACAGTATTGGTGATGACGTGCCCGAGCTGTTGTGGCTGAGAGGATGAGGGATTGAAACACTTTTACTTTTGCCTGTAATAACATTTAACATGTATTTACAATCTTATTTATTTTACTACTCATTTTTATGTTCTATTAACGACTCGATCTTAGATGTCGACTCTTTACAAACAAATGTGTGCCCAAAGGGTGCTTGTTGTTGATGCTTTGAACTCTTTTTTTTGTTGCTGGGATCTGATTTTGCTGCCGGTTGGATATGTTGAAGTGCTTGGGTTCTGTTCTGAACTGACAAGGGCTGATTCTGTCTGAACTGCTGTCAAAGGCGCGCGCGTCGGGCCTTGCTTGTGGGAGGCGCGCGCGTTGTGAAGCCTTGGTCGGAGGCGCGCGCTTCTGGCCTGCTGAATTACAGCCCCTTTCTTTTCTGATTAGAATGTTCCAATAGCTATAAATTTGAACTATTTTCGACCAGAATGGTCACACAGCATTCTTTTGCAAACACTTTCTCCTCCTAAATCACAAAATTCTTGTCATAATGGCCCCAATGACTTTCTCCTTTGAAGTTAAGGTTTCCGTCCCCGAGGGTGAGAAGTCCGTTCCAATGGTGAACGCCGTTCCAGCTGTGGGGTCCGTCTCGATGGTGGAGAAGCGTCCGAGCGTTTTTGATCGTTTGGGATGGCCCAATGACGATGTTATTGACCCCGTGAGACCGGTGGTTCATGTGCGGGACTATAGACCCCGTCATTTTCCCAAGAAGAAGAAAGGTAAAGGAAATTCCTCCTATGTGTGGAAGCGTCCCATGGTTGTCCCCGCTAAGGCTCCGTTTGATAAGGGTAAAGGGAAAGCCGTTGATGAAGCTCCGTCCCGTCCTAGCGTTTTCTCCCGTCTTGGCGGTCCCAAGAATGTTCCGTCCCCATCCAAGAAGACTAAAGGACATAACAAGAAGCAATGGGTTCCCAAACCTAAGAAAGATTAGATTTTTCTTTGTACCCCAAGAGATTGCAATTAGACCACTTTGTTTTAGGATTTAATATTTTGATGTCTTTTGTTGCTCAATAAATCCGTTGTAATGGTTTGAATAATTCATTGAATGAATAAAAATTGCATTTTGTTATTTGAAGTGAATTGGGTATTTTTGATATGTTTTAGACCGCACCCGAAGGTTGCCTACGTTCCTCCAGTTGGGAGGCTCAGGTCTTCGTAGTTCAAACAAACAAAGACCATTTTTTTTTTTTTTTTTTTGTTGTGCACCCTGTTTTTTGCCTAGACCGCCCTTTCGGGTTTTCAATCTAGCGGGCTTCTTTTTTTTGCACGTGCTCTAATTTTTGTCTAGGCCTCCCTTGCGGGTTTTCAACCTAGCGAGCGGTTTTTTTTTTTTTTTTTTTTTTTTTTTTTTAATGGTCTTTGTTTATTAAGCGTAGAACCTCTTGAGCTTGTCGAGGTTGACCTCCTTTGGCAGCTGGTCACCATCTAAATCCACGAGCCGGACTGCACCACCGCTTAGTATCTTTTTGACCACGTACGGACCGATCCATCGGGGTCCCCATTTCCCCAGGGGATTCATGGCATTAGGAGGATGTTGTCTTAAGACCAAATCTCCTACATTGATGTTTCGAGGCTTCACTTTTTTGTTGAAAGCTCTTGCCATCCTTTGCTGATATGCCCTCGTGCGTTCGAGCGCTCTTAACCTTTTCTCGTCGAGTAAGGCTAGCTGTTCGTATCGACTTTGCATCCAGTTGACCTCGTTGACTTAATTCTCGAGGAGGACCCGTAGAGATGGGACTTCAAGTTCGATAGGGAGTACGGCTTCAGAACCATAGACCAATGCATAAGGAGTTTCTCCTGTTGCGGATCGTATTGATGTGCGGTAGCCCCACAATGCTAATGGTAGCTTCTCGGGCCAATCCCTTCCTGTTGAGGCCATTTTCTTGACGATGGTCTCGATGGTCTTATTTGCCGCTTCGACTGCGCCATTTGCTTGGGGCCGGTAAGGAGATGACTTGTGCTTGGTGATCTTGTATTCCACCAAAAGTGCATCCATTTCCTTCTCAAAGTGAGAGCCGTTGTCGGAAATGATTTCATGAGGCACACCGTATCGGCGCATGATATTAATCTTTACAAATTCGGCCACTTTCTTGGCGTTGAGGGTTCGATAGGCTTGTGCTTCGACCCACTTTGTGAAGTAGTCGACTTCCACTACGACGAATGACTGCCCATTGCTCCCGACAGGATGAACTTTACCGATGATGTCTATCCCCCAACAAGAGAAAGGCCAAGGTATGACCATGTTGTAAAGTTGTGAGGGTGGAGCATGTTGCAGATTAGCGTGGAATTGGCACTTGGCACACCTTTTGACTTTCTCGATACAGTCTCGTTCCATAGTGCTCCAATAGTAACCAATGCGAAGTATCTTCTTGACAAGCATAAACCCATTCATGTGGGGTCCACATTCTCCTTCGTGCACTTCACACATTATCTCTTGAGCTTCGATCTCATTGGCGCATAGGAGATTGATCCCGTCGTGGTGCCTTTTATAGACTCGGTCCCCAATCAGTACGTACCGAGAGGCTAACCTTTGCAGAGCTGCTTGAGACTTCTTATTGATGCTCTCGGGATAAGTGCCGTTTTTGAGGAAGTTCATGATATCCGAATACCACGGAGAGTTTGTTTGAACCTCGTTGATCTCGATACTCATGCAATATGCCGGACTGTTCCTTCGAGCAATTTTGAAAGGCTTCACCATTTTGCCTTTGGGCATTTCAACTAATGAAGCTATAGTGGCCAGTGCATCGGCGAAGCAATTCTTATCCCTTGGCAGGTAGTTGAAAGTGATCTCTTGGAATTGTTCAACCAGTTCTTCAAGGTGCTGACCATACTGTTGGAGAGTCGGGTCTTGGGTTCGCCATTTACCCGATTGCTAATTGATAAGGAGTAAAGAGTCGCCGAACACTTCTAGTTCCGTGACGTTTTTTTCGAGAGCTGCTTCGAGCCCTGCTATGCATGCTTCGTACTCGGCAATGTTGTTGGTAGCTTCGAATTCCAGGCGTATGGCAATGGGAGTGTAGATGTCTTTTGGATCGACAAGCAATACCCCTATACCAAAACCGTGTTTATTGGCGGCGCCATCGAAAAAAAAGTTGCCACTTGTCTTCCTCGGTTGCAGTACAAATTAAATGCTCGTCGGGGAACTGTACATCTTCCCCCTTCACTTCGTCACACGGGAATTCGGCAAGCTGGTCACTGAACACTTTCCCCCTGACGGATTTTAGTGTGACGTAAGTGATATCATAGCCGGCGAGCATGAAGTACCATTTGGCTATTCTTGTTGACATGAAAGGCTTCTCGAAGATGTAGCGGAGCGGGTCCACCTTTGCTACTAGCTTGATCGGAAAAGCTTCCATATAGTGTTTGAGCTTTTGAGTGACCCAAACCAATGTTGCACATGACTTCTCTAAGACAGAGTAGTTCTTTTCGCCTCCTTGGAATCGGCGACTGACAAAATAAATGGCGTTCTCCTTTGTGGACTCTCGTTACTCTTGTGCTAACATAGCCCCTAGGGCTTCATCATTGACAGTGAGATAAAGCAACAGAGGTTTCTCCTTGTGCGGTGGAACTAGAACAGGAGGGCACGTCAAGTAATGCTTCACTTGATCGAAGGCTTCTTGGCACGCGTCGGTCCATTCTAGAGCCACATTCTTCTTGAGTAACTTGAAGATTGGCTCGCACATGGAAGTGAGTTGGTGCACAAACCGACTGATGTATTGTAGTCTGCCCATGAAACCTTTAATCTCTTTCTGCGTCTTTGGAGGAGGCATGTCAATGATTGCCTTGATTTTGGAGGGGTCTACTTCGATTCCCCTTTCAGTGACCATATAACTAAGAACTTTGCCTCGGATAACCCCGAATGTGCACTTTGCAGGGTTGAGCCTCATCTTGTGTTGACGAAGCCTTTCGAAGAACTTGCGGAGATCGATTAGGTGTTGACCATCGGTTCCTTTGGAGTGAATGATCATGTCGTCCACATAGACCTCGATTTCTTTGTGAATCATATCGTGGAACAAGTCTGTCACGGCTCTTTGGTAGGAAGCCCCAGCATTTCTTAACCCAAATGGCATGACTGTGTAGCAAAAGGTACCCCACGGTGTTGTGAAGGCTGTCTTATGTTGATCTTCCTCGGCCATGAGAATCTGATTGTACCCAGCGAACCCATCCACGAATGAGCGAACCTCGTAGGCAGCAGTGGAGTCGACTAGCATGTCGATATTAGGGAGTGGAAAATCATCCTTTGGGGAAGCTTTGTTTAAATCCCGGAAGTCTACACAAACTCGAACCTTGCCGTTCGCCTTCCTTTGAGGAGCTTCTCAATCTCTTCTTTGACCTGCAGAGACCATTCTGGCTTGATCTTTCTGAGCTTCTGTTTTACTGGCCTGGCATCTTCTCTGATCGGAATCCTGTGCTCCGCTACGTTTCTGTCTAAACCCGGCATGTCTTTGTACGACCATGCGAACACATCCACGAACTCCCGTAGTAATGCAGTCAATCTGTCTCTGTCGTCTCCCTTGAAGAAGCTTCCAATCTTGGTTTCTTTTGGCTCTTCTTCGGTACCCAGATTAACAACATGCAATTCTTCGTCAGCCTTTGGACCATTCTCGCCACGACTACGGACTTGTTGAGCAAGTTCATTTAAGTATGTTGTGTTTTCGTGGTCTATTTCATCATAATTTGAATCGTTATTAACTTGTTTGTTAAGTTCATTATTAGTTAATTCATCATTTATGATGTTTGCAATCTCAGGGTACTCAGAAATATCAAATTTTTCATTAGCAAAGAAAGGAAACACACGCTCGGCTATGGCCTCCAAATCCTCTTGGGTGAGGGTATTAGAGACACTCTCGGACTCGAAAGTAAGTGTGAGCTGCTCTTCCTTTGTTGTTGTGCGGGGTATGCAACCCATTTCTTGGACTAAGAATTCCTCGGATACCACGGGCCCTTTTGTTGAATACCAATTGTTGATCGGCTCAGAGCTTGGCGGGATCTCACTGATAGTCTCGTTCATGATGACGGTGTCATGGATGGCGTTAACTTGGCATTTATTCATCATGGCAAGCTCTTCGAACATGGAGGCTAAATCTGTCAGTTCCTCCCCCACGGTGATTTCTGTCTCGGATTCTATAGTCATCTTCCTCCCCCACCATTCACGGGGCGACATGGGAGTTGGTTCTCTTTCAGATATCTGGACCTCACAATCGGAGAAGATTTCGAGGCCGGGCTTTTTGACACCTTTATTGTTAACCCACGGCTCGGGAAAGATCATGTATGGAACGTCTTCCCCTTAGCGGACAAAATAACCATTCAACGTCTTGCGGTAAGGCCTTAGATTAGGGACTTCATACCGACGACCTTCTTTACGAGCTCGGGCCTTTTCGTTCTTGATTGCTTGCTCTTGTTTCAAGTCTTCTTTGGAAGGCTCATACACCAAACCGAAGGTGTTCTTGTCAAATGGGAGTTGCACGGGATGTAGGATTCCTTGTTGATATTTCCCTAAGCCTAAACCAGGGAAGTAGTCCATATTCCTCATCATGCGGAGGACTTTGTGATTGCTGGGGGTCCATGATCCGTTTCCCCCTTCTTTGTCAATGGCGTTGATTGAGACGCCGGAGAGAGTGGAGTCTGGTAGACCATGCTGAACTTGGTGGACGGGCTCACCTTTTCTGTGGATAGTGATGTTTTCAGCCATTACGGTCACTATTTCATCACCATTTCGGATCTTGACACATTGGTGGAGAGTTGACGGTACGGCATTAGCACTATGAATCCATGGTCGGCCCAACAGTAAGTTGAACGAGGCCGGGATATCAAGTACTTGGAATGGAACGGACATGACCATGCTCCCAAACTCAATGTCTATTTCGATCATACCCATGACTGTACGGGCGGTGCTGTCATAACCTCAGATTACTTGAGTAGAAGGCCTCAAATCAGAATCCTTAAGCCCCAGTATGCCCATGATTCTACCAGGCATGAGATTGAGCGCGGAACCACCGTCCACTAAGACTCTTGAGACGGGCCTCCCCCTTACTCGTACTTTGAGGTAAATAGCTTCGTTGTGGTCGGAACCAAATGGTGAAAGGTCCATATCGGCAAAGGTGATGACGTTGCTAAAATGAATGTGACCAATCATTGCCGTGAGGTCCTCGGGAGAAGCATCGGGAGAAACTGATGTATCATCGAGATTGCGGATGACAAGATCTCGGTGTTTCTTCGAGGATGCAATGAGGTCCCAAATAGAGATGTTGGCTTGAGTTTTCTTGAGTTGGACAAGTAGAGGATCTTCGGGAGTGTTGTGAGCTTGCGGCCTTTGAGAAGAGGAGCTCGGTGCGGAAGTGGAAGGGTTGCTTGCTATGACTCGACCGGATCGAGTTAGCATGTTGACGTTCCCATCTTGCTTCTTTTTCCTATTTTCTAGTACTTCCCTCATTACTTCATCATAAGTCACTACATAACAAGAATTGTCAAGTTTATTCATAACATTGGGGCCCCCATTCACAATTGGGATTGAATGGGTGGTCCCCTCGAGTTCTCCTATCTCTATTACATTGACATGCTCGTCATTAGTCACTACAAATTCTTTCTTATCTATGAGATCTTGAATGACATTGCGGAGAACGAAGCAATCCTCGGTGGTGTGGCCACTATATTGGTGATAGCCACAATATTTGTGGTGAGCATGATTGGAATTGATCGTCTTGGGTTGGTACCCTTGCACGGGTGTGACTTGACCCTTTGCCTTGAGGACCTCGAACACTTCGGTTTGAGTCATGCCTTGGAGAGGCGCGTAGACACGGTCACTTCGGGACTTCTTCCCTTGAGGTGGAGGAACCTTTTTGTAATTCCCCTTGTCAATAGCGACGGCGTTGACCGAGGCCTCTTTTGTGGAGTTGGAAGCGGCCTTGTAGCGGTAAGTAGGAGTGGACTTCTTAATCTCCTTGAGCAAGTCATCCATGCGTACCCCCGCCTCATACATTTGGGAGAAGTCGGAGTAGCAAGCCCCACTTAGGTGAGTGCGGAGATCAATCTTGAGACACTTGAGAAATATGTCCATTTGCTCTTTTGTGTTCGGCCTCTCAACAATTTCGGAGATTTTGTCATTCCATCTCCTTGTGAAGTCGATGAAGGACTCATTGTCTCGTTGAGTAGTGTTCTCTAGCTCTTTCCTTGTGGGCCGGTGAGTGGTGTTGCCTTGGTATTGGTTCTTGAAGGCAAGCATGGCGGAGTCCCAATCAAGACGGACAGTGAGCGGGAGAGTAGCATACCAATCTTTTGCCGCCCCCTCGAGAGTGAGAGGAAAGCATTGAGCCATCACCTTGGTGGAGACCTTCTTTGGAACCATTGCCCAAATATAAGTCTCAATGTGAGCCATGGGACAAGAGTTGCCCTTGAATTTGCTTATGTCGGGCATCTTGAACTTATCGGGAAGAGCGGCCATAGTACTCATGAGGATGGATGATTGATAAAGGCTTGTGTCGGAACCTTTCCCCATGTTGAGCCCATTGAATTTTTGGTCGATGTAGGCCATGATAGAATCCACCATTTTGGGCTCATTGTTCTCGGAACTTGGTTCCCCCATTTTCTTGGTGCGGGTGTTGACATAAGGACTCTTGAACAAACCCTCGGTCCATTCGGATTCATCATCATTGTTCTTGTTCTTTCCCTTGGCAAGGTTGGTGAGTTTTTCTTTCATTAGCTCCATTTCGGCCTCGTGGGCCTCCCTTTGGCTGTCGAGGTGGGATTGCCAAATGTCGTCTTTGCTTTGTGCCTCTTTGTTAAGGGTGGAGACTTGCTCTTGGAGGAGTTGGACCATGGTTGAGAGATGTTCGAGAGACATGGTGTTGCTGCTGCCGGTCATGGTTGATGTTGGAGCTGCTGGAGTGATCTCTTCACGAACTAACCGATTTGCTGAATCCCGGTAGACTTTGTAAGTTCCAATTGAACCTATATTGCAGAAGAGGCCCTTGTCAGTCTTGAGTAACACTTGCGGTCCATGAAGAGGCTTAGAACACACAGTTGGGCACACGACTCGAACCACGTAAGAAAAGACTCTTTTTTTTTTTTTTTTTTTATAAGTCGGAGGGAATGCATCCCTTTTGGGGTTTCTAAGAAAATAATGGAATCGTCACACTAGTATATAGACCATCTCGCGGTCCCATATACTCATCGGATTCCATCGCGCTTGTGAATCCTACATGTATCGGGATTAAACTAAATTAATGTAGTAAAGCATACATGCGGGGACGGATTTTTATTTTCGTCCAAAATAACCACTTTTTGGGGACGGATTTTTATTGCGTCCATTTCAACAAGTTGGCATGTATGATTTGAAGACATTAGTTTAGGGAAATCTCGGTACATGGAAACCGACTTGAGTCACGGAGTGTTAGACCCTAACTACAATTGTGTGGTTTGTGCTCGGCTTGAATATGAGGCTCAAAGGTCACTGTTAGTACCCGACCTGAAAATGAGTTTATTAGGACTTTCCCAAAAATACAAGGACTTTATAGGAATTAGAAACCTTCCAAAGACTTGTCCCGGATTCCCAAAATATCTCATTTATGACAAAATCTATCAAATTAGGTAGTAAATGGTTTCCTTAAAACCATGCAGAAACCCTAGCTTAAGAATCAAGTCAGCCGGCATCCTTGGCCACGCGGCCAACCTTGCTCCGCATTGATCTTGGCCACGCGGCCACTATTGTCACCGGCTTCAACCATGGCCAGGCGGCCAACCTTGCTCTGGGTGATCCTGATCATCAGATCTTCCCATCAGCCTACTATATAAACCATTCCATTCCATTGGTTTAGGGGATCCGATTTTGAGGGCTCTAAGTCCGAGTTTTGGAGTTCTTAAACACTATTTTGCTTTCTAATTAACATTCAAACACTCAAGAAGATCCAAGGTTTATTTCTTGCCAACATAGGTAAGTTTTCTAACTTTTTCTTCGTGTTCTTGCATTATTTTAATGTAGACCTTTTATATTCATGTTCGTACATGTTTATTCATAGTTTCTTCATATTCTTTGCATGCTCATTCATATGTTCATAATATGTTCTTCGCATGTTCTTCGTGTTCATAGATTAAAACCTTATTTATGCTATATTTAGGGTTGCGATCTTCATAATTACATGTTATTTCATAGCCGATGATGGTCGAGGGTTCATCAACCCGAGGATGATCTAGGAACTACTTCTAAACCCTAATCTTTAGGTAATTCCCCCCTCATTATGCATGATCCCGATTCTTCTGCCTATTCCTGAGCTTCTCACATTGAGAGGAACGTAGGCAATCTTCGGATCCGGTCTCAAACACTAACACACTACATACACATTCATCATGATAGAAAGACCGATCAATTCGGGCAATATGAGTGATAACGTTCAATATTCTTCTCTTGTTGTAATTTGACCCCCGAACCCACTAAAAATGCTTTTTTCAATGTTTTGGCTTTAATTAAAACGGCGTGGTGACTCTCATAATTTTAATGTCATTAAGAATATTCCCTTTGTAAATAAAAATAATCACAAGATACTTCCCATGCATCGCTTCATCGGAAAGGGGTATGCACAGTGGCGACTCTGCTGGGGACTGCTTTGAAACTTTTTCAAACTTAGTGGGTCTAACTTTCGCTCACATCATGATGTCTGCCATGTTCTCACATGCACCTTACACTTTGCCATGTTCTCACATGCACCTTACACTTTGCCATGATTCTCACATGCACCACCTGCCATGTTCACACATGCACACATCTGCCATGTTTGCACATGCACACACCTGCCATGTTTGCACATGCACACACCTGCCATGTTTACACATGCACACACTTGCCATGTTTATACATGCACCTCACATACTTGCCATGATCACACATGCACCCTCCACACACTTGCCATGTTTACACATGCACACACTTGCCATGTTTATACATGCACCTCACATACTTGCCATGTTCACACATGCACCCGCGCACCCCGCAATGTTAATACTTGTACTTTGTTAATACTTGTACCTTGTACCTTGTACCATGTACCCTTGTTATCTTCGCTTTAGTATTAGGGTCAAACAAAACCCTGATATGCTCCCTTGTACATTATTCTCTCTCTCTCTCTCTCTCTCTCTCTCTCTCATGCATTGCATTGCATCATCCTAACATCAAAAGCTTCTCTCTTTTCTCCTTAAAAAGAATTAGTTTCTTGCCACACACTACCACTAGTCCGTGTCAGCACTGCACAGGTCCCCATTACCCGGAGTATTCGATGTGCAGGAATTTGTGTGCTACTGCCGCACTCTTTTCGAGCCACTCGTCTATTCCACTCACCGTATACGGTGGGAACCTTTTACCTAACCCGTGTCAACCCACACTAGTATAGGTATCACACCTAGGTTTTGACCGGTTGGTTTGGCTAGCTTTTTCTTAATAGTCAATTAACGTGCTGTCTATGTCGAGTCATCCCCAAGTCAATGATGAATCGAGATCTTTGAGAGAAAGTGCACAAAAAAGTGATTTCCCTACAAGGGACGTGCCATGGTAAGATGAGTGTTTATTGTCAAGATCTCCGCTCATCATTAACTTGCGTAGGATGCAACATAGACATCACGTTAAATGCCTTTAAGGAAGGGTTAGTCGTAGGATCCGATGGTTGGTGGAAGCCGCTTGCCCTATAGGACCCTCGCCCAAATTGTCCGTTTGGGGGTGTGCAATGCAGGTGAAAAACGAGGGGTCTATAGACGTAGTGATGGCCTCCACTGATCGTAGTCTTCTAACTAGTTGCGAAAAAGGGGTATCCCTTCCAACCAATTAGGATGTAAATAATGTATGTTTTTGTAAATTAAAATATACTTTGCATGAGCCTTCCCCCTATCCTAAAGATTCATTGCCCTTCAACCTTTCAGCAAAGCAAGTTTGGATCCGTTCGGGTGGTCGACTACAACGTGAAGCTTCTACTCCGTCCACGTTCTCAGTCTCGTCATCAGCAATGTCAACTCCCGCTTCAGCTTCAGCCTCTGCTCCTCCTGCTAGTGCCGCCGAGCTCAACACTGAGGCTACTCTCAATGGTATTCCCCCAAGCCTTCAGAACTTCCTCGCCGGTCTCGAATCCAAGATCAAGAATCTCGAGGAAAGCAACAAGATGTTGGAAGACCATAACCAACAGTTGAAGGGTCACATTCAACAAAAGGGGACTAAACTGGTGCCCGATGGGGAGAATTTCATTTATGTCGAGGATGAAGAGGTCAATACCAACTGTCCCCCTAACGCCAATGCTACTGCCTTCCCATTCCCAAGCTACCGCAATGTTCCACCTCCTTCTCTCTACACCCAACAAGGTTTCACTACCATGAGCAAGAACAAGGCTGTCTATGAACCTTCCCCTGAATTGCTTGGTGGCTACCTCTCCGCTAGCAAACTACCCGCACCCTCGTTGCCTCTGAGTATTGGGATGGCCGCTGCTACTGCTTCCACTACTCCTCCCATCATTCTGTCAGAAACTATCCCCGACATCTCCAATCACCTTGTGGTTATGGCCATGCAAGAGCAAATGCGAAAGTTGATCGAGACCGTGGATAAGCAAAGTGCACCGACTACCAACACAATCAACCCTAGCCAAGTGGGGGCTCTCCCCAAGGATTTCAAGATGCCTAAGGTGGCAATGTTTCATGGTGACTCGTGTCCTAAGACTCATTTGGATAGTTATGTGTTGGCCATGAGGGCTCGTGACTGCACCAACGAACAAATGGCTCGCGTATTTCATAGCACCTTGGATGGTATAGCTCTGCGTTGGTTCTTGGGGCTAGAACCAAGCGAGAGGCAAACGTGGGATCAAATCAGTGCCATTTTCTGTGAGAAGTATCAAGCTAACTTGGATTGGCATGTGAATCGAACCGACCTTGAGAACACTATACAAAAGCCCGGCGAGGCTATTTATGATTTTTACAAGAGGTGGAATCATCGGTTGTGCGAGGTCCAATACCCACCAAAAGCGAAGGAACAGAAACAGATTTTCTACAAGTGCTTGCTACCGGAGATGAAAGCAGCTATAGGTAATGGTTACTTCCCTGATTTGCGGGAAATGGTTGACGCCGGAGTAAGGTACGAAGCAGGGTTCACTGGGATTGTGCCGCCAAAGGAAAGTCCAAAGACCAACAACAACAACTCCTTCCGCTACAAGGCTCCTACTGCGCCTGCGCCTCCTAGGGGTGGAAAGGAGGCCGTCGGCCAAGTGAATATGGTCCAAAAAGAGGTCCCGCTAGATGTCCAAGCCGTAACAAGGAACGGGGCTCCGCCGCAAAGAGAGAGGGAACACTTTGACGATTTTGGAATGCCTATGGGGAAAGTCTTTGACGTGTTAGTCAAGAGAGGTCTTATCAAGCCTTTGGAGAATTACCAGCCCGCCTACCCAAGAACTGATTTGGACGCCTCCAAGTTCTGCAAGTATCACAAACACATCGGGCACACAACGGATGGTTGTATTCAATTGAAGCGCGTGGTACAAGGGTTGATCAATGACAAGAAGATTGAGAAGCCGAAGGGTCCTAATGTGGTGAATAACCCTCTTCCTAACAATGGGGGTGGGGTGAATATGGTGCAAACATGCGAGATTAGTATCCTAGAGCTCATGGATGCCTTGAAGATAGGGCTCACGATGGTTGATATCTTCATGGCATTGGTGACGTTAGAAATGCTCGAACCATTAGAAGGACACCTTCCCCGCCTTGGTTGCGATCTGTCAAAGTTTTGCCACTACCACAAGTGCACCGGCCACACTACCGAAGAATGTTTTGAACTTAAGAAAGCCGTGCAAGAGCTCATCCACAAGGGAGTAGTCGAAGACCCTAGAGATTATGTAGCTAGCAATGTACTCATGGTAGAACTTAGTGAGATCACTGATCCGGCCAAGTCTATTGTGACGGACTGTGATGAGATGGGTTGTATTCCAATGACTAATAATAAAGAATCTTCTTGCTACTTGTTGTCTTTAGAAGAACTAGTGAGTGAAGTCGAATCTCTAGAGGAAGAGAGTCCCAAGCCCTCTCAACCTCTTTCTTGGGCCGAAATCTTCGAGGAGGCCGAAAAGACCGAAGTTTCGCCCCCTTGTCATGACTCGCCATTGTCTTTGGAGGAGCTACGTGCAGAAGTTTGTCTCCTTACAAGATCCGGTCAAGTGTACCAATCCGACCAGAAGGGTGCAAAGAAAGTCTTTGGGAAGGAACCTGAGCAAGCCGACCTAGACAAAGAAGACCCTATCCTCACTCAACTCAAACAAACCCAAGCCCATATTTCACTATGGTCCCTACTCACCTCCTCCCTAGCCCATCGCCTCATGCTCGAGCAAAACCTCGCCGCCACCATGGTACCATCCACTATTACCCCGGAAGACGTCACCCACATGATTGGTAATATCCACTATGGAAACATCATCACTTTCTCGGAGCTAGACAAGCCAGTGTTCGGAGTTGATCATAATGAGCCTTTATACATCACTGTCGAGGTAAATGGCAAGAAAATTCCCCGTGTATTCATTGATAATGGTTCTGCAATTAATATCCTGCCTTAAAGGATGATGGATGTGGTTGGCATTCATGGTGTTGATTTACGCCCATCCAAGAAAACCATCAAAGCTTATGACTCTACATGCCGCGCCGTGATAGGCGAAGCCACCCTGCCCATTACCATCGGAACAAAGATCCTGCCGACCGACTTCCACGTCATAGACATCCCCGCAACCTTCTCACTCCTCCTTGGCCGGCCATGGTTACATCAGTCGGGTGCTGTCCCATCTTCCCTGCACCAATGTGTGAAGTTTCAATCTGGTAATGAAGTGACCATCATCTACAGTGATCTCGTAACTGCCCAAGGGACGGACACCAAGGGCGTTCCTGTCTTACAGATTCAGCATGGGGAAGAGAGCCGACTCTTCAATGGCTTCGAAATAGTCGCTCAAGCACAGATCTGCACCATCGACCTCACCAAAACAACGGATAAAGTGGCACCTGTTGTCAAGATACTGCGTAATATGGGCTTCATACCGGGGCTGGGGCTAGGTAAGAACTTGCAAGGCCCCACAGAATTGGTTGAAGAGGTTGATCATCGAGGGTTGTTCGGTCTAGGATACACCCTTACTCTTGAAGACAAGATGGAGCAACAAAGGATAGAATTGCTTAAAAAGATGAAGCTTCCCTACAAAAAGCCTGAAATGCGGCCATACCGCCTGTCCCTGAATAGCTACTTTGTCAGGGAAGGCGAGGAGTTTTCGTGTTTTGAGTCCGCCGAGCCATGGATTGACCACACCGGGAAATTGCAGAAAGGGTTCGAGATTTTCAGAGATGTGGAATTCGATCGGTCCAACATGAAGCTGACTTACATGGAATATGACAAAGCCACGGGCAGAGTTAGAACCATCAGGCATGAGTACTCCACCAAGGTTGCAGATGACTTGGCAGATCAACTTGAAGCTGCAACCCTTGACAAGCCAGCAATAGAATGCCGCAGAAACTCCAAGTTTGACTGAGACGTGGGACGGCCAATATCTGCTTCAACATATGGGTAATCTGGGGCTGCACGAAGACATGGTTGCCGTCATCGGGATGATTCTGAGGATAAGGTGGACCCAAGGACATTGGTGGTACCCATGGGGGACAAGCTCAAGAATTGGTGCATCATTGGGGGACCTATAGCTACTCCGGAATTTATGATGGGAACACTGGGGCTCACTCCTTCTCCTGTCGCCACTCCTGCAGCATCTCCTGTCACTCACCCAATATCCCCGTCCCCAGAGTCTAGTGTTTTACATTTTGAATTTGAGTCTTCCTCTAAGTCTGACGACCTTACGTCTGAAGACTATGATCTTGTTGCAAACGCTATTTTCCCTTTTGCCATGAATGAAACCCTCGACCTTTCCGAGTATCCCTCCATAGTCACTCTTTTAAGTGATAAATTGGCTAATAATCAAACTAATGATATACACTTAGTTAATAATGATTCATTAGAAGAAGCAGGCACAGACACATTAAATGATGAATACATTAAAAAAATCTCAGAACAGGTTATTAATCAAAAAGAATGTCGAGCCCAAGCTGCCGATGAGGTGTTAACATGCGTGGATTTGGGAACCGAAGCTGAGCCTAAGGAAACGCAGATTGGGAGTTTCTTCAGCGGAGCCGAAAGGGAAGCACTGATTGAGCTACTCAAAGAATATGTGGATGTGTTTGCATGGTCTTATAAGGACATGCCGGGGCTCGACAACTTGATCGTAGAGTACAGAATCCCGACAGCACCAGACGCTAAGCCAGTCAAACAGAAGCTGCACCGTATTAAGCCGGAATGGTCTTTGCAAGTGAAGGGAGAAATTGAGAAGCTACTCCGTGTGGGTTTCATCAGGGTGATCGAGTATCCAACTTGGTTATTAAATCTGGTGACTGTCAAGAAATCCAACGGTGAAGTCAGAGTATGTGTGGATTTTCGGGATCTCAACAAAACTACGCCAAAGGATGACTTCCCCCAGCCAAATATCGACATGTTGGCGGACGCAACCACCCATTATGAGGCCAAGTCGTTCGTTGATGGTTTGACGGCTATAACCAGGTCGAGACAACCGAGGAGAACCAAGAAGCGACCCCCTCCACAACCTCGTGGAGGACCATCAGTCGGCGAGTTCGAGCCGTGTTGAGAATGCAGTCTCCTCGGAACAAAGCCGAAAAGGAAGAACTCGTCAAGTTACTGCAACACCTCAACCATTTTACAATAGTGGGGAACCGATGCTCAGAGAAATAGAAAGGGCCCGCGACCGAGAATGGAGTTCGAGATGTGAATTCGCATTATGCTGCCTCAAGGAATACCTCGCGAATACCCCAATCCTGCACCCGGCACATGGGAATGAACTTCAGACCCCAACACCAATGACAGAATCGTGGCCCTCGCGCCAGGAAAAAGAAATCAGTGAAAAAATGCAAAGATTTTGGAAAAATACCCCCTCTCAGTCCCCCGCTACACAAGAATAGGGACCCCTTTCGCAAGATTGTTCGACCAACTAAGACAAATGGGCAAGATGCAACCTCTAGAAGAACATTCACTACTCTCCGAATTACCACCCCTTCAACCATTTGAACCTACCAAAAGTTGCTCTTACCACCAAGACGAAGGCCACGACACCAACGACTGCGTCGCTCTACAAGGAGAATCTAAGGCTTGATGGACGAAAATATGCTCACCGACGTGAGAGGATTTTGGTTCTATGGAGAAAGCAAAAACTTAGAACTCCTCGGCTTGCTACGAAATCGAGCCCTATGTGAGGAACGGCCCAGAGATACTCTCGCGCCTGACTGCAGAAACGATTCAAGACATCTCAAGAGAAATAGAGGATTTGAAGCAATGCGTCGACGCAATGACCAAAGCTCGAGGCGCACCACAAGACTGACAGAATGCAGATTTGGATGGCAACCCGTTCAAGGAACCAGTCAACCTCAGCAAGCTCAGACGCTACTATGACTAGACTCCCCCTCTCTAAAAAAAAAATAAAAAAAAATAAAAAATTATTACTACGCAAAAAGAAGCCCGATAGACTGAAAACCCGCAAAGGGCGGTCTATGCAAAATAAGGGTGCGTACAAAGCTCGCTAGATCAAAAACCCGCAAGGGCGGTCTAGGCAAAAGTTAGAGCATTCCCCCTTCTATCTTCCCTTTCTCTAAAATCATTCTAGTCCGAATGGAGTGAACTACGGTGACCTGAGCCCCTTAGTCCTATTTGTAAAAGGGGAACGTAGGCAGCCTTTCAAAAGGTGCGGTCTAAAAAACAAATAAACATCCAAATCTTGTCAAAGCAATAAAGATAGAAGTTGTATTTTTCTGAAAGCAAAAACTTTTATTTCCATAGTCATTGCATGTTAACACTTATTTGATGAGTCTAAGCTTGACATACTTTTTGAATAAATAACCTATTCTGAAATTGAAACTAAAACAAAAGTAAATTAAATTAAACTAATGTGTCCGCACGACTATGGAGAGACGCTCAGGATTACTCCTTAGTGCCATTTGTACCCTCGGTCTCTTTCTTCTTGCTTTGCCCACGGCGAACTTTCTTCTTGCTAGGATTCTCACAAAATCTTCTTTCGAACTCGCTAACACCTTTAGCCTTGCCATTAGGAGCCTCTTCGCCCTTCCTCTTCTTTGACGCCCCCACTTCTTCTCCGCCTCCGTTAGCCACGCTCTTACTCATCCTCCTCTCATAAGCCTCAGCCTCCTTAATTCTCAAGGAAAAACATGGAGCACAGGATCCCAAAATAGTGCCCCTTAGGGTCTCTAGAGTCTGCTCCGCATGCCCAAGTCTCCCCATATACCAATCCAGATACTCGCGTGGCAGGAAGGTGTTGCTAGAGCGTGTGATGAAGGTCCTACGACTAAAATCGGCCTCGCCCCACATCTGAGAAAGAAGGACTGAGGCACTATCATCCAACTGAAGTATCCCAAAAGGAAAATCATCTCTCTCCTCGTCCCAACCCTCCGGGATGGTCTGCACCAAACCATACTGACGAAGCACTCTAGAGGGATAGTAAAAGGTAGTCACTTTGATCATGTGAAGTCCCACTTGTTTCTCCCTCACAGAGTGAATGTGCCAATGGGGCACCACCCACTGAATGTAGTCAGTCACCATTTCCGCCAAATACTTTTCCCAACCTTTGAGAGTCATGCCCTCAAACCGCTCCGCCATGCCTCTAATGCGGTGCATCCATGGGGCCACCTTCAGAGAAGCCGCCGGTTTATTCACTCGAAGCCTCTCTTGCAACCACATGGTCAAAAGCCTATCACTACCACAAGGCATCCCACCATAAGCCGCAAGATGGGGAATCCCACAGAGCATCTCTCCCAAGAATGGCCGGTACAATGTCATAACCTAAGCGAGCCGAATTCACCATGCCCAAACACCCCTCACTAGCAAATCCAACCTCAGAAGGGAAAAGAATAGAGGCAAACAGACATAGCGCAAGATGGTCCAAGGAACGGTCAGAGGCCACATCCATGTGTATAAAGTGTTGTGGCATCCAAGAAAGGTCGACATAACCGCCCCTAGCATACCTATCAAAGTCATCCGCAGGCGCGCCAAAGGTCATCAACTTGTCCCTCAAGCAAATGAAGTCTAAAGGCAAGGCAACTTTACCCTTCCCTTCGTAGCCACATAAAGCCGCGATGTCCTCATAAGTGGGTGTTATCTCGTTGAATGAAAAGTTGAAGACATGGAGGGCATCATTCCAAAATTCCCACAAGCTTGCAAGAGGTTGGTATTGGAGTTCATGTGCAAAAGTGACCAAAGACACTTTATCCCATACCGTTCATCAAGTTTCCTACGACTAGAACCAGGAAGTTTGGCAACCCACTTCTCCAAAGAGGTTATAAAGACCTTTTTCTCAAGACTTGTGATCCTAGCCTTTTGATCCATGGGAAAGAGCAAGAAAATTGGCTAAAAGGAACTAAAAAAAAAACTGCTCAAAAGGTTGCTGGTACGTTTTTATGGCTGCAAAGGGTTCATTAAATAGGGTACGGACTCCCACTCTTGCAGGAAAAGGAAAACCGGAGGCGGCGCAGGATATGGCCACGCGGCCAACATTGCCCCTGGCCCCGCGGCCGATATTGTCCTTCGCCAGGCGGCCAACTTCGTCCTAGGCCACACGGCCAACATTGCTCTGGATCTTGCCATGGCCAGGCGGACAACATTGCTCTGGGCCTCGCCATGGCCATGCGGCCAACATTGCTCCATGCAGAAATCCAATTTGTTTCTTCCCACTCCGTGACGGATCCATGCAACTACGTACCTGCCCCGTCCCGTGGCTCATGCATTGTATAAAATTAGGAACATTTGTAAAATAACTAGTTTGCACAAGTAGGCTCCCACAATAAATTTACATTTTAGAAACATGATATACATACATGCATTTTATACATTGGTTCTATACATACATATCCCTCTGCTCTCTACTAGCTAACAGTGTAGGAAATAAAGATGGACCCCGCCTAATCAGAATCTTCCTCCGTGGTGTCTCCACGTCGCGCTAAAGCTCGAGAGCTACCGGCACCCGAACTCCGTCCCCGGACCGCTCGACCACCAATGTGAGAAGAGCCCGCGCCGTTCGGAGACCGCTCACGATGCTGGGGTGACGCAACGTCGTCCCTCTGACAAGTACATGAATGGTACGCCTCCCTCAGTAAGCGCATCAACACGTTCTCCCGCCGAGCTGAACGGATATATGCCTCCCGAGTCACCTGAAAGGGAAGCCAAGGCAAATGATTACAATGCAGAAAGAAATAGATGTGTGCAAACATGACTAATACAAAGCACAAAACCGTACCCCAGCGTCGGGCGGAGGAATGAATGTCTCCTCAACAAGATTGGCATCAGTCGGCTCCAAGCTAAGCTCCACCTCCCGGCCCCCCTCATCACTCTCACGCTACTCGAGCGAAGGGGCATGTCAACCAAAGGCCGACTCCGACCAATGTACCGGGCCGAGCTCGATCCCTCTCCCGATAGCATCCGAGCCCGAACCTGAGGGCTGATCAGCCGTGTCCGCACGTAGCCGGCATAGTCGTCACTCCCTCTATAATGCTCTGCCGGAGTGGGAGCCAAGAAAGTCGCCAACCTCGCGGGACGGAGCATATCCCGAGGAGGGTCATAAGGAGCCCATGGTAACGCACCAGCCCTGTGCTGACGAACCACCCTCTCCCCAAGATACATGGGCTCCCCGGTGAGACCCACAAGCAGAACCCTAGAAGCGGTCAAATCCACCACATAGGGACCCACCGAAGCCTCATTGGCCGGGCTCCATGGGTAAAATCTAACCCCGATGGGCTCAGACATCACGAACACCCTCCTCAAATCAGCAGCATCTACTGTCTTCCTGTCCCGGTTTCTGCGGGGAGGAGCCCTGTTGCCCTTGCACCAGTACGACATGATGGGAACAACCTTGTTAGCACTCATCACCAACTGAAAAGGGGCAACACCGAAGACCTCGTACACCCAAGCCTGTGCATATAATGAAGAGACATTTCAGACCAAAAGATAGAACAGAGATCTCAACAAATGAAAAGAAGGGTAGTCAAGAGCGTACCTCAAAGGCGAACTGGAACCCGTCAAAGGCCGACGAGCTAGCCCTCGAGCAATGGTACAAAGCCCGGTAAATCTCAGCCAAACCAGCTCCACCCCAAGAAATCCCTCCGACTAAGTCCAAGTCCACAAGAGCCCCTAGCAGTGAGTACCGGCAGACAGTAGCCCCCACTGGGAAACAAAATCTCTGAGAAGCTGTACCATAAGAACAGCCGGACCAAACAATCCAAATCATACTCCCCCCTACCAAAGGCTTCAATAGCCACCTCCACCAAGCGGTTCACCTTCCCGGCCTCCACTCCATAACCCTTGACACCTCCTCCCAGGTCGTGTCTACTCCAGCAGAGCCTGTCTATAATCCCGCCGCTCCGCCAAGCTCTCATCAAAAGGCAAGGGGTACCAGTAAACCTCAAACCTGTGATGGCCGCGGAATCCGTCGGCGTGATGGTAATCTCTCCCCAACTGAAGTGGAAGGTATGGGTGGTATCCCCCAGAACTCCTGCACACCTCTATCACCGCTGCACCTTCAGGGTAGCCCCCGACCATGCGGACACTGTCAAAGAATGGGCCAAAGCCCATAGCCTCGACCGATCCGAGCACGCTCAAACCGCCCCCGGTCCGCTTCCCTCCGGTAGGGACACCCACAGTTTGCCCACAGTCACTGTGGACCCACGAGCTTTGATCCTCTGCAGGTAAACACAGCACAGGTATGTTTACCATTCTAGCAATCTACAATTCTAGCATTTAAATTCTAGCATTCCATTATTCTAGTTATTTCATATTATGTGCATAAAACATACAAATGTACAAGAAGGAGAGGAATGAAAATTCGAAATTTACCTCTCGCGTCTCCGGAAGCCATCGACCAATGACGCTCAGAGTCGATGTAAAAATCGTAATCTTGGTCGAACGTAGACCGCAGCAGATTATCGCGGTAATTTCCGAGTCGCGGCTCGTGGTCTCAAACCGCCCGTGGAATCAAGGGCGCCGCTTTCAAAGCTCGCTCCCGGGTCAACCCCTACATTTCCTCTGCCCTGAGCATACCGTGCCCTCCTCCTTGTTGCTCTTGTTGTGGAAGCATATACCCACCTTGGCCTGGGAAATCCCTAAATAACGCCTCATTGATCCAATCCGCCATAGCTTCGAGAGATATGTGAAATGAAGTCTCCAAGATTATCGAAATCCAAACTTTCTCCCTCTAAACACCCAATTTTCTCTCTATAACTCGTTAACAATGGAGGAATGGGAGAAAAGAAGAAGAAAAGAAAAGGAGAGGGAAGTGTTTGTGATGTGACCAAGGAGTCAGCCCTTCGGCATTCTTGGCCACGCGGCCACTTTGGCCCTTACAACCCCAGCCATCAGATCACGATCGCGTGAAGGAGACCTGACCACTCAGCGTTCTTGGCCACGCGGCCACTATTGCAATTTAGTGTGTTTGGCCACGCGAACAACCTTGTCCCTTCAGATAAAATTCCACTTTTGTTCCTGATCTTTTTCCTTTAATTCACCTTAAATGCCCTTAGCACAATTTTGACTAATATTCGTTACCTTTGGGTGCGGAAAGCCCTTAAATTTCCATTATTCACCGAATATTTGCTTAGGATTCGTATGGTTGTAGAGACTTCGCGCCTCTATGACATACCATCCTAGATCGATCGCGATTGGCAGAAGCCTCTGGCGTTTTCTGTTTGCGAGAGATCCAGCATCTATTAGGATTCGTATGGTTTGTAGAGACTTCGGCGCCTCTATAACATACCATCCTAGATCGATCGTGAT